>JAREIS010000054.1:1200000-1650000 GCA_030060385.1 Muscicapa striata striata
CTCTAGGAACTTAGTTGTATTAAAAACATTTAATTAAATAATAAAAAAATAAAAGCTCATTCCACCCTCTTCTCTCAAAGAACTGTCATGTACTGTCCCGAATCTCCCCTTCTTCCACAGAGGAAAGGGATGAACTTTCACTGTCTGAGTTCTCTGCAGGTTCACTGCCATCTGAGGATATAGAACACAAAAAACAAACAAGCAATTAGTTTCAGCAATGTTGTTTGCTCATCAAACAGAAGGAGTTTTGTATCTTCTTTTCCTTTTAATTACTCTTTTCTTTAGGACATAACCAGACATAACCAGTTTCATGCCATAGAATAAAGCCCTGGATAGGGCTCACTGTTGAAGGAGAAAGCAAAAAAATGCTGAGAATTCCTTTTACCTTTTAAATCCTGGTCTTTCAGTCAAGTAGGAAAGCAGAGTATATATCCCTCACTCTAGATCTACTGAGAATTTAAAATTATTGTTTTGGCTTGTTTTAAATGTTGTTTTCTGGGATGTCACAGACTTGTAACTGGAACGAATTATAAATAATTTACACTTTTCTAAGCATTTCAGCTAAGATGTAGAATTACAGAGAAATTGGAAATGGAAAACTAAACTGATGTAGCTTTGTGCTTCTTCCACATGTTCCAGCATCCCAAAGACAGTGATAAGCCATGTAAGTCCATGAGCTAAGGCTGGTGAAATTCAAGGTGCACACTAACTTCTGCTTTAAGGCATGGCTATTGTGCTCTGCTGAGATCACTCAGTGAAACTCATCTCCAAAACTGGTCTTCAGCTCACATCCCACAGATCCTTCTTTAACAAGCACTGACCCTGGTCACCTTGTGCTGATGTCATCAAATGCCACTTGGTTGGTGACACTCAAGCAGCACAAAAATAAACTACAGCAAAGCAGGCCCATGATTCACACTCTGCTCTCATCGTTATTTTCAGTATTTGATCTATGAATTTGAAGATGTTTTTGAGCATTTAGTATCAAAGGTTTCATCAAGAGATTGTTACCAAAAGGGAGCTGATGAGGTATAGCTACTATCTGGTCAAGATAAGTTCTTCAGCTGGCAGACATGGATAATACATAGGACACAGTGTGCACCTGTACAGTTTCCAAGGAATTTGGTCAAAAAAATAGAAGCATTTCACCCAGAAACATCTGAGGTCACATTTTGTCTATATTAAATCTAGTGTATAATCAATTAACATTTATATGCCAGATATGTACTGAGTAATGCACAAAGTAAGGCCTGTGAAAGCTTCCATAATCCCCTGCTATCTTCAGCCATGACTGACCTTGTATGCTGAAATCAGAGCACCTGTAGTTTCTGCTGTCAGGCAAGTCAAGCATCAAAACATCACATAAAAGAATGTGGCAATCTTCTGGCTCACAGCAACACTCAACAGACAGATTTTACTTCTGTCTGTCTCAGTAATATTTAACAGGAATTACAGATTGTCTTCAGTAAAAAAGAGCATATTTGTATGGTGCTGATAGCATTGCCTATAAATTAAGATTGCCCAGTCCTTCTCACCATAAAACTGTCTGCAGTTTACTTATAACGTAAAATTTAAACCCTGAGTTAAAGTCTTTCAGTGGCAGCTTCCTTCCTCAATCTTTATTTTCCTTATGTAGTTAAAAGTTTCAGCCAAAATACTTCAGCCATTTCTGAAAAGAATAGGAAAAATAAGCTTTATACTAATTAAATCCTAGCAGTTTCTCTTTGAAGGTGTCCAGCTGTAGCTATGCCCCAGTCCCTGAATCTCAGGGAGAATGGTGATTCCCCAGTGTGTACCTGTTGCTGTGGCTATGAAAACTTGACTCTTCTTCCTGGGGAAGGGGGCAGATCTGAGATTGCTCAGGAAGGAAACAGTATTTTAGCAATTCCTGCAAGACTTTGCTTCATGTTCTAGCCTGGGTCCCTTGCAAACAGGGTCAGCAGGGTTGGGGCTCAGCAGACACCCTGCCACACATCCACTCATCAGTGTGGCAGCTGTTTGCCTGGAATGCAAAGGGAGGACAAGTGTCCCTAAGGGTGTGCCAGGAGGCAGAGGAAGGGCAGCACTGGGCAATAGGATCAGCAGGATGGATGGCTTGGGAGGAGCTGGACACCAACACAGAAAGCCATACATGGCAGAGAAATTGGACTGCAACAAACACAGAAGATGCTGTGGCAGAAAGGTCACTTTTTGGGAGATGGGAAGAGGCTAAAATACTTCTCTGATTACAACAGAATTCTCTCTGTATAGTCTGGAGGTTAACACAAGATTTGCACTCATAGCAATTACCTGTGAATGCAATTTCTAAAACAAACTAAAAACTGCTATTTTCCTCCTATATTCTGCAAAGATTACATACAAAAGAAAAGCACAATGATTGTGACACACTAATTTAAATAGTACTTTGTCTTCAGGCAGAATAACAACAACAAAAAACTCCTCCAACTTTTCATGTTCTGAACATGCTTTTCCTTAAAGAATCTAAAATTACTGTCACACGCTTCTACTCTGAACAGAAATCATACCAAGAGCACAGGTTCCCAACCTAACTCAAGGCTGAAGTTCATTATTAATATCTTAACCAAGAAGATGACAATAATTTATAATAAAACTTGTGAAAATCGTGGTATTTTTTCCATTAGCTGTAACTTTTGCTATGTCATACCCAAGACACCTTAACAGGGAACTATTAAATTCATTTTTATGGAATCTATAGAAGCAGTTGAAACAACTAGCCAGAAGAGCTCCATGGAGTCCAGAATTGCTGGTACAATATTCTCAGTCCTGTGTTTCATCAGTCAAATGATACACATGTAGTGCCATGGCTGAGCTGCTGCAGGGAAATAGTAATTGCAAATATATCTCAAAGCTTTTCTGCAAAAATCTGTAAGAATTAGAGACTGGTCCATCACTGAAAATTATGGGATATGATAACTAAGGTCACTAGGTGAGGGAATAGGAGATGAGAACTGATTCCCTATTTCAACAGCTGAAATATCTTATAGCAATCTTTTAGCTTCAGAAACAGATGCTGGGACATGAGGCCTTTATACTGGGGAGAAAAATTAACTTAAAAATGAAAAGCAAATTCCTGCTAGATCTGGATTCTCTTCCAAATTAACTCCAAGATTAAAGTTTTCCCCTAGCAAAGTAATTTTTAAAAGATAATACCATGCTTTTAACCCATCCAAAAAGTTACTTTGCCATTATTCTAATAACTATCTCACAACTCAGAATTATTTGTTCAATGTTAGAAGCTATGCTAGAAAATAGTGGAGAATGATTCCTTTGCATGATTATCAGGTTCTTTTAAAACTCATCTTACCCAGACAGTCTGACTCTTCAGAAATAATCAACTCTGTCAAACTTTGCTACATTAAAAAAAAAAAAATTAGCACAAGTCTGAATAGTATAGTTGTTTCAACTCAGTGGCTAAAAATATATAAAACTCCCAGGAAAGCACCAGTGAACAAATATAGAAAAAACACATCCAATACAGCTCATAGATGTGTGCCATCAGCCAGCAGTTTTAAGACAAGAGCATTCTTAACAGCTTTTTCTATAGTAATCTTTTAGCTTCAGAAGGAAATACAAGACATATTGCTCATTCCTGGCACTACTCTTAACTACTGTTTATATAATGAAAATATCCAAGTATAACATAACAGGAAATAAATATATGCTCACCTTGGCCAAGGACCACCATGTCATTCTTCAGTGTTTTCAAGACCACAAATAATGTTGGATACTCAATTATTACTTTGCCTTTCAGATTGTCCAGAAGGCTTCTACTGGCATCCAGTTCATTGTACCTTAAAAATAACAGAAGTTTACTTTGGATTTCAATACTAGTAAGGGCACAATGTACATTTACTGTGGGGGGAAAAAGTAAAAGCTTTCTGGCATTTCACATGATGTTCAGGTGATACCACATCCAGAAGAACTACCTTATAATTCAAATTATATATCCAGTCTTATTCTTCAACTACATAATTTTACATAATTTTTTAAACCTTCCTAATACCTAAGCATAAAAAAAAAAAAAAAAATTAAAGCCAAATTTCTCCAAGGGTTGAAAATTTTTATTATGTCTTAATGAGCATCTTTAGCAAATCAGATAAGGGCATAGGATCATCAAAATTGATACATTTATCAAAATCACATTCTAAATTAAATATAACATTTAATATTTTACTTATGGGCTTTAACACTACAGGCTTAATTTACTTGGTTAGTAGTGTGCCCTATTCATCATGTTTGCTTATGAATTACCAGTGAAGCCCTAGGAAGATGAAATAAAAAGCTTATCTGAACAACTACTAAAGCACAGGTATACTGGAGCACTCAGAGCTGTTTCTGTAGAAGAGACATCCTTGCACTGATACAGGAGCATTGCAGCAATAATTTCTAAAAGACAGTACAACACCCACTGCTATGCCAGAGCAAATCTCAGGGATTTTGTGGAAAGGAAGGGGTATTCCAAAGACTTCTGAAAGTGGCTGCTTTCACCTGCCATAACTGAGGCATCCAAAGGATGCTCTGATATTATTATGCTGCAATCTGAGTGATGCAATTCTTTCTGTAAGCAGCATTATTAAATTATCACTAAGCTATTGTATCAGCTAAGGGCAAATGAAGTTCAAAACCAAAATATACTGTAGGCAGTATGTGGGGTATTTCCCATAGCTGCTCTACCTCCTCTGATCATTACAATATTATACAGTTGTGTTTTCTTTTGCCAAAATCAACATGGAGAGGTGAAGGAAATTATATACTTTATGATGTAAAATAATGTGTGATTAAAAGCAGTACACAAGAAGAATATTGGAGGTAAACCAGAATTGAGTTCCTGGGATTTAAGGGAAACTTAGATCGGGCAAAAATTCTCTCATATTCAACTTCAAATCATCATGAAAATATTTGGTTTCATGTTTCTCTCAAGCCAAAGTAATTATGACCCCTTCTTACTGAAACCCTTTAAAAGGGATAACAGTATATTACATGGCTTATTGAATGAATGCATTCATAAGTTGTGGATTAACACACATGAAAGAAACATATTTACTGCTTTATTTACAGTACTTTAAATGCAAACTATGGCAATACCTTTCCTCTGGCAAGGACCTCACCACATTCCTTTCTGGTTAAGCAAACATTTACCACCAAGAGGCTAAAGTAATTCACATGCCACAATACACTTTCCATTATCTCATATTTTAGACAAAACATCTCTAGCGTCCAGCTTGGCATAAGATAAAACATTTGTACTTTAAACTATTTTATGATAGTAAATTACTGAAGTGTTAGATCACTGAGTCAGAGCTTTATCTTTTTTTGTTAAAGTAAATTTTATTGGTTGACAGTGACAGGAAAAATATCTACATTTTTAGTCCATAATGTGGGCCATAAATTTCAGGAAGAATAAAACAAAGAAGCTTAATGCTTCTCTTATTTTTCTCTTTATTGTCTGTTACTGTATATATTATCCAAAAGACCCCAGTCTACCACATTTTCCACTTCATACACAAGTGCAAGTTGAGGCTTTCTGCTAATTCACCTGTCAGGCTCTTCCCTGACTGCATGTTTAAGAGATCTCAAAAAAAAATTATTATTTATCACATCAATTCCCAAGCCTACTGAAGAACAGCTCCTGAGCAAGACTGATTTTTCAGGTTATCTCAGAAAGACCAGGTCATGATAAAAATCTTTCCAATTTCATCCCACAACTAGAAAAAAAATAGGATCAGAGGGTGAACAAGATACACCTATAGGCAAAAGAAGACTGCCTTGTAGAGTTTAACCAGAAGCCACACACACACACACACACACACACACACACACACATACATTTCTAATTTTTACTTATGAAAAGGCTAGTTCTGTTTGGAGAAAAATGGAATGAAATGGCATTGTTTTTACAAGCCTTGTAGTTTCCTGCAGTGATTATTCACCAGAATGAGCTGAGGATGCAGAGTAACTGCATAATAGGCCCTTCCATGCATGTGCAGCAAATTGGTCTCACTGCAAGCAGGAGACAACAGGGAGAACAGCACAATCAGGTATTACCAGGTATCCTTTTATCACCACTTCACCCATCAGTTTTGTATCACTGGGATTGCATAGCCAGCATGAGGAGAACCCAAAGGGAGCTGTAACCTTCTTCAAACCCATGTGCACTTCAACTGACAAGCCAGTGAAATGAAGAACAATCAGTCTAAGTCTGTCCTTTCACATGGACTCCTCCAAGCTCCAGGACCACTTGCAGGAACCAACTTAACTGAGGCTGTCATCCTAAATAATCCTTCAGCCCTTCATGCCAGGATGGATTTGAGATAAGCCTGGCTCCAAACTAACTGACCATGCCAATTGCTTAACATCCATTTTTCACATCTTCCTTTTAAACCCTCCCTCTGCTTTCTCCTTTCTCCCACTGTCCCATTCAGGCAAACTGTCTGCACTCTATGGCTTCCTGATCCATGTATTCAGCAGCACTTCTCTTTGTATGCTCCCTCTCCATCTTCTTTCCCTCTTGGTATTTACTTTCCACATATTTTCTCTTTCCATTCCTTATGTTCCCTTGGCCACCCTGAACAACACCCATCATCTAATAATACACTTTCCTGATTATTTTCTTGCCCCAAGCAAAGCTTTATGCCCATGTTGCAAAGCAATAAATAGGCCTGGATTTTTTCTTAATAAGAAATGACTCCATTTATAAGGACCACAAAGAGAAGATCTGAGCAGACAACCGCTTTTGATTTTAGCTGGAATGAAATAACAAAAACTGCTTTTGGAAGAACCAAAATTAAGTAGAATTTGCCTGCTAGCAGGCAGTTTAAAAGCCTACAAAAATTGTGACAATTGAGAAAATTTAGCAAGATTCAGCAATTCCACATCAGTTCCCACATAAACTGTTATATTTGCTCTATGAACAGTTGCTACCTTTCACAAAATACTGAAATTAATGTGGCTCTGCACTTCTCATAGCATCTGTGAGTTTCTGCTAAGGCTAGTTTCACTATCTATAGTTATTCCACCACCTTCCAGGAATTCAACAATTCAGACTCCTAATCTGTCTCCCACAGGCAGGAATGCCACATTAGGTCACTGCACCACAACAAGTTCCCCTCAAATGGAGCCCGTGGCTATCACTGCAGTGGCATAACTTGTCTCCATGAATTCAGACAGCAGGAAATTCCCTGCTGATCAGGTTTTCCTGAATGTCATCTACAGGAACTTTTTATTATTTAATAATAATAATAAAAAAATTTGCAACCTGGAATTAAAGATAAATTGTAGCCATGTTAGTTCTTTAGTTTGGTCTTCTAGACACTGAAAAGAGAACAAACAAGCTTTAGCCATCTAAATAATTGTAAATATTACCAAAAAGTGGATTTGTGAAATGACATTCACAATCTCCCTGTGAGAGCGATCAGCTATGCTGCTTGCACATATTTTACACAAAGATGACTTTTCTTCCTAGAACTGAGTGGAAACATCGAGGTATTTACTTGGAATAACTCAGATCCAATAAATCATGCTATCTATTTTGGGCCTAGTCCTAAAAATCCACAACCAAGCTTATGCTAACATATGGGGAGAAAAACAGGATTTTTTTTCACCAGACAGAGGAGGGTTGCATTTCCTAGGTATCTGCATATGCCTAGAAGGGGGCAAAGATTGGGTACAGCTTTTAAAGTCTCTCCCAACCACTCACTCTCAAGTGCTGCAGTACAGCAAAGATAATAACTAACAGATGGACTTTCATTCCTAAGTGGTGAATAACCTCTTCGTGTGGTTATGATTTGGTGAACATGGAAGTAGAGAAATGCTCTCTTGAATTAGGTATGAAAGGAAAATTGTATGGTAGAAAGCAAATACAATGTATTGAAATAATGTCCAGTATTTATATAAAACTTTGTCACTAGAATTCTGACATTCTAAAAAACCTAAAGCAGTGAATTTGATTAGTCCAGGCACATGACAAAATTAGAAAACTCAATAAGCAAAACAGCAGAGATCTTAGAAACAAACAAAAAAACCCTTTCAACTTGCCATAACACTTCCTTTATAACTAACTCTTATCAACAGCAGAACAATATGAATACTCTGCCTGAACACTCTTTCAAGGAAAGAGAATGGGAACCTAGTTCAAGTTGGTATTTTAATATGAAAAAAAATATACCACAGTTTACAGAAGTATGTAAAACTTGCAAGCTCCTCCTTCCACTCTTAGTCATGTTTCTTCTCCTGGTCTAAGACCTCCACAATTTGCCTCAACAGATGTTAATTAACCTCTCCTCCATACTACTGATACCTGCATAACTTAATGCCAGCACAGACTAGATGCCTGGCCAAACTCTTTTCAAGTCAAATCCCTATCTTAATTAAGGCTTACATCAAAAATGTGGTTTTTCTGGGGAAACAAAAAAAAAAGAAAATCAGGACAAGAAACCTTCTCTTATCAACCATTTGGGCCACAAGCCCTTGTAGAAACCAACTACAAAAGAAAATGAAGAAAAGTTGCCAGCATAGCAGGAAAGCATATTGGACATCACCACCATCTCCTAACTACACCTACATTTACAGAGTACATAAAGGAAGAGCCAATTAAAGAGAAAACTATGAAGATGCTCCTTGTCATATTTCAGCCATAGCTCATCCTCAAACAATAACCATATTATGTAACAATCCAAGGTCTCCTCTCTTCCATGGACTGTAAGAGGCTCTGCCACTAGGGAAGCCTAAGAACTCTTGAAAACTCAAGTGTAAAATGGGGAAAAGAAAAACTGACCTCACAACTCCCCTCTTACAACAAACATATTTCAGGGAGTTTCAACATCCTGGAAAAAAAAATATCCAGGTGATGATAGCAGGAACACCAACTGTCACCTAAATTATTTCCCACAATATTAGATATCCAAAAAAACTCATTGTTTGTTCACTTCTACCCTAGAAAATATACAAAAGAGTTAATGGAAAGGAGAGAGAAGCAAAGTAAGAGTACAAGTATGTCACCATAGAAGCACAAAGGCTGTCCTTGTTTAAGCCTCTTGAGAATGAGGCAATTGCACAAAGGAAAAAAGCACAGTAGAAGTTGTTTCATGGCAGTAATGGAAAAATATATCAATTGATGGCAAAACCCATAAAGCAGATAAGGCAACTGCTTCAACAATTTAGTGGACTGAGCTTTAAGAGTGATGTGGTAAAAGGATTCAGGATCACAATAATGATCTAAAGATTAACTGAAGTACAGAACATTCTGCATCTTTTAGTTATAAAACAAAGTACAACAAAACAAAAGGAAAATGTGAAACCAGCAAATGTCAGTCTCTTGCATTTGGCAGAATTTGGTGCAAAGAATACAGAAATAAAATGATACTGAATTTCAAGAATGCAAATACTTTCCCCATCTCATAAGACATAATGAAAAAAAAGAACAAAAATCCAGCTGCAAGTAAAGATGTTATAATTCAAGTGCATCACGGCAATAGTTCTTTACACACATGGGAATTTACTTACTTTATGAAGCCAGGCAGCTTCACAAACTGCTCAAAAGCTCAATGTTTACAACTCTTTAAATATTATAGAGCTGACATATGAAAAAAATGTAAACCACAATCATGTAAGGCCACTATATGACTTGGATAAAGAAACAAAACCATCTGAGTTAATGCTAGCCAGAAGACTAAATGTGAATATGAAATTTCACAGGGAAAAGTTCTGATTAATAAGACAGTGAGCTGGCTACTGCAGATGAATGCCTTAAGTTTCAAAAACTGAAAAGGTACCAGTGGCATATTTAGAACTACTAAAAGCTGTGCAGAGAAGTCAAAATATGAAACTTGCACCACTAATACAATACTGTCATGGTCACAGACAAAAAGCTAATGTCATAAATCTACTTTAATGACAGCATACTGATACACAGCCCCATGAAACCTAACCATAAGTGATTTCAGAGGCACAGGTTGTACCAAGGAGTATCAAAGGATGCAATAAAAAACACTTAATACATCAAGTTCAGAAAACTAATACATCAAATCTCATTTGACAAATTAACGTAAGCAAACAGTATACTGCTAAAATAAACAAATATAAAACTGATGAGAAATCAGTCTCTGTAAATTTGCAATACCTTCTTTATTATGCTTGGGTTAATCTAATGATCCACCACTTCAGAAAGAATTGATCCTTCTCTAATTTTCAATCCCTGAAAGGCAAGTATTTACTTCCAAATTAAGCTCATATGGAGACAGCCTAAATACCTTTAACAGTCTGTATTGAATGGTGGAAACATTCACAAATTTTATACTTATTTTCATGGGAATCACAGTACCATAAACATTCCATTAGTGTAACAGGTTACCAATGCTTTACAATGAAAAGGAAAAGCTATGAAGTAAAGAAAACAAATTATTCTCTTGGGAAACAAGCAGGAAGGTCAATTCCCTACTTGGCAATGTTGAAACAATCAGCCTCTAGCTCACTTCCCTCAAAAGAGAGGGAAAAAAAACCCAACAGGGATTCCCTTTTGGCAGGATCAGGAGGAAATTACAGGTTTTCTCCTTCCTGACAAGAACATGAAGAAGTTGTCCTCTCCTCTGTCTCTTTAAAAACACTGATGGCTATGCTGCCATGTTTTTACAGTGCTGCAGTTTCCAAGTTCAACCTATCACTTTGACTGTCCAGGGCAGAGTTTGAAACTTTGCTTCTAGAAGCTTTTTCAGCCTTTCCAAGCTCCTGCTCCCTAAAATCAAGGAACTATGCTAAATTTAAGACAGCATCTCATTGTTTTTTTTTTTTTCTTCCAAGAAATCAGCAGCAAATCCACTTTCTCCTTTAGAAAAATATTTTAACAGCAACCCACAGAATTGATTCAAGCTCCTCAACAGATCTCACAACTCTTATTCTATACTGGAATAGGACAAATAGTTTGAACTATTTGAACTGAGCAACTTTGGCTCTACAGCTCATTTTCACCAGCTCCTTCCCTCAGCCAAGGGGCTACAGATTATTCAACAAGGTTTCTCCAGCTATATTATTTTCTTGAATTTCATAGCGTGTTTTCCTGCCTTCATGTCTGCCTTATATGTGTGTGTTACCAGATGAAATTCCATGAAGACTTTTTCCACACTATACATTTGTTACACACATATAATAACTTCACATATTCACAGTTCCCCACTACTCTCCAGTAGAAATGGCAGGCTGGAGCAAACTGCAAGATTTGTTCTTGCAACAGTCTTTTCTAGCTGCACATTCTAAGAGAGGACAGAAAATTTGCCTGTGCATGTGCTGGGCAGGCTGTTCCCATGCTTTAAACCCAGACACCATGAGAAAAGAGGATACTGTGTACAGTTTTTCTGGTTTAGAATTTGGGGTCTGCCTACCTACTCTGCAAACATGAAGTATCTGAGGTCTTCAGACCTGCCTGTGGTGCTTACAGAACACCACTACATGACTGGATAGGTCAAATTACTGGCTGAAGCCAATTATAACACTTTCATTGCTCTCTTATCACCCACCTCTTTACTTACATATTCCTCCTCTGCAAGTTGTCTGGATTTAACTTGCTGCACTATAGACAGCATAATTTTGGAATGGAGGCTATGATTTCAAATAAATCTGTGTGCAATAAATGTCTCAGTCAGCAACTCTCTAGCTGGGACACTCCAGAAACCCTAATGCAATACCATTAATTATAAAACAGTTCATCCAAAAGAATTCAGCATGGATTACAAAACACTGGATTGTTACTCTAAAAAGCCAGGCGTCTACTGGTTCATAAAGGAATCCCTTTCAAGAAAAAAATGATTGCACAAGACAGTAAGATGGACAAACTCTGGGTTTTTTTGAAATCATCCCAAAAATCTTTTGAAAGGTCAAGTAATTGTAGTCAGACATCACAAATATTTAGCTATGCATGCTACAGATTCTGACCATACACACTTACTAGACTCAGCAATGAGTAGTTTTTTGCTTTCCATCTCTGTTGTGTAACAATGAAGAATGTAAGTAGCTAGGAAGGAAAGTGACTGTTTTTTACAGTAAAAGCTGTGTAACCTGGCATCAGCTCCTCTGCATTGCTTTTGTCAGCAGAGAGATTGATGTTCAGATAAAGGAGCATGTGAAAAATGACACTGAAACGGCTGCAGTAACTAGGAAGCCTGAAATGACCTGCAGGAAAATGTAAGGAAGTATTCAGTAAGAAAAGCAAGAAGTTTTAATTTTAAAAAATCAAAATCCAACACTCTGGGGAAGAACAGCAGCAAGTATTAATGCATAGGAGTGCTGTGTTTAAGACACAGACTACAGACCAAGTTCTATTTCCCCTTGATCAGCACGAAGTCACCAGTGCCTGACTACAGTTGTGCAGTGAAGAATGACTATTGTAAGCTGGCTCCCTGCTTTTGTAAAGCTGGCAGAGCTGCTTTTGTGCCAGCTGCTGCAAGCTACAGAGGAGTAATGAATTCTACTGTCAATCTTCTGGCATAAGTTAAAGCCAGCTTGGGGTCTGTTCCAACTCATGCCAAGGCCAGCAGTTCAGCCAAGGATTTGTATCCTTAATTCCTGTCTCATGCATATTGTCTACTACACAAATGTGAAAAGAAATTGCTTCCTAAGTAAGACTACAGAATCATCAATAAAGCACACCACTTTTCAACATTTGCAGAAAATGCAAAGGAGGAAATACTGCCTGAAAAGTCCTAATTCTAGCACACTTGTTTTGCAAGATGAAAGAGAATTTTTGAAAGAAGGTCATAATGTGATGATAAATATGATCACCACATTAACAGCAGTAACTTTTTAAAGAAACTGAGTTATGTGTGAAAAGTAGAAAGCAAAGACACAAGTTTTCTTGGTTTTACATTAAGTTATTCAGAAATGATAATGCAGAAGGAAGAGAGTGCCCAAGGAAGAGAGCATGAAAAACGAAGGAAAACATGAACAGATCAATACTTGAGGCTACCTTTGATGTGTTTCAACAACAGTGTTTTTAACATAATCTTAAAGTAACTGACAAAACAAGTATCTGATAGACATCTTTAAAGATAAGGAAATAAATACTCTAAGTGTTACATTAAAAAATGTAGTTCCATTATATTTCTACTACTTTTTGAATTCCAGGATATTTTTCCAAAAGTCTGTTGGCTTATTTGCACATAGTAAGACAAAAAACTTCACCTTCCTGAATCTATTACTGTGACTACTGCAACCTACTGATGTGATCTAACCCATAGTTATTTAAAAAGAATAGACTACAAAAGAAAATTCTCTTTGAGCACAGAGCTAAGTCATCCAAGGAAATAACTCTTATTTCTGCCAGCTGATCTTGAGACAGGGAAGTGATCCAAAATTACTAACATCATCCAGCCTTCTGGAAAGCAACTGAATTCAATCAGTTAAAGCAAAAGAAGTGCTCACCACCATAAAATAATGGCATTTAGCAAAGGAGAACCTCTGATACTAGTTTAGCAGATTTTCTTCCCTGTGGTCCACAAGAATTAAGTGACAAACATGCCATTATTCTCATGTGCCCCAGCCAGTGCCACCACAGACAGTTAAGAAGCCCCTTGATGTTGGAACTGGCACAAAAATACTTTTGGTATTTTTTTGCTTTCTGAGTAATTGAAGCATGAGCTGCACCAGTACTACTGATACAGAAAACAATTCTGCAGCTGATTCTGTATCCATCCCTGTGTGATGTGGCAGTTTTACAACAGGAGGTGACAGGATACAGCCTGGTACAGTTCTGTACACCAGCTCCTTCATGGATTTGCTCTACTGAAAGCAGTGGCCTTTGCAAAACTCTTAAAGCCAATCAGACTCAATTTTCCAGACACCTAAATATTGTGCAGTGCCTACTCCAACCTTCAAATCCCCACAAAGTTTTCTGCAACAACTTATTCTGAAACAACACTCACAGGCTACTCTGAATATGAAAAAAAAAGAACATTCCTATATAAAAGACCTAACATGAATGTTTAAGAAAGTATTATTTTTAGATTCTATTAAATCCAATGTGTGTGATTAAAGTGTCAACTATCTAAACTAGATTCATGCAGGATGTTACTGAACCCAGTAAAAGAGCTATTTAATTTGTATGGTTTAACCTCATTTAGATTTATTTAATTATCCATGAAACTATCTACTGCAAATTAAGTTTAAGTTACAGTTATTTCTCTTACAGAAAGAGGAACATCTTATATGATAAGGCTGAGTAAATTAATTTCTCATTAACTATCTGCAGTTACAAAACAACATAACTCTGACTACTAACTTACTAATAAAAAAGACCAAGGATTTGTTTGATTTTGGGAAGGGCTGGTTGCTGTTTTAGTTTAGTTACACAAAGCCTGATAAGGCAGTTCTCAGGAAAAAGAAAAGGTGTATTTCTCAAACCACACTGGGTAATTTGGCTGTTGCATCTGTCCTTTCCTTACTGGAAAAAGCAATACTCTTACCATATGAAGTCACTTTAAAGGCATCTCAAATAAAGGTCTGAAGATAGTCAGGACACTAATTTATCCTGAAGAAAGAAAATACTACTTTATGAAAGAATGTAGACTACAAAAATCATCCAAGAGGCAGAAGTTAAACCTTTCTTGGAATAGTTACAGCTGAGGAGGGAATGGACACCAGCACTAAATATTGCATAACAGGTGATCGAAGCAAGCAGCACCAAATGGAAAACTATTCCGACCCATTCAAATGCAGATTTTTTCCAAACTTCCTTTAAAACCAAAAGGTTTGAAATAAAGAAGAAGAGTTATGTAATGCTTGTTTTTTGAAGCCCTCCTCTGCAAGATTCCTTATAAAGTAAGTGTAGCAAATGAGAAGATAAACCAAGTGTAACTAAGAGTTACAGAGCATAAGATGACAGGTAAAGCTGAGAAGACATGAGGAGACATTATGCTTTAGGTTATCCCAATTAACTGGGGTGTGCTACCAATTCATACTGAAAATAATTCTTACAGGCTGGTTTTAGAGAAGACAGAAGTAAGAACTTATCATAAAATTCTCTTAGAACTGTCACCACTGATGGTGAAAGACACACAGCAAGAAGAAAGCAAGGACTATCTTTGGCAGCTATCTATGATATCTGCACACCAGTGGCTTTCTGAAGTTCTACAAAACTCCTGTGAGAAAGCACAAATCAATACTTAATGGCTAATTTGTATTTCTGGAGAAAGAAAAAAAAAACCAAACCCAAAAATTTAAAGTATTCTACAAAGGACCTTCAAACTAAAATGATGATTTGCTGTGAAACACAGAAAGCAGCCAAAACTAAACCACAAACTCCTGTTTCATAAACAATTGCAGGAAATACTAAAATCCTTCTGTAACATACTTATCTTAAAATTAGAAGACTAACATTTTATAATCCTACTTAGATACTCTGAAACACCACTGCACTTTCCCAATAATACAAAATTGTAACTATGAGAAGGATTTTTTTGCTAAGCCTAAAACCAACTGATGTAACAACGTATGTTTGCAACTTTTCTATAATCTAGTGCTTGCAGAGAAGAAATTTTTCTGGTGGGCACAGAAGTTGTAGATAACAAAACATTCATGTAGACTTTTATGTATGAGTAGCCTACTCCAATCCTACTCCTCCAGTCTGCCCACAAAGTGATGGAAGAGCATTTTGCCATATAGGAATATACAGCCTAAAAACACCTAGAATGAGGAGGCACAGGATGAGAAATTACACTGAGCTGACAGTGGCACTCAAGGCTAACCAAACCAGCAGTCAGTGCTTTCCACTGTTATAGAAACAGAGATGAGGAAAGGTGAGAGAGCTCTGTCCCCACTCAGTTTTTGATCCAGAGGAAAAACCACTAAGCAGCAAGCTGGTCACGTTTCAATCACAAGTACTTCCACTGCAACTCCAGGTACTGATTCATACAGTACAAGCCAGTACTCTCCAATTAACTTAAGGGCCAGGAACCAAAAGGAGAAGAAATCAAAACAAATTCTCTCTTACTTAACTGTAATGCAACTACAGTAAAAATCTGATTTCCCTGACAGAGCCTTTGTCACAACAACTGTGCTGAGAGCGCCTGCTGGCACAGACACAGCTTATGTTGACAGAACTGACTTTATGCTGACATAGCAGACCCATCATTTCAAACAAACTTTGTTCTTTCCCTTCAGAGGAGGAATTTTTTTTCAGTATGCTGTTTCCTTGACCTGTCTGCACTGCCCCAGCTGGGCCTGCTCCATCAACTTATATGAAGAGATTAATACAATTTCCAAGTGAAGAACTGCAGTTCTCAAGTCAAGATACACTTTTATTTTAATTTTCTACTGGCTTTCTTGTACTTCAAATTTTACATTCACCATGTGGAATAAATAGTAATTACTCCAACTTCATTATCACCGACATAGGCTGACTCTAGGAACACAGATGAGTCTCAGACTCAAGAATATTTAGGTTAATTTAATTTAATGAAAAAGAATTCCTGCTCAAAGCTGTGACATAAGGAAATGCTATAGATACTTTAGAAGAGAAAATGGTTAAGTAACAAAAAAAACCTAATGAGCACAAGAGATAGTCAACTTCTAATTAAACTGGATTCTTTCCCAAACATTCTACACTGTTCAAAAACCAGCTTTTCCTTCTTTTTTAAAAAAGGACATATGAAGGACCACTGCTTATACTGTCAAGGTCTTTTCAGCTCCACACACCACCCCAGCAGCAAGTAGGCTGGAAGGCACAAGAAGCTGGGAAAGACACAGCAAGGACAGCTGATCCCAACTGGCCAAAGGGATATTCCATACCATATCACACATGGCCAACATTAAAGGCAAATTAAATTAAATTAAATTAAATGAAATGAAATTAAATTAAAGGCAAAGCTGGCTGGGGGCTGCTGCTTGGGAACTGGCTGGACACACTGGTCAGTGGATGGCAAGTAACTTTACTGGGCATCACTTGTTTTCTATATTCTAATTCTTTTAATATTCTCATCCTTTCCTTTTTTATCCTATTAAACTATCTTTATCTCAACACAAAAATTTTAACTTTTCCTTTCTGAATCTCTTCCCCATCCCCCTGGGGATGCAGGGTATTTTGTGAGTGTTGAGTTGTGTTTAGCTGCCTGCTGGGTTAAAACATGACATCCAGTCAGCCTTTAATACATGATCAAGAGGGGTCTTGCCATAGCATCCAATACCTCTTTCAGTACTCTGGGATGAAATCCATCAGGCTCCATGGACTTCTGAATATTCAGCTGAAACAGCTGGTCCCTTACAATTTCAGTGTCCACAAATGAGAACTCACTATTCCCACACTTAAAACACTCAGACACAGGGAACTAGGCAGTCCAAGGCCTTTCATGTTTTCTCCCTGTATGTAACAAGCAGAGGGTTGTATTTTCAAATTCACTTAAAAACAACAGGTTTCTAGCTGGGAACTCTGATGGCAAATATTACAACCATACTTCAAATAATGATTGCAAAGCAAGAGAAAATCAATCAAAATCATTGAGAGCTTGCACTTGAATTTGAATTGAAAGTACATTACACATTTTTAAATGTTACTGGAAAAAAACCCAGCATAAACTGGAAGCTAAGTTACAGCTAAAATTCTTAAAATTACCCTCATTCCTCCTTTAGAAATAATGTATCATATTTTAGGGAAGCATATTATTTACATTTGTTACATTTGAAGACAAGAATGTACTTTCAAATGCCTAACTAAGAATCCCTGGTGAACCACAGTAAGTTATGATACTAAGCTGATACATATCCTTTCCAGTAACAATGACAGCAGGGTGGGGTGATCAGAATGGTATTTACACTAGCAAAAAATACTTCTTCTAAGTTTAATTTTGAAGTTCAAGATTATTGTCTGCTCTGAAAACAAAGAAAGCAATTCTGCACAAGTCTGAATTCTGAAGACAGAAAAGCCCACACCCAGAAATATGGTAACATGAAGAGTGATGAGCAAGTAACTTTGAGAAAAATGTGTAATTTCAAATGCAGTGACTGGATTGTGATAAACACATAATTTTTGCTGCACTGGTTCAAAAAGATAACTCTCCTTGACTATCACTTCAACTCCCTCTGGGAAGTTAACATATCCACAGAGGAACTTCCAGAAAGAAATGGATGTATGCATTTCTGTGGGCCAATACAGTTATTCAGCATTTTAACACAAACCTGTGTTCTGTTACATTGGCATGGACTGCTGCTGAAACAGCTTAGGTACAGGCACATTCACTCAATAATTGCTTTGAAATGTCAATGCTAACATATTAAAAGACAAAGAATTGGCATTTTTGCCAAATCATTTTTATAACCATTTGTAGTTTCTCACTGAAGTTTAATTCATGAAATTATGTAATCTCCAACTGTAATATTAAGGACTAAGAAATGTGTTAAAACTTCTTGTTGTTTTTAATTACTAAGCACATAAACTGAAGAACCACCTTACCTGACAGAGTTTCGGTTCCTGTTTTCTATTTTCATTAAAATTCGTACATCTGATTGAGGAGATGCTGTATAGAGTTTTAATCTGAAAAAAAAAGGCAGCAAAGATGCAGAAATTATGTACAATGACTTTTCTTCCAGTCATCCATAGGAGATGGGTATCTTATGCTTGTCAACAGCCAAAATAATGTATTTTTTTCATTAAAACAATAATTTGTCACATATCAGGTGTTTTCTATACATTAGGGTTGTAATTATTAGCATGTTTTTCTAATTATTCTGAAGGTTTATTGTCACCTTCACTGAGGTTAATTATGGTAACATTTTTCAGAATTTCAGTTGCTTTATTTGGTCTTTATGCCACGAGTCAGTTTCTTAATTTTTTGCTGGTTTAAGTTTGGTGGCTGTAGCCCAGGGTTAGGTGGTTGGTGAATGTTAGGATGCTTTTCACTACAGGAATTAAAGATGTACTGCTGACTGGGAACTCAGCTCTGCAAGCTGATAGTGCAGCTAATTTTGTATGTATTTAGAACCATTCCCTTTTATTAGTGCATTAGATCAACTAGGCAGGAAAGTTATTCACTACACACCTTTGACAAACGACAGGATCTGACTCCACTGGATCAATATATGGCTTGAGGATATCAGCAAGTGTTTTATCATCAGGCACCCTTTCAGCAAAGATAAAAATCAAGCATGTGAGACATCACTCATCATGTACACAAATATCTATTGTGAGCCACCTGGAGGAAGCAGTATATTAGCAGGCTACAGTGGCACAGCTGAGTAGTTTATGGGAGGATCATAAATGTGTATCAATACTGCCAGATATGGGCAGCTTTATCTCAATTTCAGCACTGGGATTTCACAGGCATGTATGAGGAGTAAACAGATATATATCTCTAGTTTCTAACCCTGCAAAATAAACATGCTGTTCCTGCAGGCCTAGAAGCAGACAAGGACATACTTCTCATCTCCCTTCAGGCTAGGAAAAGAGGAAAAGCATTTGTCAATAAAAGCTTATTTTTTTGTTTTTCAAAACGTGTTTGTGGACTTTCCTACAAAGCAAACAATGCAACCATTTCACCCTGTATGAAGGTCAGCTCCAGAGTGCAGGTGAGGACAGGTGGCAAATCATGCTGAACATTTGCTCCATGAGAGGAGAGTATGTTAGGTGTAGAGGTACTACTATTAGGAACACATAAACTCTCTATTTTTATAGAGAAAAGGACTAACAAACATTATGCCTGATTTGGAAAGTCTGCTAGCTTTCAGAGAGAAAAGGATGACACAAATTTCAATATTTTTTAGATTGAAATGCCCTTTTATTTAAGACTAAAATTAACACCTGAGTTTATCTTGTATAACAGAACTCAGTAAGAACTGATCAAAATATTTTGCAGTTTAACTTCAGCAAATTAATTTAAACTATATAAAAATATTTTTTAAAGCTCTGTACCCTTTTAAAGTGTATTCAGCATGACAGTGAGGAAATATGAGCTTCAAATGCCAGTAGAACTTGTTCTCCCTAAAAACAAAAAGAAATGCATATTCTTAGTCAGTAACAACTACTTTTTTTTCTATCATAAAGGCTGGTAACCTACAGCATGGGTGCAGAAGAAAATACATATTTAAGATTTTGAATGGCTTTAAAGAGCAAAAGAGGCATGCAGAGAAGCTGAGATGTCCTTTGAAAGATGTAATGCTCCCACATCCTGCTAAATTTCAAGTCCTCACGGGATGAAAATCAGTTCCTTAGAAATATAATAAGACATCACAATTAAAGTGATCAACAGTATTTCACATTTTAAAAGTGAGTATATTCCAGCTGCCCTTTTATTTCAGAAAAGGAAACTGGGTTTTGGCATATCACCCAGGACAGATTACCAAACCTCTGCAACAATAATAGCCAGTCCCAGCTGAGGCTGGGTCCTACAGAACACAGGAGACTCAACTTTTTCCAGCAATGATGGCCTCAATAGAAAATGTGTCATGGCCAGGGAAGGAAGTTGCCTTCTGGCATAACATGGATAAGAGAAGTTAGAAAGAACAAACATTTCACAGAAAGATCATAAAACTGGTACAGACACAGTGATGTCACACTCCTTTCTTCTGTATGTTAGTTGTTATTTTTAAGACCCACCTTCCCTTTTCAGCTAGCATACCTGAGAACAGAAGCTATTGAAGCATAGCTTGAGAGCAGTATTATCTTAGGCAGTATTTCTAGAGAATATTTTGCCAGATAAGGCACTCTATATTTGCCTTTTTGCTCATTTTCACACTATCTGCAGAAGCTTTTCTAAAAGAAAGCACAATCTAAAAGGCAGGTTCCTGACCTTCTGCCTTGGTTCAAAAATTCACACTTATGACAAACAGCAAAGATTTAGAGCTCAAGCACCTGTGAAGCACAGGGACATCTAATGGTATCTTTTCTTAAACATTATTTAAAACCAATGAATCATTGTATCCAGGATAATCACCCTCAGTTATGCAAAGATTCTGGTCTACAATAAAAAGTAAACACAGTGTTGTTCCAACATGTTGTTTAATTTGTTTATCAGGCAAATGAAACATTATCCAGCAGGTTCTAGCTGGCTGCAGAGAGGAGTGTACGTGCATTGACCAGCAAAACAGTAAACTTGGCTGCTAAGATCAATTAACTGTGATATCAATCTTTAAATGCAAGCAATTTTTATACAATGAGCTTATCAAGTAAGTAATTCCCTTACCTAGTTGTTCTTAAGAGAAAAGTGAGCTTTACAGCTGAACTATACTTTCTGGAGTAAAAGTAAAATCAGATATATTAATATTTACAAAAAAAAAGAGCAAGCAGGAACGCTCAGCTCCAATAAAATAATAATTAGAATAAAACAAATTAACGAAGCCCAGGGTCCCCAAAGCAACATGTGCCTTAGCAGAGTTGTGCAGCATGCCTTGTGACTCCTTTCTTCTCTCTGCTCATGTTTGTTAAAGTGGACAATGAGAATGCCTTGAATAAGAAGGTGGAATTAGAGAACATAAATCTGGAAGAGGTAAGAAGATTGTATGACCAGAGCTGGAGGGTAACACAGAAAACATTATTAATCATATAGCATATATATAATCAGAAGCTGGGATAGTATTTGGGCCTGAGAATTTTATGCTATTTTGCATATTGGTATGACAGTCTTAAATTACCAAACTGCAAATGTTTTGAAATAACTCAAAAGCATTGAGTGGAATTTTGGGAGTTTTTTGACAACGTAAGTAAAACAAGGTTTTGCAATTCTTATCTTGACAGCTGAAGGAAGCCCCAATGCTACACCCAGAGCAAATTGAAATATCAATAGTGTTATGTAACCAGTTCAACTCCCTTGCAATTCACAAGCTTGTGATTCCTCTCAGACATGTTAATATCTGCTATTTAACATGGAATGGTGTTATTTCAAAGCACTTTTCCAGGGAGACCAGTAAAAGTTAGTAAGCTTTAGACACAGAAACAGTCACCATCATTAGCTGAAGGAATTGCTTCTGATGGGCACATTTATTAAAATATTTATAAGGACTCTTTAGATGAGGGTTCTGTTCTATGTTATTAACTAACATGAGGCTTGCTAGCATGTTTTCATTTAACTCATCAAGTGACCAACCCTTTCTGTGACACTTTAATCTTTAAATCAAGACAGCCAAAGCATGAGAGAGACAAACCATAACACAGCTCATAGGAACAGATGGCCCAAAGGACTGTATGTAACACAGGCACTTGAAAAAGAAATGCCTCAAAAAGAACTTGTAGCTATCTGCTACCTGTTGCTAGGAACACTCCTCATGTGTCTGTGCAAACGGTTGTCACCCAGCACATCCTCATTTCACATGCAAGACTGATTCCCTGTGGGCTCACTGAGGCAGACTCAGCTCATCACTGCAGCTGTAAAATCAGCTTAAGGGGATTCTTCTCAGACTTCCGCCCTCCCTCCCCCTTCCAGGCACAATCTAGTCTATGGAATAGTGCACACAAAGGGCTAAGAATCAGGCAAGCTGAAGTTAAAAAGTACATTTCTCATCACAAAGTTCCACTTTGAAAAAACAGAAATGTTGATTTTTTTTTTCTCAGTGAACTAATATCTTAACTAGCAATTAATGACTTCATCTCTCTTTGAAGTACCCTTGACTGGAAGTAAATGGCAAGCAGAGAGAGGTAAGACAGTTTAAGGAACAGTATAGAAGTAGGCAAGGAAAAAAAGAAGCTTGGAACAGGAAAAACCTCATACTCTTCACTGTACAATGAGGTCTTGAAAAACAACTCACTGGGTGCCTGTTATTGAAGTGAAATATCCGTCACCATCACTGATGTGTGCCCAGAGAACTTAATGTCAACTGTAGATGCTATCAAAGCTGCTTCATAACAAGTTCTGATCAAAGTTAGATATCCTGGCTCCAGATTTCACTGACTCCATATTTCCTTCAAATACAAGATGTAGTATGTTCATTTTCTAAATGAAAATGTCTAATTGAGTAAGTCATCTGCATTTGAGGAACAGCTCACTCCCTAAGCATTCCATGCCACTCTGCTGCCATGGAAAGCCCCTCCAACAGTGCCCTGGATTTTTGGATACCAAGGCACTGACTATAAAATTACCAAACAGCAGAGATCTGGGTGAAGCATAAGCACATCAGTGATGTCAGCAGTAAAAGCAGCATCATAGCCCATCCCTGCACTGCTCGGTTTCATCTTCTATTCTGGGAACCTCAGAAGCATGGAAATGGATGAGAAGGAAAAGGGGAACCCAAGCACCTCTGTCCCTGAATGAGACCTAGATGCAAAACAAATTCAGAACTGCAAAGGCTGTTTCAGAACTACAATTCTACAAAAAGTAACTATCTACCTTTCCTTTCTCCTAGAACTTCCAAAAACTTACTTTGTCATCAACTGTAGCTCTCCTAGAATTCCATGAAAATTTTTCACAGCAACAATAGAAACATTTTTCTTCTGACGTTACAAAGACAGCAGCAGTATATACAAAGTGGCTGTCTCCTCCAGATGGCTCTCAGAACAACTGCAAAAATTTTCACTACCTTTACAGCTACAGCAGTACCTAAGAAGATGCTCAAAAAACTCTGATTGTAGACGGTACAGTTGCTGTGAATTACAGGACTGACCTACAAAGGTCTCTGGACTTGGTCATCCCTGTTAAGTGCCTTGGTGGATTTTTATAAGTGTCTAATGTTTGCACATTTGTTAAAAAATATATGAAATTATCTCATAAAGCTTAACTTTCTTACCCAGGCTTCCTCTGAGCATTTCCTCTCAGTTTTATCTAGAATGCAACAGAACCATTCTAAACATGTTTGTAAATGTGTATGTATTTATCTATGCAAACTAAAATATTTATTGACAAAAATTCCAAATTCATCACATCTTAAGACATCAACTGCAGTTCTGGCTCTACAGAAGTACTTCACTGCCAGCCTGTCAAAGATAGTGATTCAATGATGATTTTGTTTCAATTTAGCAACCAGTATTCTTAAAATATTAGTATACAGGATATCTTACATTGAAGTGCAAATACTGTAGTTTCCTGTCTCTTTCATTTTGAATTCATAAAAGTGATTAAAAGGACATAAAGTTTAATGACAGACCAGTTATCCTTTCAGATGACAATACCCAGTACTCTCTCAGAATACAGTGAAGTTTAATTGAAGTACTGGGAATTCAGCTTGTATAATTTTGGATAATACTGCCTTCCTTGACTTCCTTTAGCAACTTAACTTTCTTTGTCATGGGTTTAAGAAAGCAAGCAAACCTATGTACAAAGTAATAACTAATTTCAAGTTTAACAGCTGCAGCAGTGTAATATTATGCCAAAACTCAGCTCGGAAAACTCCTTGCTATATTCTCAAAATCAACACTTCGAACAATAATTTTAATTATCTCCACCTAGCTGAGGATTAGAGCTGACATTTCAGGATTTCCAGGTGTACCTCAAAGTGTACAAACTGATGATTTCCGAAATTATGCTAATCCCAAATTTCCACACTGTATTTTTTTCTCATAACTACATTGAAGAGGAGAGGTCATGTAAAAACTTCCTCCTTCTCCCACATATATCCCTCTGACCAAACGCTCCCAGGCTGCAAGCATGCCTGCTACAAGTGAGGTTTGTAGTCCTCTGGCCCCTCTTGGTGGGGAGGAGAGGTAAAAAGGATTTTGTCTGGGAGACAGGCTGTGAATGAAGTGTGGCTGGAGATGTCTATGACAGTGCAAGCAGCAGCACAAGCTGCAGAGCTCAGGGAACTGCACTGCCCCATTTCAGTGTCTCACTAGAGCATCCCCTGCCAGGGAACAGGAGCCACAGACTAGCAAGCCCATTCCCCTCTCCCCATTTGACCTGCTGGCTGGAGCTTCCCAGCAGGTGCTCCTGCCCTTGGTTTCAGCCTGGCCTCATCTTTCACCCCTTTCCCAGAGGCCTCCTATGCCAGCAATTCACCCCATTAAATCCATGACAGAATGTATCCAGTGCAAAACTCTCAGCTGTACTGAAAATAAGGGCACCACAGCAAATGTAGGGTGAAGCAGCACCTTAAAAATAATTTATGAATAAGAAGTCAGATGTACTATGAGTTCACACCCTGGACTCTGACACTACTTTCTAATGACCCTCCATAACGTAGATATTCAATACCACACATTAGTCTAATCCATGTGCTGCCCAGCATTGGCACATATGCTTTCACAACATCCGATTTAGCAAACAAACCCACGGAATGCAGGAAACAAAGAGCCTGGTTAACACATCAAAACAACATTGATCTGTCCTCCAGCACTGGCACAGACAGGGGATGACACAAGAATACATCTTGTACTTCCTAGTTTTGGACTACTCTCATTCCTGCCTTGTACTGCCCAACAGCTTGGCTCACAAGGGAGAGTGTCAAGAGGACATGGGAGAAGCCTGTTCTCAGTTTTCCAGGCACAGATGTTGAGCAGCTTCCAGCCTCCACCCTCTGGAGCAATCTGTCTGCAAATCTCAACTTACAAACAACATGAGAAGGGGCTCACATCTATGGGACTCTGAGCACTGCCAGGTGCTAAGCTCATATAATGGATGTGTGGCTATTTACACAGCTTTACCTCATTTCAATGTGAGATCCAACAAAATGTTATGGGTGTGTGAAGTCCCATGATAGAGGTGCTAAATGCCTGATAATCACTGGTTTGACCAAACTTGATTCCTTAGAAGTTATTTAAAGAGAGTAGGCAGAACATGCCAATTAAAAAATTCAAACCAAACATTCAGGAAACAAACAAACAAAAAAATACCCCAAAAACCAGACATTGATTTTTAATCTGCATAACTGAACTCAAACAGCCCATTGCTGTGTGAATAACAGTAGCAGCAATAGGGAGGAAATATATCCTTTGTACAATAATCACAGAGAATATTCCATACTCTTGTACAGCATCTGCAAGAAAAGGACAGTGATTTCCTATGCTCTTCAAGACAGAACATATTATCAAGTCCTTTCTGGTGGGATGTAAACGTCCCAGAGAAGCTATCATTTCACAGCAACAGCAAAAGTTCCCCAGGACTCTATGAATGACCAACCACTAAGGCATTCTACCAGAAAGCTCGTGAAATATTTCCATGCCTATTTGCCAAGAAGTCACCTTCCTTGCCCCATTCTCTTAAGTTTTTTTAAAATCTGCTTCTGTTAAAACAAAAAGTACACAAAACACATGAAACCATAATCTGCTCAAAGTTTGTCCCCAACACAAGCTACACTTCAGTGTCTAACCAAAAATGCTTTCTAGAGGAAAAAGAAAATGGTACATGAAGGCAAATGTCTTGTCAGTACAGCACTGTACCATGCCCAAGATCTTCCCAAAGGTGTCAAACCCTGTGTCTGTGCCCCTTCTGTCCTCTTAGCCACTGATGCCAGCATTCCTGGGCTTCCTGCACTTGCTCTTGAGGGGTGCTGCTTACCCTATACTTGTGAAGTGTGTTTATGTTGTTTTATCTGTAACACTGAGGAAATTCCCCATTCAAGTGAAACTCGGCTCTAAGCCTGAGATACTTTTTGCAGCCTGAGACTAGCAAAAGGTATCTGTACAAGGTAGAGCATGCAGCCAAAGGCAGGGAAGTCAGTGCAGAGGGTGACAACCTTGGCAAGGTCTGGAACACACCTGGTCTGTTCTGAGAGGAGACCTATAAAATTGGGGGACACAGGGAGGAAAAAATACCTCAGAAATCCTTTCTTTCCATTGGTTCAGTCTGGGTTTTCTCTAACAGAACTGGGATAATATGGACCTTTAGAAGGTTACAGTTCTACATTCATTTGATGCTTAACATTCTGCTAAAATCTACTCTGTGTGCAAAATCAAAGCCCCCTGTGTTTTTCCCTAGAGCAGCCTAAACGATCCAGGTGGGTGTATGAGCAGGCTCCAGGTGAGTTATTACTCTGTCAGAGGCAGACCTCTGGTGGCCAGCCAGAGACTGACACCGGGGAGTGCACAGCTCCCAGAGCAGAGGGAAAACATCTTGAAAACACAAATTGCCACCAGAACTGAGACCATGAACAAAACAAGGAAAGGAGCCATCAGGGGGATGTGATGCCAATGTCATTGCTGTGAGAAGCTCACAAGGCATTTACATTTGACCCCAGCATGTCACTGAAATGAACTGTAAACCTGATTACTGTCATAATTAAATACTTCGTAATTTCTTTCATTTTTACTGTGAAAATACTTTAAAATGTAACATCTGGATATCACAGAAAAAGCACAGAGTGGATAAAGGAAGAAATATTTAAATTTTCCTTAGCCTTCTTCCTGAATTTTTATATGTCTGCACTTGTCTCTCTAAGCTGTGCTGTATCAAACATTCCCATTTTCCAGCACAGCAACTCCCATCACAGAATGCAATTCAGGTACTTGAAGCACCTCTTCAGATTTGAAGTCAGCCTTTTCAGAGATAGGGATTTGTGCCTCTATCCTCTATCATAAAACCTCCAAAGAAACATTTTCTTTTTCCAGCAAAAAACCTAAGTGTTAATTAAAAGACCACAACAGCATTGATTCTTCCTACCATTACTCAGTGTTAGCATTTTTCAAAATAAAGCATGAATTATATAAGCTGTTAAACTGAGCAAAAAGAACCTAAAGAAAATGAAAATGTAAAGCATGAAATATTAAACAGCTTTTGCAAAAAAAAAAAGGTTCATCTAACAGATTTTAAAGGAAGCATACTGGTATGAACTCAAATTCTCATCATTATATAATATATATATATATTATATATAATAAAATATTGCTGACTGTAACCAACTGAAGACTCACACGGAATTGAAGGTGGTAGAATTTTCTCTTCTTTTTGTAAATCCAACAGGCAGTGTTTTTAGCTCAATATTACACCCTCGAGCTTTGTTCCTCAAGAAGTATAACTAGCAAAAAATTAAAAAAATATTTAAAAATCTGAAAATATAAACCCCCTGAAAACTTAACAATAAAAAGCTGACAGGAATTGTGAGAATACTATAGAAAAGGCCATATTTAATGAAATACTCTGAATTTTTAAAAAAACTTCTTGAATGAAATAAATTAAGTAAGACTAGAAACTCTCTGAAACATTAAGTTTTTTTACTATTAAAAAAAAGTAATAGTAAAAGTTCTTTAATATACCATCAAAGTCACAGTGTGACCATTCTTAGTTTGAGGAGTGTATTTGGTTGCTGAAAGAACTTCAGCAAAAACTCCTTCTCCCTTAGGAGGCTGGCTTTTTTGTCACTTTGGTTTAGATTTAGTCCTTGAAAAACTCTAGCTTTATTTGCATATAGGGAACCACATAACAATTTTCAGGTGATTAATAAATCCACTGTTTATCTGGGAAAGTGTGTACTTTAAAAATTGTGGAGGTGTAAGCAAACATTCAGACTTTCTTAACACACATCCACCATCCAACAGCAACAGTGGTCATGCATAAATTTTAAGAATTGTTAGTGATCTTTTCTTCCAAGCAACTGAATGTACCATCAATACTATTGCTGAATAAACCTAGAGACTTCTTTTGATTTCTGGCTCTAGAATTCAGGGTCATTCATACCTTCATAAGAGAGTCATGGAATCTGGATTGGGACTGCCTCAGTGGGAATTCAAAGGTAGCCAACCCTAATTCCAACAGAGCAAAAGGAAAATCAAAAACTTACAAGTCTCTTTGTTGCTGGACTATGCACAAGACAATGTCGAGCAGCAGCATCAGCTGTCCTTCCTACATCTTCCAGGAAACGGTAATCTGGAGATTAAACAGAACCAAGAATAATGTAGGGCCAGCCTAGTAAAACAAGGAGTTTTAGAACACACAGGGTATGTTCTTACCACTCAGAAGGTTCAAGTCAGTGAATTCATTTACAGAGACAAATGCTGTTTTATCCCTAACTCCATTGCAGCTCAGGGCAAGCTTATGCTTCTTTACACACAATAGGCTGAAATGGCAAAAAAAGAAAAAAACAAAATAAACAACTAACACATTCAGCAGATGAATGGGGAAAATAATCAAAACTATTTAGCTCAAATAGCAGATACCTGCACGAATATTTCATGCATCGTGGACATCTGTACTTAGCTTCTTCTTTGCTACAGGTTTCACACCTGAAAGAAGTAAAAAACATTTCTAAGTAAGGCAGCATTTCTGCACCTGACAGGCCTGCTCAAAAACCAGGCACTAGGCCACTCATCAGTATTTTCAGGAAAAGCTATTATAAGTGCACCTTGAAAGAAGAAAGAGAAAACACAAACACCCTGGGTCAGAAATGGTGGCAGACAAAACAACACAATTATGGGGAGTATCTCCAAACACAAACACATTAAAACACTGTAGATGCTTGAAAGAAAAGAAACCCACATGTTAACTGCAGAGCTGGAAACATAGCAAGCCTTAATCAGTTTATGCTTTGTGGCCTGGTTGTATCAGTGCTTTTCTCCTTTTTCATCACCTGTAACATGTACTATACCATGCTGGCTTAGAACACTCCCAGTTTTAGGCACAAGGAAAATAAATTTCAAGGATTAAGGCACACTAAACCCTGAACAAAGCATCCCATTTTTTCACTGAAACAAAAAGAGCGTGACAACATAGCCAGCCAAACAACTTCTGGCTGTCAGCAGTGCAAACTCCAAAGTCAGGGAACCTTTCAGGCACAATGTGTGAGGTTTATCAATATAACTAATAAATATCAGTGAAAAATTAAATCCCTCTATAAGTATGACCATATGTTTTTGCCTAGGCTATTAAAACAGCTGTTTCTCCCACTGTTAGGAAAAAGGTCTTGATATGTCAACTGAAATAATCATCACTCTTATTTTAAATCTGGCAAACAGAAAAGAGAAATAACATTTCCTCCACATCAGTAGTTTTCCAGAATAGCACAAACAGTACAACAAATAGGAGATAAATGTCAGCCCCAACCCGTTTCTCTTGCTCTCCCCACCACGTGTGCGCAGCTTGCTGGCAGTGAGGGCCTGAAGCACAAGCCCAGCAACAGCATCGCCTGACGAGCTCTGTGAACGAGCAGCACAAACCCACCCTAAGAACCGGAAAAAAGGGGTTTCAAACCCTTTCAACGCTGCAAACCAGGAGCGGGGAGTTGCTCTGAACAGGAATTCCCGTTCCCTGCCCTGCAGGATCTCCGCAGTGCCCGCTGCCCATCACCGCCCCAGCGAGGCTCTGCCCGGCGCCCCCCGCGCGGCCCCTCGCTCGGCGGGCCTCACCCGCGCGGGAGCAGGCCCTGCAGGGCACAGGGCCGCCCGCCGAGCCCCGGGGAAGGCGCTCCCGAGCCCCTGCGCCGCTGCCGCCGCCGTGCTTTACCTGTGCAGGGACATCTTCCCACCGCCCGCCGCCCGCCCCGCGCCGCCGGGCCCGTCCCGCTCCGCCATGGCCGCGCCGCGGGGCCTCACGACGCATGCGCGGCCTCTGCTGCGCGCCAGCGCCACCTGCCGGCCGCGAGCCCCGGCGCAGCCGCACGAGGCTCCCCGGACCCGGCGCTCCGGGACCTGAGGGGATCCGGGAGCTGAGAGGTCCGGGAGCTGATAGGATCCGGGAGCTGATGGGATCCGGGACCTCTGAGGGGACCCGGGACCAGGGGGGATCTAGGACCTGAGGGGATCCGGGAGCTGATGGGATCCGGGAGCTGATGGGATCCGGGACCGCCGGGGCTCCGGAACCTGAGAGGATTTGGGACCTGAAGGGATCCAGGGCCGGCGGGGCTGCGCGGCTCCGGAACCTGTGGGGGCAGCGGGGCTCTGGGACCTGAGGGGATCCAGGACCGGCGGGGCTCCGGGCCCTGCCGCTGTCCCAGCCAGGGAGGCTTTCCAGAGCACAGCACTCCCACCAGGAGCGCTCCTTACCTGTGTCCCGCTGTCCTCCCCGCTGTCTGCGTGAGATGTGCATTTTTGCCTCAACTACGGAAATACTCAGACCGAGCAGTCTTATAAACTCCTTGCTTTTAAAATAGGTAATTTCTGAGATGAAGAACTCCCAAAAATAGGGCAATGAGATGAATAAAAATATACATGAAGCAGACATTTTCTAAAAAATCTTACAAAATACCCCCAAGCATTTGCCAAAACATCACCTCCAAAGCCAAACTAAAAGCAAATGTCAAATCATAATGTCAGTGTATTGATCTTGAAAATGCAAAAGCGAGATATTTTCTCATCTTTCTGTAATCTTGCTTTGTTTTTCATTTTATCATATTTTTCTCAAAGTGGTCGAAAACGATGCTTCGATACAAAATGTAAGATGAGATGTGCATGTACATTACTTTGTAAAAGCAAACACTGTCCCTCTGGCAGTATTCCATGGCACAGAGCATATGCATTTCCCCTTGGGAAGAGAAGCAATGCCACCTAAGAAAAGTGCCCTTCTAGAGGATTTTCATAATTTCTAAGAATCACCTATACAGTATGAAACAGAATAGTAAAAGACAAAGAGGTAGCTTGGAAGCTTATTTTTATTATACTTTGGTGGTGTGTTTTCCTGCAGATGAAGACAGACATGTTGTTTGAACACTCCCAGGCTTCCCCAAATACAGTCCAGTATCACCTTGCCGTGTACTCCTAGGCACACTTTGAATTGGTAATAGATGGAGGCATATCAATATAAAGAGTGCTTTTCCTAATGGTAAAACTGTTGTTTTTACTGAAAAAAACCCCTTCAATGAATGTTTTAGGCTTAATTTTAAAAACCCAAAATTATCTAATAAATTCTGCAAAAAAAAAAAAAAAACCAAAGGAATTTCTAAGAGGATGAAATGCTGATCATAATTTAACAGTAGCCATTCAGAAGACACACTGTAGTAGATTTTTTTCAGAAGTTACAAAATATATACAGAATATATCATCTTAAGATGGCTTTGGCATTAGCAATGTTAACTGAAATACAGAATTTAAATGTCAAAATTACTTTAGGTAGCTCTTCTTACAATGATTTTTACAATGGCTGCAACGCAAACTGTTCTGACTATATGCATCATATACAATATGCTGTCTTATACACCATTTCCAAAATGGTACACAAAAACATTTTAAACAAGAAATCCACATAAATAATGTTTTCGTTATGTGAAGCATGTGACCAATGGTCTAAAATAAGTACCTTTACAACAGAAACATATCCTGATGTAACCAGCACATACAGTCTGAAAGATAAAAAGGGACTCAAATAATCTCTGCTAAGGCCACAAGCACCCTGTGTTAGGAAGAGCACCAAGGCAACATGGACAGGAAACACAAAAGAGGTAGTGTGCCATCTGTTCAGATGTGTGTGTCCACAAAGGACTGGAATAAAACAACGTTTAAGAAAAGAAGACTTACTGTACTGTACTGTGACATGATTCACTTTTCATATAAAAGCTATTGCACATTTAGGAGCATTAGCAGGCGTTGCTCCTTAGTATCATATGTCTCCAACTTTCCTCAGGATGGTTTTTGTGCAGTGCTGTTAAAAATATTGCTAAGAACACTTGACGTCCTGAAAAACTCCATGTTCAGATATTCCATTCCAGAAAATTATGCAAGAAAGCACCAAGAAATTTATTTTTAAATACTTTATGAAAATTGCTTTAGTCTTTTCTTTCTTTTATTTTTCAATACCATTTCTCCTTAGGAGGAAGTCTTTTTCTTCCTGAGGTTCTTTAACCAACACCACTTGAAATGATTCTTCAGTTTCCTAATGATTTTGCCTGCAATGGATCATTACTTTTGTATTCAATCTATGCAGCAACTCCATGTTGATGTAACAAGAAACCTAGGACAGAAGTCTTAAAGGAAGCACACGGAGCCACTTTCTATGAAGTGCTGCTGTCCTGGTTTGAGGTGAGGAAGTGCATTAACTTGAACAACTGGAAGCTGATTCGTGTCCTGAGTGTGAAAAAAGAACTGTGTCTTACGCCAGCTGCCATCTTCAATCTGAAACACACAGGAGAAGCACATTAGAGTCATATAAAAGATGAGCTTCAAAACACAAATGAAAATTGTGCTTACAGAGTGAAAGAGAAGTAGTGCACAGAAACATTTCTTCTCTCAGCAGTTCCTAAAGAAACTGTGTAATTTAACAAATGCCATTTCTGAAGCCTGAAGTTTCCTTTTGAGGGTAACTGTTTCTAAATTTTCCTGGAGAACTTCCCTATTTCTGCAGTGTCTTTGTACAGTGTCAAAGTACATGAGACACAATGCAAACAGTAAGTATAGATACCCCATATCACTGCAATTTTTTCTACCCTTGAAGAGATGGTGAAGTCAGTATCTAAAGGGCTGAATATGCAGAGCTATGTCAAGAAGCAAGCTTTAAGGGATGTGAATCTAAATGACAGTTATTTATTTGCAGAAGGTTAGTAATGTCTAAATTATGACAGTACCTCTGTCATGGCTTTAATAATGTGGAGCTAAAAGGTATTTACCATGCATTCATCCAGAAGCACTTTAGGTTCAAGTAGCGTATTTGCTTTAAATATTTGACCATTCCATCCCTTGAAGGTAACTGATGTCTTCCGGCCACCTGCTTTACTTAATCCCCACATCGGGGTGTTTAGACAATGGACTGTGATGCTGTGGGTTGCTTCTGAGCTCAGTAAGTGAAGGAAGTTCATCTGCACTTTTCCAACACCGAACTCCAGCTAGATTCCAAGAGAAGAGCATTGTTAGACTTACAGCTGGACTGTGCTGAATGGCCACAGTAACACAGAGTGCCATGGACATGCAAGTGTGGTGTTCAGGCACAGGAGCATGTATGCATGTTTATATACATTGGGGTCAATGCCAAAAAGCACGATTTACATTCCTCAGCAGGGATGTTAGGTTCTATTACTGTCATTACTATAAACAGAAGCTTTCATAGGACATTTTCAAAGCTTAAATATAAACATTTGCTGATCCTTACAACATTGCTGAAGCACAGCTGGTCAGAAAACACTATTTTTAAATAAGGAAACTGAAACAAATACTTTTGTGTTTCAAACAGATATAATCAGCAGCATTGTTTTAACTGAAGCCACATCACTGCTGTTTAGTCTTCTTAGACCACAGGTTCTGGCAATACTGATAGTCCATTACAAATGAAAAAAATCATAAGTATATTTTGATTTTAGACAGAAAATATAATAACTCATTATTCAAGAAGAATTTCTCCAAGACCATTTAATATTCAAGGATCTTCCAAATATAGGAGTGCATATGTGAACTTCACAGTATTTCTGAAGCTCTTTAATGACTACAGGGTATATACAAAACTTCATAAACATAACATTTCTATTCTAAGAGTTCAAGAACTACATGTAAAGAGGCACATGAGCTAATGATGTACAGAAAACTAATCTCTCCCTAATGGCATTTAAAGGTACCTAAGTGTTGGAAAGCAATAATAATTTTCATCCTTTCTACTGTAACAACCTCAGCATCTCTACACTTAGGTGCCCTGAGTGGTGAGATACTAATGTAGCTTAGAAGTATTTCAGACTTATTTTTATGCCTTGGATGAGAAAGTATAAACCAAAACAAAATAATTCTATCAGCACAGGTGAGTAAATGAACAGAGTGAGAATTACTAACATATACAGTCTCCAGAAAATCTGCAACTTCTGTACCACAATATATAACATGTCCTTCCACAAAGATGCACAATAATGCCCCCCTGAAATCGAACACTTTTTAATGAATTAAGGAAATAAGCATGCATTTGTTTAGAGTTCAAGCACAGACACAGCATCTTTAGAATACCTTTGTCACAGACAGTGGTGTTAAACATGTCTGACCACCTGCAGTGAAGTTGCAGAAAACTTCAATGGCATCAGAGGGACATCCAATATTTGGGTCAATCCAGTATTTTCCTATATAATTCCAGACAGAAAATAAAACAAAAATATAATTACTATGAAGGAATTTGCTAAATATTAATAAGTTTTTGACAACTATTACATATATTATCACTGTACCTTTACAAGGAAATGGAAGAAAAGGAAGGTGAAAATGTTTTCATTATTAAAACTATACTAATAACAGATACTGAGAAAAATCACCATAATAAACCACTTCTGATTACAATTACACTGACATTAGCTTTAAATAGGAGGAGTTTTTTATTTGAAATATTGATTTGGGAATTTCTGAGATACAATGACTGTCAGTGTATCTGACAGTGGTAATGTATGGTATGCAATTTTCTCATTGGGAACCTAGAATCTGAGCCACACAAAATTCATTGCAAGATTAGCTATAAATACTTGGAAAACTTTAAATCACAAAATTACATTCAGTTTCAAATTTTCTGCATCCATCTGTTTACTGACAAATATAATCTGTCTAATATTTATATAGTATTAGATAGCTACATACTTCCACCTTTAAAATTTAGACATTTCATCTTAAATATGAAATAAATATATTTGTGACAGGCACATTGCAAGAGAATACAATAAAAAAAGAATGAAAACATGAAATCTCTCCGATCAGAATTTTAATGCAGAGAGCAACATTTGGAAGCAACACTTTTTGAAGGTCCTTGTGTGAAAGTGGGCACTTACCATCTGACACTTTTCGTTCACAATTAAGCAAATCCCTGCAGATGCGTGCTGGGTTATCCCGTGTGCCAAGAGGGTTCTTGATGCTGTGCAGTAAATTGCTAAGGTAGTGGAGTGTTTTGAATATCTCTGTACTGTGATCTAGTAAAGTGACTTCAGTATTCTGGTATTTCTGCCAAGGGCCATTAGCAAACGTGTTAGCACAAAGAAGTGTCACAACAACAGTGTATGCAGTAAGAGTCAAATGGCCATTGACTAGCCAGACAGAGTCAAAGTGTTTATATGAATGCAATCATAATTATGTCATAAAAAGCATAAGGGTAACAAATCCCAATAAACAAATGAGGACATTTTATTAAAACTGTCAGAGCAGTGACGTTAAGGCAGGTTTAGGTCATGCAAATTTGTCATTATGATATATTGACATAAAATCACAGATACAAGGAAGAAAAGGAAAAATTGGTGCACTTTTAAAGTAGACCTAGGGATTTCAGATTTTAAATAGTGAAATCTACTCTTAGGCTTAACCTAAAAATATATATGCAAATATATTTGACTTCACCCATGTATGGCATTTTCTTGCAACCAATGCAGCCAGACACACGTGTGTAGATTTTTGTTTAATCAAACCCTAAATGCCGCTATTGTTATCTGTCTGAACAGATACAATCCACCACGTGTGATAGTCAGTAAATTTCCATTACTACCAATCATGACAAAAGGTAGAAGTCTTAATGCTTCTCTTAATTTCATTTCAACTCTATCCTATAAATCCTAGCATATTGCATTACATTCTATAATTATTCACTACCATTATAAATTTAAACTAAGTCTTTGAAAAGAAACCCTGTTATGTCCTCAAAAAATAAAATTATAATTGCATTTCCTGCATGATGATGCAAATCCATTTAAATATATACCTCCATCTGCAAGGCAGCATTTGACTCAAACAAAGCTTGAACAGCAGCATTGAGATCCACTTGTTTCTAAAAAAGGTATTTCAGAATATAAAAAGATGAACAAGAATATACAAAAGTGCAAGTGGCAAATTCTTTAAGCAGTGGAACAAGCAATACATTTGAAAAGGATCCTGTTATTTTAACTTTCAATAAAGCACTATATTGTAGGTTTGGGTGCAACAGAATTTACCCTTGGTCCTGGTGGTCCAGGTGGTCCCTGGAAAATTGGAAAAAACAGATATTAGGTGCTTCACATCTTTAAATAGTGCAATCAAAATGGAAAAACACAGGCACAGTTTTTTTATGCACTTACAGGTGGCCCAGGCTGGCCCTGCCTTCCCTGAGGCCCCTAGAGGAAATAGAGATAGAATGCAACAGTTATACATTACAATCTCTGGGTTTACATTTATATATTTATTAAATCACAAAAATGTCCCAATGTGTATAAGGAAGAAAGTATTATACCAGCTGTGGTAAAGTTGTGGATTATTAGTTACTATTGTTAAAGCACCCTGCTCCATTTACATATGAATATTCATGTTGGAATTGCTGTGTTGTCTGGCTCCTTGTTTCTCCAATTACTTCTGATACTAAGGGAACAATAAAAGTCATAGAAAGTATTAATATATAATGTACTATACATTTTGCCAGTGTTATATGTATGCTGACAAGGTAAGTACTAGAAAAGGTGAATAATCATAAAAACATTGTAAATAATGTTATCAGTAACTGCAAAAAACTGATTCACTTTAATCCATGAGTACGTGCCAGGCTTTTACAGTTTAATTTATCAGCAATGCAATTTTCAGCCAGAACACGTTATGTTCATTGTTTTACACTGATATTGCTGAATTCCTTTTTATTCGAGAAGTTATGTCCTTATTTTCTCATTGTAAGTGGCATCATTTTATTGTGCAGGATGATTGCAGAGGAGAGGAGGAGAATGAATTGCTCTTCCTTACAGTGCCTACAATGCACGTAAATCTGCTTTAGGCTGCCTTAGGATTGAACATGGACATTTCCAACACAGTAAACCCATCTGAATTATTATTTCTGTTATCAACTATTCACATTAAGCTGGAATGGTTGTGGACATTTATTAATATGCAGTGACACTTGTGTCTCTGTCAGATTCTTATCTTCAAGTTCTAGAAACTAGGGGCTAGTGTAACAAACAATGGCACAAATGGTGACAAGGAAAATAATAGGTGGAAGTGCTTTAAGAAGAGAAAAAGAGAAGGAATGAAAGGCATGGGCTAGATCTGCACCTTAAATTACCAAAACCCTTTCAACACAGCTAAGTCAATTTAAGCAGAACATTCTTTTGTCAGTGCTGCTTGTACCAATTACTGGAGCACAATAAGCTGTTCCAGCAAAAGCCCTCGTACGTCAGCATGGTCACACCAGTACAAAATCTCTGCCAAAAGAGAAATAATCTGATGTGACATGCTCACGCTGACAAATGTTGTGAAACTGATCTAGTCAAATAGGAACTAAGCTGTAAATCTCTTGATATTGCAATAACAAGTGTTTCTGCTGTGAGATTTCACAGCAAGCAAGGTCTGTGTGAGTGCCACTTCATGCTACAGCTGCTGAACTCAGGCTGTGCTCAAGCTGCCAAAAGCCAGGGCAGCTGAAATGGTTAAAGAAAGACCACATTAAATCTATTATTATTATTAATTATATATATATATATATATATATATATATATATACATATATATGTATACATACAAAAAAATCTCAAACCAGATAGGAGCAATGTACCTAAGTCACTGAGGCTGCAAATTGATCAGTTCTTAGGTCCTAAGGCAGAGCATGTGGTAGTGCTAGGGAATGCATCTGGTAGAGGTTACAATGACAGCTGCACAACTGAAGTGTGTCTGCACATCACCTGCCCTGGCCACGCCAGGGGATCAGGGGCTGGATTATGAAGGATGGGAAAAGTGGGGGCCATTATATGATTCCAAGCACCAGCTCTATGCAAGGCTATGTGGATGGACTGTAAAAGGCTTTGAGGCAAGATCCATGTCTTGTATGTGTTCTTTGGAGAACAGAGGAAATTCAAAACTGAAGCAATTTCTGGATGTTTAAATAGATGATTTTCTGATACTTAACCAAGAAGGCCTTAATAAGATAAGGGCCATGGATTGTAAATATTGTGAGTTTTTCAATTGATACATCCTGACTCTATTTTTCATCTACTTATACCTATAGAAGGGACTGGAAGCCATCTTTTAGGTAGATATTTAATGATTAACATCTTTATAAAAGATGTTAATCATTAATGTCGGAAAATGGAAATAAAAGAACAAGTAATTTTAGCATATGTAGCACTAATAGTATTGATATCCCTGTGGGTTCTGTGTCAAGTACCTAGCGTTCTTTACTTTTCTGAGTTTGATTATTGGCCAGCTTGAATTTTTAAAAAATCCTATTACTATTAAATATGCATAAAATATTGTTGTTATTCATTATTACAAAACTGATCCCAGTTTACACAGATTACATTCACTATTTTGGCATGGTTCCTCAGCTGTTGCAAATCAATTGGGTTTCACAGAGCTGTACTGTTGTATGCCAGCTGGGAAGGCTGACTCCACATTTAATTAATCAGGTCAGGTGCTCAGGTGCTGTTAGACTGCTCCAGGATACCTTCAGTCTCATGTGAGTGTATCACTGGCCTGTCTGATCATGCTTGGCCAAGTATGTTTAGTATAAAATGAAAGAGAAAGTGTGGAAAAGAAAAACGAAAAACAAAATTGACTTTGTAAGGATATATTTGTTTATCTTGGTTCAGGACTTGATTATGCAAAACCAAATTGAGGAAAGGTACAAAGTCTTCAACAGTTTGTCCCTAAGTAACCACTGCGCTCGGATGAATAGATGTCCTTGTTCTGAATGCTGAGATTTAGACATTCCAGGACATTTTTTAGATGACTGAATGCTTCAGTTACTGTTCTATGCCCTTGGCATGTGTCACCAATTTAAGACTCAAGAAGTCTTGGGACAAGAGCCGTTCAAACTTATAGAGCTGAATGTTTTAAAAATAAAAACCTGCACTGTTCCAATGAGTTTAAGGTATTTACAAAAGAGGAATGTCATTTGTCTTGATCCACTGTCTCCTTGCCAGTAAAACCCATGGGAAAAAAAAAGAGGTGAATACTGAATACTATTTATGAAGTACTTTGTGGAATATCACATTTCTTAAATGCATTAAAACTTCAGAGAGCTATAGCAATTATCTTTACAAATCATTAAAATATAATGGTACTGCACAGAGTAGGGATTTTACCAATGTTCTTTCTTTCCGCTGCAGAGCAGAAAAATAAGGCTAAATTACACTTTTCATGAACTAAGATAATTGCTAAATGTTTTACTGGAATGTACCGGATTACTTTTACAAATCTACTTAATTTAACCTATGGTCGCATTAGAATTGAAGTGAGAAAAGTGTAATTCCAGTTCATAAAAACAAAAGCAGAGACTAAACCAGTTAGTTTCATGTGTTCTTTAATTCTTTAATCACTCCATTTCATTGAACAGAAGTTCAAAGGCTAAAATCCCAATCTTTTACTAATGCTGAGAGGCCCTGATTTTACATACAATAGTACATATCCTTAACTTTGAAAACATGAGCAATCCCAAGGACATTCATATTTTCTAAGAATTTTTAAATTCTTGAAGAGAGTATTTTTAACAAAGAATGTGTGCTTCAACACTGGCCTCAATAAGAAGACATGATTTTACATTCCATGTTTTTCTGGGAATAAAAGGACATTTCTGTCTAGTAATGAACTCTGTAACCCTGACTGACTAAAAATATAACTAAATACACTACAAAAAGGTTAAAGTCTATGTGATTCTAGGAAGAATGCCAATATAAATTTTAAAGGTATAAATTAAAGCTCAGAATACACAGTTGGATGAAAAAAATTTGGTCTCCTTTGTATGTGAAAACAGCTGGAAATAAATCCCTTTCTTGGGGAAAGTAATGCCACTGTATATGATTTAAAATTAAACATTATTCTTCTGAAGACAGCCTTACCAGATTAACTCATCTTGATGAATTCAAAAACTTATCTAGGAAATAACTTCATAAACACTAGCACCAATAATGGAAACAGATGTTTCTCGTTCATAATTGTGGATGTTTTTTTAAGGATTATTTTTGGATTTTTTAAAAAGTGTCAGCATTTTTAGCTCTATGCTGTCATAACAATTCTTATGAACAAGGAGTAGAAAAAGACATCTAAGATGGATAACAGCAAATTGAGAAACTAGTTTTCCTCTTATTTTGAGATGGCAATTGCCTCAAGAGCATTAAAATCAAAGAGGAGAGTTTTCTAAGACACAGACAAGAAGCTTCATTCCAAGCTTCAGCTCTTTAAAATGTTTTGAATATTTCAGATTTATTTTCCAAAACTTTTATAAGGCAGTTTGAGTTTTTTGGAGGTGGCTGGTAAAAGCAAAATACAATAAGTGAAACTAAATAATTTTAAGTGAGGTGGGGTGAAAGGCAGGGCAAGAGAAACAGGAATAAGATAACATCTGCTAGTTACTGGAAAAGGAACCAATTATATATTGGTCATAGAAGGTAATATTATAGATATATATATCAACTTTGTGTATTTGCTGTAAATATGACAACTTAATGACTTTCCACATAGCCATAGTTAGTTGGAGACTTCACTGGCACTAACACAAATTTAATATTAAATCCAACATTCACAAATGTACAATGACTCTTGCTGAAAAATGAGACAGCAAATTCATAACCCATCAGTGCTACCCCTGGTTCCTACAGTTGGGAGATTCATTCCATGGACACCCACCTGCAGGTCCAGGTTTCTCCTGAACTTCTCCCTTTGCAGACAAGAAGTCACAGATCTATGAACATGTGCATGCTGTGAGGCACTAGATCTTTGACAACAAATGTGACCCAAGATTTTCCATTTAGTTCTGAGCAAGGACAGATCTGGAGGATGTGACTGCTGTATGACCAGAGCCATCCAGCCCAGCAGCTCACACCCACTGGGAATATCTGCCTAAGTCAATGTGAACAAGGTCAGAGCTCTAACACAGGCTACCACTTTCTTGGGCAGTGCTCTCCAGGAGCACAACACGACTGCCTGGCATTCAGGGCATGCAGGAGTACATTCAGAGTAACACAGGAATAGATTTTAGCCAAAAGAATGAAAGCACAGAAGTTGTTTCCTCTTACCATTTCACCCCTCGTGCCCTTTTCACCTCTTGGTCCCTGTAAGAAAGAGCAGCTGTTAATCCAATATGCTTTCTAGCTGCCTAGGACTGAAATAAGCAGATTAATACCCATGAGAATTCTACTGCTCACATGAAAAGTCCAGTCTCATCTGTGGAAGTATTTATAGCTCTGGGGATTTAATATTCCTGTACTACTAGAGAATTATATTAGTTGAAAACTACTTGTAATTCCTGTATGTGAAAAGCTGGGTTCTTCAACTTGCAAATGTTTTCTCTCAGTAATTTTAACTGCCATCCATTGATAAGATGTGTTCTCCACAATGTCATCCACATTCAACACATCAGTGCTTCACCATCTTTAGAGACCAAAACTCTATACTCTCCATCACTGAAGAAATCCATTCACCACATGTATGTTTTATTATGTTATTAGTTCTACTCTCATAATCAGATTAGACACTATTTTTCTGTCTCTATTTTTGGCTGGTTTTGCACTTAAATTTTGTTCCCAAGAATGGCAACCATCTTAAAATTCTTCTCTGGAAAAATTTTGCATCTTGATAGGTGCATTTCATAACACATAGAAGTAATCTTCAACTCAAATGCTTCCTTGATGATAATGGCAAACTCTTACATTCAATATGAATCTGTTAGAAGCCTTCATAGAAGTGCACAGAACTGTAAAGTTTTTCTCCTCAGTGCAATTGAAAGGAATGGAGCAAGACAAAATACTGATTTTTCCAACAGTGGAAAGAATTACAGAAGGGACATTCCCCTTCTTTCTATTTCACTTGCAAATATTTGCATTTATTACTTTTATTATATATTTACTCTGTTTATGATTATTTTGATTTTTAGACATTTTCATTTACTCCAAGTCTACTTGATCAGGCAAAGGAACGTGCATGGTACAAAGAGGTTTCTAAACCTGCCTTACATGGTTGGGTGGTCCCTCTGCATGCCCTCTGCATGCTGTATTTAGGCAGAAGTCCATTGTAATTATTTTTTGTCACTGGTTTTTGTCATTTTTTTCTTTTTTGTACTACAGATGCTGGAGTCACATGCATTAACTTACCAGCATGATATAACAAGGAAGGTCTTGTTCGTTGCTATTTGCAAACAGAAAAATAAGAAGGTTGCTAGTTGAAAAACAAGAGGATTAAACAAAAGGGCAGTGAAATAACTAAATTATGCAAAAGTGAAGGGAAACTTACAGGCCTGCCAGTTGGGCCTGCCATGCCTTCTTGACCAACAGGGCCAATATATCCCTGTAAACAAGCAAAGAAATTATTAGTTCACCACATTTCCAAATTGAAGAAAATCCTCATGACATGTCCTGGTTTAAAGTTGCTCAGCACACAGACCTGTCAAATATCCAAAAGATCATGGTGATACTCTCTAAATATTGAGTGCACATTAAAACAAAATCAGTAAGGTAAGTATTTTATTAATTTGTAATAGTTGCACTTGGAAAGTCACCACACATTCTTTAATGTGAAAACTGATGCACTAAAAACAGTGCAAACTTAAGTACTCTGATCACAAAAGACCACATATTTATTGAGCTACAACTTGAGCTAGATTTCTGGCCACAAGTACTCTTGTAAGGCTGCCAGTAAGTGCTGCCACTTTTCAGTTCCATTTCACCTAGAGCAAACTGCTCGTGCCCAGTGTTTATCTCTTATAGGAATGTTTAGAAAAATAGAGTAGCTTTTAGAACAGTCCCCTAAAGCTGCTGCTCTGTTAACTGAACAGATTCAGTTCTGTGATGGCAAAGGCAGCAGTGAGAGAATATGTTGTAGTAAGGTCTCCCATGCTTCAACCTTTCAGATTTGATGCCACACTGGATGCAAAAAATGCTAATGACGTTTCCACTTTTTTTGGTGAGTAGCAAAGCAGAATGTCATGAAGAATGACCTAATGAAGGTTAGGAACATTTTAGACAAAAAAATGTTCATTGTAGAAAGACTATCCATTAATCAATAATGCCTGAGCACCACTGTGTCTTACTGCAGGCAAAGTTTGATCCCTATTTTTTTGTGCTGTAGAACATAGTTACACAATCAGCAATGCTGCCAGTAAGAATGTGCAAGTCCAATAGACAAAGAAACACAAAGTCATAAGATTACACTAGGAGAGCCACACTTAGTCAGCAGAGCTTGCTTTTTTCTTTTGAGATTAAGGGCCCAGCTCTGTTTGTGTGTCTGTTTGCATGATGTAACCAGAGCACACAGAATGGTTAAGAAAAAAGCCTTGTTAGGAAAAAAGATGATTCTCTAAGTTAAAAACCTGTGCCATTTGCAAACCACCCTAACAATCTCTTTCATGTAGTGGAACACTTACAGCTTGGCCTGTTGGACCTTTGGGGCCCAGAATCCCAACTAAGCCAATGTCCCCTGCAGGACCCTGAAAATGCAAAGGAACAATTTAATCAAACACAGACATTAGCTATCCACTTGTTTCAAACTCTTGTCATCAGTGAAAGTAAGATAATTTCTAAGAGCAGTAACAGTGAAAATACCAAGTGCACTGACCCAGAATGTTTGTCCTTAGACAGGGAGTACACAGTTCTGCCTACCATGTTCCAACAGCTCAGAGATATTTCGAACAAATTAGTGTTAAAGCTGATTAATTCTATGTTTTCATAATGTTCTCACTCTGTAAATAGCTTATGATCTAAGAGAAAAGAACGAGCACGTACTTTTGGACCTGGGAATCCTTGGAACCCCATTAAACCTTGATCTCCATCTTCTCCCTGAAATAGGAGCAGGCATCCTTACCATTAGTTCACCTTGCTAACTCTTGGACTACGTGTTTTGCATCAGCCACTGTGATTACATACAGTCTGTCCTTTCAGTCCAGTGTCTCCTGCTGCTCCTTGGTCACCCTGTGATCCTGGAAGGCCTCTCTTGCCTCGCTTTCCTGGATGACCTAGAAGCCCTTTCTCACCCTGTCAACAAGAAGAAAATATATCTTATTACAATTATGGAAGCTACAGCTATAAATAATAGTATGTATGTTTGTAGTTACAGCTGACAGGTATCCTGTCAGAAGCATGGAACATGCTTTCTCCGTAAGAAATAGACTTATTCCATTTATTTTATTTCCCTCAGGAAAATAATTAAACACACACTAATATGCAAATGTGACCTGACTGCTCCTTGAATTGGAAACATAAAAACCATACATGTTGGATCAATTCTAGTATGGTATCTCCCAGTGTAAGCAGTAAAATTCACAAAATGAAACACAGAATGACAGGTTAAAAGTAAATTTTAAAAATAGTCCTCTGAGCAAGACACTTCTGTACTTGTTGAACTCCCTACTGTTAGACTAAAAACCTACATTGATTCAAATGGAAACTAGACAAATTCCTGCAAAAAAAATCCTCTGAGGACTATGAAATACACAGAAGACATGTCTAGCTCAGGAGGTTACCTGAGGTGCAAAAAAGGCTGTGAAAATACAGGTTTCATGCTTTGTGCTTATGCTCTTCCCCAGGTTTTACCTCTGAGTTATTTGGCTTCAGTCAATATGTGCATTATTAATGCTTATTCTGTATTATAGGTGGCAACAGTTTCCCCTCAACTCATCTATTCCTTGTCTTTCTCAGATTGCAGGCACTTCTGAGCAAGAACTACTTCCTAGAGCTCCTAGTCTAAGTAAAGAGGTAAAATTCTGGTAATAAAACAATGCAAATAATGAATACAGTTTATACTAAAACATATTCATGAAATTATAACAAAGACAGTATTTCCAGTTTCCATGTAACTTAAGGTTTTAAAGAATAGTTCACCAATAAAATCTCACAATGAAAATGAGTTTAGATAAAAATCATGATTTTAGATAAAAAATTCAATTTTAAATGAAGAAAATGATCTGAAATCCGTTTCCACTGTTTGCTTGTTTTAAAACTGAAATGAGTCTAATTAATATGAGAATATACTGACATCAGGTACCTAGAACTGCCTGGAAAATGGAGCACACACAGATTTCTTTCTTTCTAAAAGGGCTGAAGAACAAAAATTTAAGTCCTGGACATCCCAGATACACTTACTAGCCCTCAAACCTGGGACTTAGGCTTGAAGTTATGGCAATGCTCTGCTACTAGATTGCTTAGATATTTAAATCATCCCAACTCTTCTAGTAGCTACAGAAGTTTAGAGACAAAAGTCAGGAAATATCTGACCCCAAAGATGGACTAAACAAGCACAAAGTGTTTTGATGGTTTCTGGAGTTGGGAATAGCATTCAGATGGATGAGATCTCTATTTCCCAGTTACAGTTTATAGAAATGTGCTGAACACCACTTGTAATCCTACCCTTCAAATAAGACTTGATGTTAGTTGCTCACATGATTAACAGCAGTGTGGTGCTTCTACAGCCACTAAATGCAGCATGAAGAACAAGCAGTATCAGCAAAACTGTACTTAAAAAAGCAGATGCCATGGGTGCACCTACCTTTAGTCCAGGGGCTCCCATGGGCCCTGGCATGCCTGGCAATCCCTTGGGACCTCGAGCTCCAGGATAACCTGCCAGACCTGGCAAGCCTGAGTTTCCTTTATTGCCCTTAACAAATTGAAAAGAATGGTTTACAAGGAGAACAGCCAAGCATGTTTTTTTCAGTGTGTGCTGAAACAGGCAAATCAGTCAAAACCACTTAATGCTTTCTGTATATATGTTCACACAATGACAGTACATCAAAATATATAGAAAGACAATGGTCAGCAGTATCATGTGGATTTCTGCTAATATTCCAAAAGTAAAAGGCTGAAAATTGTTTGAAATTCACAGTATTCATTTTTCAAGAAGAAGTAACTCCACATGAAACAGAGTGAGACCACCTTCCCAAAGAAGTATTAAAATTTCAACATGTTTATTTATAAGGATCAGGCATACTGGTAATAGTATGGCTGTGTACACTCTGTAAAGATTCACACACAACAACATTACCAGATGAAGAAAGATCAGAACATTTGTTATGAAAATATATGAAAACATCAGCCTATAAACAAAAGCAAATATTTTAAAAGAAAAAACATGTTAGTGAGTACAGGGAGTTAAGCCACTTTTGAGATGTTAAAAAACACAAAATGGAAATTTGTTACCATACAAATGAATATTTCTGTGATGTTATTAATAGAAATTTATGAGTATATAAATCTTCCTTATTTCCTATGACATTCAGTTAAGCACTCATAGAATGTTGTATAAAACACAATTTTTGTATTAAATGTGATTTTCTGGGCTTTTGAATATGGTGATGTGGCTTATAGATTGATGGACTGATAAACTTACATTGCAAAAGTTCTGCTCTTTTTATTCATTGTGGCAAAAATCAGTTACAAGCCTCCCTCTACCACAAATTGTAATGGGGTAATGGAATTGTCTTTAGCATAATTATATGACATTTTCAGTGGAAAAGCAAAAATGTAAAAATTCCTCGGGGTGATTGTCCTAAATCCAGCTCCAAAGAATTTTAAGAGCTTGGAAGAGGTTCATGACCTGAGCCTGGAGAGGTTTGAGTAGGGTGCACCTGCCCCCTACGGGTAACTTGCTTAATTTTCTCTTTGTTCAGCCAGATTGGAAATTTATACCTGAAACGACAGAGCCCCATCCAGCATCTTGGCTAATTCCTAATGCCAAATCTAACTTGGCAACCTCTTATAACAATTACTGGTCCATCTGAGTAGAACTACTGAGAAATTCATACTGGAAACCCAAGTGATCAGACTTGCAATGATGAGAACTACTCAAGGAATAGGAATCATTCTCATCATTCTCCCCCTTTCTGGGGGGACTAATCTAAGAGCTGTCAGTGCTCCCAGGGGCAGCAGGTCACCACCTTTGGCCCACAGCAAAGAACAGTCAAAAAAACATTTCCAGGAATGCTCTTGGATACCTCACATACCTAATACTCTACCTCACTGGTTTTGGACAAAGCTTTGTGATTATTCAGGTAGACAGACATAGGTTACAAATACTAAGTCAATATGGAAAATTCAGGATTATCTTAGACCCTAAAAGGAAATAGGCTCATTTTCAGGAACAGAATTGTGCAGCCTCTCTAAGAAACAACTTTCACTTAGTTGTAGCTACTGCTGTCATACAGCAATGAAATAGTTCTTTTCAGAGCACACTTCCCTTATGCTAACTTCATATCTTGGCTGGATTATCAGGAGCAAAAGAGAAAGAAAACAAAAAAAATTGGTATAACTTTCAAGATACTCAGGGAACTGAGAATGGTCTCTTCTTTTTAAATACCTTAACCCTGGAAATTCTGTAAAGCAAAATGACACAGAGGAAATGTAGAAAGCAACTTACCTTGGGGCCAGGCTCCCCTGAGAGCCCAGCCTTGCCAGGGTTCCCAGGAATGCCTTCTGGTCCAAGGTACCCAACTGCTCCTTTCTGCCCTGGTGGCCCTGGTTTTCCCTTGAAAAAAATTCAAATCAAATATTTCACTGTTGGCTCTCTTCATCTTCCCTCTCCCATAACTAGATTTTAATCCTAGTATTTCCTAAACCCTGCAGAACAGCAGACCCAGGGATATGAATGAATGAATGGTCACAGAGGGAGCTCTGAGTTGGGATGTTTGGTTTAGAATTCTACTGGTTTAACCTTAGGCTTGTCCTGCCATGAGATCTGAGCAACTTCAGCTGAAATCATGGAACTGAAATCATGGGCCTGACCCCTTTGTGTGCCAGGCCTGGAAGATGCCTGAGACTGTCAATTCTTAAACTGAAGTGAGGAAATGTGATAAAGTCATCTATTTATTCCTGGGAAAAACCCAACCATACACCTTTTCAGCCTTTATTTTACTAAATGCTCAGTACTGGTCTTCCACAAATTTATGCTCTTCAAATTTGAACATATCAAAAATACAAATTTATAATATGTCAAATTTGTGGTAACTGTTGCTATACTTGCACAAAAAAGGCCTCATGTCACATCCAACACAGGAACACTGATTTCTTTCCTTACAATTATTTCCCTTTAGACTGACATATATAATTTAAAAAATCTTGGAGTTCTGTACTGATGTCTTTATAAATGCCATTTCTTAGAAATGTAAAATGTTCTAACTACAGCACATTTTGTCAATTCTGAAAAAGTTTTGTAACATCAGCCATACAGAATATAAGAAGTATATGATATATCAATAATGTATCTATAAGTATATAATATATACTTATGTAAGTGTATAATATAATAATAATATAATCCTATTTCTAACTTCTGGTTGCTTAAGTATCTTCATTTGGGATGTCCTTTGAAACTTCCTCAGTTCTAGTTTTACTGCCTTCTCATTTCCCTGTATGTCTTGCTTTCCTTCTTTCCCTTTGTCTGCTGAATGATCCCTGCAGTCCAAAAGAAAATGCTGAGTATTTACAGAGGACACACAGTTGCTTGTCTTCAAAAGGCTCCTCTTGCACTCAGCCCAGCAGGTACAAGCTCTGTGCAACAGCTGCACTGCTCCAGTTACTGACAATGTTTTGATGTGAGGTAATAAAAGTTATTTACAATATGTGCTTGAGTGGAATTATTTATTAGGGGACCAAAATAACCTTGATGCATTTTGTTCTTCATTGTGTTTACAGAACACCTATTGCTTCCTGCCCTGTGTTCTCCCTCAGGGAGAAGGGCATGCAAGCCAGCTCCTCCACAGTAACTCAAGAAAAAACATTAAAAAATTTCAGCTCAGGGCAAGCAAGAGAAATAAACAGATCTCAAGGCATGGACACATGGATCCAAGCTTCTGGGGGCTGAAAAGAACTGATGGGGTCAGAAGTGAACACAAGTGCAGTTCTGTGCAATATAATGTGATAACTTCCAAATGGACTCCAAAATTATCTAATTTAATATTAAATTATCTAATTTAATAACTTCACAAGTTTTAATTACCTTGTTGTCAGTTGCACATCACTTCCATATGCTGAGTATCTGAATGTAATTCGGTATAATTTAAAACAATTTCAAAAATTATTAATATTCAAAAATGAAAGGGGTTCCTTTACACTGTCTGGATAATAAGAAGGTTCTTTAGAGTGAGCACAAGGTTTTCTGGTAACCCTGACATGATTCAATTTTGGTTTTATTAGTATTTTCTTTGTTTTGTAATCTGAAAATAGGCTCTAGAATTTTGTTACTCACAGGAATTCCAGCTTTGCCTGCTTGACCTGTTGCTCCTTTCTTCCCTGTGGGCCCCTAGAAGTTACAAATATTTGTGAACTGACAAATGTCTTAAATTCAATCCCCTAAGAAGAGCTGAGGATTGTTCCCCTCTAGTATTCGTTGCCTGGCTTGGGACCAGATTATTCACATTTCAGGAGACAGCAGAAAGTTTTTCAAGTAAAAGCAAATACATTTTTGGCAGAATTGTGTATGCTTTTCCCTGTTGTGAACCAATTTTTAAAGCTTTTCCAACAATAAGCATAAAATGTTTTTCATCATGCATCTGGCAATTTCCCCTGTATCAGCCACTTTTACAGCTTCTCCTGTACTCTTCAAAAGGGAAGTCATGGAAAGTCATTTTTACCTAAGTTCTACACAAAAGACAGAATTTGCTTAGATCCAGACTTTTTTTTTTTTCATCTTGACTGATCTAGAAATTGGTAGTCTTAGAAAACTGAGAGAAACTGAGCAGATAATACTTTTGTAAGTGGTTTATGACACAGGAGGTCATGCACCAAGGAAGAAAAGATCAGAATGGGTCAAAAGCTTCTCAGAGACCTTTGTTAAAGGACAGTCTGCACAGATTATTCATAGCATCAATTTTATCCTAACTCTAAAAGATGCAACCACTGAAGAACATGGACAAGAATAACACTTGTTAGCATAGAACAAATAGAAAAAAAATTTCCAAGATTTTCCAGACTAATTATTTCAAACACACTTCTTAAAGCAAAAGTTATGCCATGCAATATGACACAACATTCAACAAATTGAAAAAGTGTGTTTTATTAGAAGTTTTTATAGCAGTTTTAGAAATGTTTTATAATTATGCAAATATGACAAAACCAGCAAAATGTTGTTCTATTGCTCAATTTAATGTCTTTTTTTTTTTTTTTTTTTTTTTTTGTTAAGAATGGCCTAAAAAGACCACCAATCAGAACTGGAATGTGCATATTCAAATAATTTAATATAGTTTTCAGTAAGATTTTTGGATGCATGTAAAGTAAACCTGGATGATTCAGCATTGCAGTTGTTGGGATGAGCTTTGCAAGGCTTGCTGTGGCAGCACCAGTAATGCCAGTGGAGTTAAGACTATATTAAAGTTTTCACTACTAACACTTTCATAGCTCCATGCCAGATATTGGTTCCACATTTGTAAATGGCAGTGTTAATGTGAGGGGCATTTGCAAGACAAAGAAAACATTTCTTCAAGAGGAATTGCTGATTTTGTCCTGGGATGTGAGTGGTTTGTCAAAAGCCAAAGTTCACAGCTGGAGCACGTGCTCACAAGTCTCCACATCATGTTTCCTTTCTGCTGCTCCCCAGTTCAAGTCTGCTACAGACTCTTGTAGCTACCTACAAAATTTTGAAACTCTGAAAGAGCTGCTTTATGGAACTTCTCAGACAAAATATCTCATTTCAATTGCCATGGTAATTGGTATTTTAATAAATCTTTTAGCCTGAATCTTTTGAAATCTCAAAAGCCAATGGCATTCAGTCCATGGGAGAAAATAAACACTTCTGGCAATTTTCAACACATTACAGAGACAAACTAATATTTCTAAAGAGGAGGATTTGGTCTTTGATCTATGTCATGACTTGCTCTGCCATTATTACTGCTCTAGTATTCTGTAGCAAATTCCTTTTTCTCAGGTCTCTGAAAACTCAGTGCAGTGCAGTACCAGGAGGCTTCACTTACAGACTAGAGAAGAAAAATCCCAGTTGGCCTCTAGAGCTACTTTGCCACAAGAAACTCCACTTTGGGGGATAATTAAATATCACTCAAATGTTTCCAAAAGAGACTCTCATGCTTGATATCACTCCAAAGTAAAACTACTTACCTATCAAATAACACATTTACTAACCAAGATCATTATGCAATTTTCCATTTTATATATTTTTGTCCCTGCAGGTATGAAAAGGAAACCCAAACACTCAGTTTTAGCCTTATGGAACACTTTTCCAAAAACAGCCAGTGAACAACAAAACTCTCCAAATTCCAATAAAGTGCAGTTTTGGTTTACTTTTTTCTACTTACTTCTGAACCTCTTTCTCCTTTTGGTCCTTGCTCTCCCAATTCACCTGGCTCTCCCTTTGAAAAGAACATACATTAAATAAATGAAAGGAATCATTTGAATGCAAATGAAAACACATTTTCAACATTCAATAGAGAAATCTCACTTGTTTGAAACACTTACTGGAGGCCCTTGCTGTCCAATAGGTCCTCTGAGCCCTGGAAGACCTACATGACCCTGGGAAGGAGAAAATATAACATATTGCAGGTAACTCAGGCTGCCATGCTCAGTGAAAAGTCCATCCTGGGAGGTGCTGGGTGGACCCAGATACATTGACATGACTTAGATAACATATGGTCAGATCTCCAAGATCAAATTCCACAGAGCTTATTCTTTATATACTCTGCTGCAAGCTGCAAGTGGGAATTACATATTGCTTAAAACATTTCTGCACTTCTGTAAGCATAGATTTGGTTCATTCATTTATTATATCTATTACTGTGTAACTTGGATATTCTGTGTCAAGGATTGTCTCTCGTGTTTCAGTAACTGCATCAGTGATAACATGAGCTACCATCCCATTTTTATGTGCTGAAAGACTGAATGTAAGTAATGAATAATTTGTAGGATTAGATTTACAATAAGTGGTGCTTAAATTTCAGAGAAAAACGTTGACTAATACAGTATTACAGAAACTCAGAACTGTTTAGGTTAAAAGTGAGATCATTTATGGAACCTTCTTTCTCAAGCAAGTCCAGCTAGAAATTATTTTTGACCAGGACCCTGCCTAGTCAAGTTTTCAGTCAAGATGACACTTCTGCTGCATTACTCCACATGTCTGCACAGCATGCCAGGCTCAAATAATAAGATTAAAACCTCAAAGGTATTACCTTGTAGCCCTCATCACCAGGCTCTCCTCTATCTCCACATTCACCACTTCGACCCTAGAGAGGAAACCAAAGAGCAAAATGTGACACTGAACTGAATGCAGGGCTGCAGTGAAACATGGACACAAAGCTGGGATTTCTCTCAAAACAGACTAATCAGTATATATCAGAGGGGACTGAGGAATATAAACACAAAGGTCAGCTTGGCCAAAGGAATAAACATGATTTTTTTCTAAACAGAATGCATTGCAGTCAGACAGTAGCCACAGTCTAAATTTTTTTTTAACTGCAGACTAGAAGCTAAAAGATAAATATTATATGGGGCTTAATGAAACAAGAGGGAGAATTGACCTCAGTGGAACTTCTCCAGATCTATATATTTATATATTTATATATTTATATATTTATATATTTATATATTTATATATTTATATATATTTTTTAATATATTTATATATCTGAATGGATAAAGGAAGCTACTCTGGTTTCAAGACATGCAAGGAAAACTCTCTTATAGCTTCTGTAAGATATTCCATTAAAATTTGGATTCTTTTCTGAAATTACTTGCTGTACTCTGCTTTAATTTTGAAGTTTGTCCTAATAATTTTGACAGGTTCATAAATGCTGTAGAGATGCACTCCACATGTGAATTCAGGATCAAAATGGTTACAAAGTGCAGTTCTCTATATTTGCAATGATAATGAAATAACTCAAAACATATTTTTGATTAGTAAAGCAATTAAGTATAACTCAGGGTAAACAGAAAGGATAAAATTATTTTCTAAAATGTTCTGCTCTAAACACAGACTAATGGCATTAGTGTAATTAAAGAGAGGGCACAGATGTTTAAGCAGGAAAGAGCACACAACAGCATTTTCAGAGAGATTGCTCATTAAAGGACCATTCTATATTTTTGTACTGATTCCTGAGACAATGATATAAAGCTTCAGAAATAAATGCATTGGCTCTTGTCTTGAGATGCACTAGAATAATTTTTTTGAGAAACAAAGACCTACTGGTTCACCTATGGGCCCAGGTAGTCCAGGGACTGTATTGTCTTCTCCTGGGTAACCCTAAATCAAAGATAAGTATTAAAAAATGTTAACTTGGAAGCTCAACCTCATCTATCATGCATATAAATTTAAATGCTAATAAAAAGCAGAGAAGACATTGCATAGATGCTAAAAGTGAATAGGATAATATTATGCTTATGGTTTAATATAATAGATGGTAACTCAATCTTAACATTCACCTAAATGTCCCAAAGACATTAAGGACTAAATAAAGCTAAATATTTGCTTTATTCTCAAAGGCAGCTATAAGGGGAAAAAAAAAAAAAAAGATTAATTAAACAATATCCATGTATAGTGTCTTTATTTAATGAAAAAAAGGATAAACAGGATATTTCACATGGGCAAAACAGGAAGATTTCTTCCACTATTTTGAGAAATACACTTAATATAAAGAAAAACAAGGATACAGAAGACTCCAACATTAAGTCTGAAGTCTATTAAAATTTAAAAATGAAACAACTGCCATCCAAGTCAATAAACAAAAGATTATCTATTCCAGATGATACCTAGCAACAGTAATGCAAAGAGAATCACATTTAAATATGATTAATGACTTCTACAATGCATCAAAGTGGTTCTTCAGAAGTGACCAAGCAACTGAGACACCTAGCTCTCAACAAATGAATTTTCAGTTATTGTTTCTTAAATCATATCAAAACCTATTTATAACATCAACCACTAAATTCTATTCACAGTATTTATTGCAAAACTTGCTCCTGGTTTTAGCTCTGTGTCAAGGGCAGCTCCCACCCAATCTTTGTGAGATGAATCCATGCACCTGCCCTCGTGGGGTCACAGGGGTTTCAGTGAGCATACAAATCTGTTTTCAGGATTTGAGACTTGAGAGAACAACAGCAAATTTGACACTAAAATAGCAGCACTGAGGCCACATCCTGTCCCTAACATTTTATATTAACCACAGACATTTGTCCATCCTAGCTGGACTTCCAGGCAATCTGTGGGTGTACTCACAGGCTCAGAGTTAAGTAAATATTTAGCTGGTTCTGCACTGATTATTTTTGTCAGCAGTGCTTGCTAAGGGCAGTGGTGCTGTCTGATACAATAGGCTGCTCTGTACAATGGGTACCTTGTGTTTTAAAACCTCAAACATTTTAACAGTCTGGTTTGGGACTCCATCTCCAAATGACCCATTTCCTTACTTTGCATTTCTTTTCATAGTCTTTGACAATAGTAACAAGCACTGCAAATGGTGGCTTTTGCTGCTTGCTGTGGAAAACAGTGGGTGTGCAGCAACATTTCTTCCCTTTATAATTTCACAGAAGAGATCAGTAAAACCCATGTTCATACCTTTTCTCCTTTGGGGCCTGGGGGCCCTGAAGGCCCTGGAGGACCCTGGTGACCCTAAAGAAGCAAACCAAACACAAATTATTTTAAAACAAATAATTCAAGGAATAATTAATTCCAAAATTTCTTTCAGCTACTTGCTACATTTATTTTCCTGCTTGCAAATTATTCTAAATTGTGTTATGATAACAAAATCAATGGCAGAGAATGGACTGTGTGCAGGAAAAGTTCTGTGCACGTTGGGAAATGACATGTTCTGATGGGGCTTTATGCAGGTGATGGAGCTGGGCTGGTTCTTGCTTGAAGGGTAGGGTCACTGATGGGTCTTTGTGTTTGGAAAAGAAACTGAACAGTCTGCCCTGTTAGAGGATGACTCAATAAATCAATGATGATTTTCACAGCTATTTTTCAGTGAAAGCCACAATATCTTTATGTCCTTCAATTAACTTCATTCAATCAGTTTCTGTTACTGAAATGGAAATTACATGGCCAGACAGTGAGCAGAGGTGGGGGTGTTTGCTGGGCTCTCTTTATTATGAATAGCTGTAGTAGTTTCAGGGGAACTTTATTCAAGAGGGGTGAGATACATGGATAAACAACAGTTTAAAGTTTGTGGTAAAACTCCCCCTGTGAGCAAACTCACAAAAACCAGGCATCCTTGATTAAGGCTAACATTTCTGAGTAGGCAAACACATCATATAAACACCAGTGAGTATCTGGCTTTCCTAAAAATATTTGTGTACTCTAGATACAGATTCCTAACATATTTGAAATGAGAGTACCACAGACTTACGTTGGGATGTATGTGTACCTGAATGCAGTAAAAAACATACCCCATAACCTGGAATTCCTGGCTCTCCTTCAGGTCCCATTCCTCCTAGGTGTCCCTGTTAAATGCAATAATCAGTGAGAGAGAAAGGAGCTTCTTTGCCAAGTCCTGCAACAATGTCTACTTTATAAAGTAAGTGCTTGGAAAAACCTTGAAATATTGACATTTGACACCATGGACAACTTTCTTGTAGGTCTTACTTCATTTATTAAAGAATACTGGGCTTTCCATTCTTCTGTGGAAAAAATGCTCAGTGTTTTAAGCCATAACCTAATAATCTTTGTGCATAATTAAATCAAAAAGATCTGAGCTTTGAGAGGTGTGGAAGGACTCTCTTTGTAAGTGCTAGTATGCCAAGAGAAGCAGGGGATGGCCATCACCTCAGAAAGTTGACTCCTCTTGAAAAGACAGATGGCAAACTTTGCTTCTGTACTGCATGTGTTCAGGAGCAGACTGCAGCATTCAGTCAGGATTGCACTGAGACAGGCACATTGCCTCTCTAGTGTGGAGCCTGGATGCTTCTGTGCATTTGTCTCACAGAATGGAGCAGCCTTGGGGAGCTCACTATGAAAGCTGATGGAATAGACTCAATGGAGATAACTTTGGATGAGATTCCTATTCAATAACAGGAGTAGTCTTCATTTGAAATGCTTTTATTTCAGCCATGGTCAAGGTTTGTATGTGATAGCAAACCCACTGATTTTTGTTGTTGGAATTGGAAAAGTTTATAAAAACCCATAGCAGTGAGGTTATTGTGGAGTGTGGGACATGAGCATCCCATGGTGTGCTCTGCCTCCCATTCCCTAATTGTCAGATGACCAAAAGCTTCAGATGGCTCCTTCCAGATCCACACCCCAGGTTTGTGTCTTGGAAGGTGAACAGGTCTCACTCTGATGCTGAAAGACCTCTGAGCTCTTCAGTAAGCATGTTTTGTACTAACCATGGCACCTCGAGTTCCTCTTGCACCTTTGGGACCAGTTTTCCCAGGCTGGCCAGAATCACCAGCAGATCCAGTTTCTCCTGCAGGGCCAAGCTGCCCCTTTTCCCCCTGTTGGTGTTATTGTATTAAAAATAACAAGAGATTGACAGTAAGTTTCAAAATGCAGTTTATGCTTAATCAAAATGTGTAACAGCATTATTTGTTATGGCATTTACTGCATGTTATTTACTGTAGTTATCAGAATGTCTGAGCCCAGAACTCTGCAATATAAAAAATTCTCTGCTAAACCCTTCCCATTATGTTTTTGTTTCTTTTAGCCAAAGCTTAAAGCAGAAAGTGTTCTGAGTTGCAAAAGCACATCCTGATACAAATTTAAATTTCCTAAGACCTTGAATGTTATTGATTGCAGAATGATGACAATTCTAATTGCTATGGCTAACAAGAAAAAAATAGACTTGAAGCATGACACAAAACAGGGATGGTTTTGGTTCAATGGAATTTTGTAATGTAAATTTGAGTTCCAGATAAAAGGAAGGGAACTGGGGAAGATGGAAAATACTACCTTCTTTCCTAAACGGCCCCTCTGACCTGGATTTCCTGGTGTTCCTTCAGGACCCTATAGATTTATTAGGGAGAGAAAAAGAAATGATTGAGAAAGGCCTGGAAGTCTGTGCTTGTGCTCCAAGCTGCATAACTAAATAGGCTTTTGTAAAGCAGAGAGGTGGGAAGAAAAATGTCATTAACTGTGTCTGTAAGCAAGTCAGTAGGGCTGTCTCCAGTTATGGCATAAATAAGTGGGCAAGTATCAGGGATTATTTATCCCTGATAAATAATTAAAGTAGTGGAAATTAAAGCAGTGGAAATTCACTGCAAACAGGAGGGAAAAAAACCCAATAAAGCTTGCCCTCACAGAAAATATTATTTACAGATTTGTGAAGCTTATTTGTAGCTTTGTAAGCTACTGTTTAAGGAAAATGTAATATTACTCTCACCTCCAATGAAGCACTGAGACAATGGGCTATAGGAAAATGATTTCCCTGTTTAGACTAGGATATTATGATCTGTCTGCATCCCTAGAAGGAGGTCAGACCAAAACTGTGATGTGTGCACTGCCAGATGCCAGGGAGGACGAGTGGAGAAGGAGGCAGCTGCCCTTGGAACATGCAGAACAAAAACATGAAAAATCCCTCCCTAACCACATCCTCCCAAAAATCGAATTGCCAGACCTGCCTGTCTCACTGAGGCACAGAAGCAGTGCTGATGCTGTTTATTGTACACAAGCATAATTATATAAAGCATAGATGTGCCAGGGTTGAGCTGTTTTACAATAATTTTAACTTTCAATGTTCCACAAAGCCACCAATTCAGAACAGAGAAGCAAAACTTGTTCTGCAGAGCACTGAGGGTGCCAACAGCCCAAAGAACACTTATTTCTTTCCCTAGGAAAGTGGTTCACTGTGAAGAGCCCAGGACTGAAGGCAGCAGAATGCTCAGAGCACAGAGTGCTCACAGCTGTGAACAGCTGGTGTTCCAAAGAATGTTTTGTCAGACCCCAGCACCACATAAGAGCTGCACAGAAGGCAGCCAGAGGGCTGCAAACGAGAACATGATGGTTTTTGGTAAGGGAAGCTGGGCTGATTTAAAGCTACACTACTTGCTTTGGAAACTGTGCTCCAAAATTAGTTCTCAGGAAGAAGTTGCTTACAATTTCGTGGATGGATTTTAGTTGCTAGGAGTGATGCCAGAACAAAAAGGCAAACTAATCTGACAATGTTGCATGTGAATTCTAATGCTTGTCTACTATTTGATCTGTGTATGCTTGCTGCCATGTTGTTTGGAGAGGAGGGATCTGAAGGGACAGGCTCCAGGTTGTGTGTCTGGATGACAGGTGGTGAGGAATCCCTATTTACCATTTAAGGTAAGAAAAGCATTTGTCTCCCCTCCATACCAATCCTGAACCACACTGGAAACTTATTTAAATATGGCCAACTCTAATTACATAGAAAACCAGAAAAATAAAAAATAAAGGAAGAAGGAACAATTAACTTTGTTTACTAAAAGCAAATGAGCAAGAAGTCCATTTCAACCATAAAACACTTACAGGAATTCCCATTATGCCAGGTTCACCTGGGGGCCCAGCAGTTCCTGGTAATCCCATCTCTCCTTTTTCACCTCCTTCTCCAACAAGTCCCTGGTCTCCAGGGTCTCCCTAAAACACAGTAAAAGAAACCCCAAAACCCCCTCAGTCAACCTGCTACTACAGAATTACTTGTTCATAAGAAAAGGGAATTCTGGATCTCTGAGTTTGAAAAAAAGCACACTAAAACTGATGTGAATCTTCCTAGTCCAATTCAGATCAGGCTCTAAGTTGGGTAAAGCCCTTTCTGTCTCATTCATACACTCCTACAGCCACACTTTGCCTCATCCATCACCAAATATCTGGGGCTGTTCCCTATGACATTCCCTGTCCTGCCACAGTCCCTGGCACAGCACTGACCCAATTCAGGGAGCAGAGCAGCCTTGGGCTTGCCTTCTGCAGCACTTCATTCACCACAGACAAAAGCTGTACTCAGATAAAACTTGCTTTTCTTTGTCAAGCCTTTCAGCCCTGAAGCCCTTGCAAGGCAGATATGTACCTAAAAGTAGAGAAAAGCCTCTACTTTACAGGATGTCTGTGTTAAGACTAAGAGCACTCAACTGGGCTCAGTTGATCTGGTGCTGACCTAGGATAAAAAAGGAGATTTGAGTCCTTAGGCTGATAAGAGTACTCCATATCTGCTACAAAAAATTAATGTACCTTTGGGCCATCTTTTCCTTGAACACCATCTTCTCCTGGAGGCCCTGGCTCACCCTTATAGAAAGAAACAGTTGAAAACAAAGTTAGTGCCTAAAGCTCTTGACTCATACTAGTTTTATACATGTTTATTATCTTTTGGACAATTTTTATGTTGCTGTTACAGTTTATTTATATTCAGTGTCACAGCTCATGAATATCCAATGCAATAAAATATAAAAGATGATCAGTGTTAGATAAATGAGGCAATACTATGTCCATATAACCCTGGAGATTGAGACAGTTGCACTGAGATTTTGTTTGGTTTCAGAGTGTATAACATGTAATTACAGCAACCTCAAAAATATACCTAATCTGTCCTGAAACTTCCATGTTTATGTGGATAACTACTATATTGGTATGTTTACAGACTTACTGTAGGGCCATTTACCATCAGAAACATTTCAACATTATAATGACAGAATCACACAGAATCATCAAGGCTGAAAGAAAGCCTCAGGACCATCTAGTCCAACAGTCAGCACCATCACAATCATATTCCCAAGTGCCACATCCAGATGCATCTCAAACATTTCAAGGGACAGGGACTCCATCACCTCCCATGGCTCTTTTTAACTCACTACAACATTACACTGGGGTTTTTTTCTTTAAAAAAATAGGCTATCAGAAAACAGCTCCTTATTGAATTCTTCTGATAAATCAAGATTTCTCAACCTGAACTTCACTTGTAACATACTTTTCTGTTGTGGAAGAAGATTTGCATCCATAGCTTACCCTTAAACCTTGGTCACCTGGTTCTCCAGCCTTCCCAGCAGGTCCAATGTCTCCCTGGGATATCACAAGGAAAATCACTGGATTTTAAAGGACAGTATTCATGACAATCTCAGGGTTTACAGCTGATGGAGTCACCATGACAATAACAGTATTTCTTACTGGTCTGTTTCCTTTATCACTGCCTACTTGGCTAATGAATCAGATCTCTGATTTGTCCTTATGAAAATCTCAAAAGATAAACATCTCAAGAGGGGATAATTTCAACATTTACCTTTGTGCCTGGTTCCCCCTGCAGACCAGGTTCTCCTTCAGGGCCAGGAGGTCCCTGCATGGTACAAGAGCTGCTGTTACATGATCACTGGTGATAATTTTGCAACAATTAAATAATACATCCAAAACTGAAGCAGAAGAATGGCATGGAGACAGTGGGGAAGATGAAGGTCTGAAAAATCCAATCAAGACAACATAATTCTCTGTTCTTCCTAGAGCCAAACAGAGAAGAAAGGGGGGTATAGCAGGAACTCAGGAAATGCTCTGTGGGTCAGGAATATATTGAAGACTCAGCAGTACCACTAAGCCTGTACCTTTCACCAGGAATTACTGCTGAGCAAGCATCTATCCTCTGTAAATCTGACTGACAACTTCATCTCTGTTTAGGCTTGGAGCCAAGTAGATACAGCCTTTGGAGACCTCAGCCCTTTTTGGAGGCCTCAGCCCTTAATGAGGTGATGGTATCAGACTGCTTTTTGTAAAGTTTACATATAAGCCTTTTCTTAATAGTTTGTCAGAAGTCTGGATTTTGGGTGACTGAGGAAGAGAATTTCTTTGAATAAGCCAAATCCCTACTAAGTGAGCTCATCCCTCAGGTACTTCATTACAAATGTGGCTAATACATTCTGCCACATTTCTCTCAAGGAAATATTAAAAATAAAGCAAAAAGCAGAAGCAGAAGTTAGCAAGAAGGCTGTCTACAGCTGCTTTCCTTTATCCACAATTTGAAAGAACATATGATTAATGGTGTTTTGCTGTCTAACTGCAAGGAGAACAGTGTTTCCACAAAAAAAAAGTTGTTTGTTAATTAAACATTCACCTTCTATGACAAATGTAATGACTGTATGCTCAGAGAGAGTGCTTACAACAGAACAAGCTAATTATTTCAGACATTTTTGGTAACAGTTTCAAGTAAGAGTCTCTCAGTAGCTCATTATATTTAAGTCAGCTGCAGGCAATAAGAAAAAATTTTATAAACATATTGTCCAGGCTTAGTCAGCTGTTTGATATTTGTAATTGCTATGAGTGATTAAAATCTCACCTCAAAACCTGTTTCTCCAATAGGGCCAGCATCCCCTGGTTGTCCTCTTGGACCCTGGCATTAAACAAAATTTTGGATGCATCATTCAATTAACATTAAGTTACACTGTATAGTGTTCAATTTGTCTCTTCACAACTCTTCCAACTGGAATAAAGAAATGTATTTCATTGCCTTTCCTCCTGAATCCAACAGTGTATCCAAGTCCCATGATGGCATATAGCACAACCTTGGCACACTGAAATAACAGTTCTCAAATAATAGCACAGATGTCTTTTCTTTTAGATCAAAAATAAATTATTATCTGAACTAAGCTCTTCTCTTGACTAGTTGAGACTTTGTTTAATTAAGGTTTGTTAGACTGTCTGGTTTGCTTTGTGGAAAAGCCTACAGTCTGGTATGGAATTAACTGAAACAACTTCACCATGGATTTAGCAGCATTTGTACAGAACAGTCACTGAGGCATAATAGACTAGAGGCTGGAGCCTTCTTAGTGACATTGATAACTATACCACAAGCATTTTATTATAAGCCTTATATGTAAATGGCACATTTACCACAGTAACACCCAGGGATCATTTCCCAAATGTTCAAATTCTGTTCACATGTGAGCTCCAGGAATTGTGTGCTGGGGAGGAGAATCTGCCTGTAACAGCTTTCAGCCACTGTAATGTACACTGAGATAAATCACCCTCTGCACATCACCAATCTCTCAACTCCAAGGAAGTTCATATCTATTTATCCCTTTGGGACTCATCTGTGTCTAAACACATTCTAAACTCAAAACATTTTCTTGATCTACGGTTCTCCTGTAGAAGAAAATTCTGCTTCTATTTCTGACTGAAGTTTTTTAAACAAATATTTACTCTATTTTGTTTCACTTCCTCTTACAGACTATGCATATGGTTTTGCTCCTCCTGATGACCTGGCAATAACATGAATATTCTCTTCCCTAGTTACAACAATGTAAATTGCATATTACTGACAGAATTCTGGCAGATGCATATATTTGACCTTTTATCTTCATTTAAATATGAACAACTAAAACTGCAGTTACTTCCTTTTGAGAATTCACTTTGTCCTAAGCTAAGCATTGATTTTCATTTGCAGCAGCTCCATGAAATTCCACTAGGCAAGTGTCACAAAGCTGCAGTTTGCTTCACAAGTCAAGTATTTCTTCATATTACCATGGAGATAAGGCTGCTGGATTGGTGATGTATCTTTTTCCAGAGACTTTAAGAAGCTAAAAATTTATAGCAGTGTGAGGACTCCTTTTAACCATTAACACCAGTTAACTTGCAAAGGATTTTACTGAAGTGTCTGACAAGCAGATAAAATTTAAGTGCAATTTAGATCAATCCCGTTAATACAAATAGTTCTAATTGCTTATATTTCTTTGCTCCTCCACCAACAATTAGGGTTTTCTGCTCTGTGTATAATTAGTGACAGGGCCAGCAAACCTCAGCAGCTGGCTTTGACATAGTGACCAGCTGACAGAGGATGAAATCAAGCTGCTTGGACAGGCAGCTAAAAAAAAGAGCCAGGCATTTATTGTGCAACATCTTCTGTAATTTTATCACTTCTTTCTAGCTCCTCAGACCATTTTCTGAAGCCATTTTACTTTTACAGCACTTGATAGAGAAGATATCCTGTTGCCAGGATAAGTTTTTCTTCTGAAAGTGAAGATGTAGTTTCTATGATGATGAGCACAACAGAAATGTGGGCTGCTCCAGCACAGACCACTCAGATTAGGTCAGGCAGACAGGCATGCTATTGATATGAAAATTCAGACTTTACCAGAAGAAGGCAGGAATTTGACATATAAACCTTTCATTGTAAGGGTCTCAGATGTTGCCAGACGAAGATAAGATATAATAAATGAGAGATTAAGTAACAGGAATCCAGTGATAACTATTGGAAAAACATATTTTCTGTGAAATATTTTGCCATTCCTACAGGTTGGCAGCTTAAGTTAAGTATGCAATTCTATCCTAAAGAAAATTTGTTGGTGTTCCTCTAGGCCTCAATATGTGCAATTATTTCTGTAAGCATGTCAGTCAATGGATTAGTAGAAATAATATTATAAAAATACTAAATACTAATAATATTAAAATAATGTAATTTTTATCGATACTTCACTTTTGAGGTTTAAATTAACTATGTGCAATTTACTGTGCAAAATTACTTTCCAGAAGCAATGTAAATACACAATTTTTGACAACTCTATTAGATTTCTGCATCAGAAAATGGGAGCCTTCTCCCAAATCCCACTAAGGCTGCATGCATTCATTCACTTTATTTATATAATCTGATTTACCCCCAGAGATGGTGCTGCAATACTATTCCTGTCACAGCTGTATCTTGCAGAATACTGCATATATTTGCTGCAGATTCTGTGTGATCTCCTGTAACAGCATTAGCCACATGAAAGTGAGCGTGGCTTTGACTTAGTAACAAGAATCCATCCAGCAGAGGAATGTCTGAGGTTTATTACAGCAGTCTCTTCTTGAAAATTTAACTTGCCAAGTCAATGTGGTCCCTGTGTTCCCAAACAACAATCCTAATATTTGCTTAAAAAAACACCATTAAAGTTTTGGCACATGCATTTACATAATACACAGCACAGATATCTAAATGTGGTGTAAAGCCAAATAACACTGTGGTCCATGTTCTGTTATATTCTCTTATGTTGGGCACCCCTTACTGCAGAGCTGCCCAGCAAGATGAACAGGTTACATGAACAAGGAGGGGAGGCAGGCTCAGCTCTGCAGTTTTGGAACAACCACCCCCCAATTCCTAACTAACCACAGCTGGCAATACTGAACCTCAGTAAAATGGAGCTTGAGTTGTCATGGAGCTTGTAGAATACATGGAAAATCTTTGAAGCAGGCATAAGGATCAACTTACTGGCTCTCCCATTGGTCCCCTGTCTCCTGTGGCTCCTGGAGGCCCAAGCAAACCCTGGAAGATGAAAATAAAATTAAAAAATTATTTGAAGGAATCTCCTTCATATTCTGAGGACACCACTTCCTTTCTTGTTTTTGCTCACACAGTAACTAACAAAGAAATACTCAAGAAATATGTGCAGCCTTTTTTTCCTGGTTGACATGCACTGATACATCATGGCTTCTGCAGCAGCTGAGGCAGTCCTGAATAAATCCTCCCTCAGTTTATTTTACATAAAATGAATCTTAGCTGAACCACCATTCACCAGTTCCCTGTAATTCTCCTTACAAGTGCTGCTTGGATGTCCAAACTGCCCTACAAGCTGTATTTTACACAATCAGTAACAGCACACTTTTCTCTCTGCTCAACCTTTCTCATAGCATTTCTATCTCACACTGTCTTCTAGAAACTGTGTCTGTAGGAGTAATAGATCAGTGTCCTGTACTTTGCAATAAATGTGCTATTACACAACATTTCAGCCTATTTTTCAGCCTGTTTCATTCATATAAATTCATCTGTTCATATAAGTACATCTGAAAGTTCTAGGGAATGAAGAGGAAATGAAAACCTACTTGTGTCAAAAGTGAGAGGCAACAAGCTTTTAAATCTGAGCAGAAAAGACAAGAGAAGTATGGTGACAACCAACATTTTGAGTTTCAACTGCAGAACAAAATCACCACCATTACTGCTTTGGTTTTGTTTTTCTGCTTTCCTCCTTGTTGAAAATCTAGTACAGTTTAGACTGACTGATAATCTTTGTTTGTAAACAAAGCCTCAAATAGAACACATTAGATTTGCATTCAAAAAAGCACTAAAAGAAGGAATTTTCTCCTCTATGTGATATTCATTTAACACATTCTACATTTATCCCTACATTGATAACACACACCTACCCCAAAATCTATCAAAGAATTATTGCTCTTTGTCACTAAGATTTTAATCCTTAAAACTGCCCTTCTGTCCCTTTGTATGAATAAATGCAAACTGTCAGAGTTTTCCAGCTGTTCTGAAATGAATCAACTTCCTCACACCCAAGTGTCAAACAAAGTATGAGATTTTCTAGATTTTTTTTTTTGGTAGAAGTACTAGTGAATTTCATACTCACAAGTGCACCCTGATCTCCTCTTTCTCCTGGGTTTCCAGCTCTACCCTGGTTAAAGAGAAATATCAAAAGACAATGCTGGCTTCAAGTAATTTCCAAACACAGCTCAGAAATCAGAGTTGCTGTGTTACAGTTTACCACAAAGACTGGCTCCAATACTTACAATGAGCCCAGGAACTCCTTTCTTTCCTGGATCACCTCTTTCTCCCTGAAAAATAACAAACAATGTGTAAACTCTATATACATTTTCTTGACAAGCTGCATGCAATTAGTGTGAGTTTAAATGCTGGGTAACTACAGAAAGTGCAGATTCAGGTTCAGATGTGCTCAAAGTACCTGGAAAAGGCAGAAATTTGCAAATCTCTTGGATTAATGGAGCTCTGTGGCTTCTGCCATGATGGGCTGGGTTTTTTAGTTTGTTTTCTTTTATCTGTTATGGTTTATCTACCTCAGTGTTTGAGATAATACTGAGCAATGCAAACACTCACCTTAATTCCTTCTGTTCCCAGTTCTCCTGGAGGACCATCCAGACCCCTTGGCCCCTGAATATTGAACAAGTGATTTGGGATACTAATTATGCATTATTTGTGGTTGTCATTAAGGAGATGTTACATAAGCTTTAGGAGAGGGGGAAACATTTTGTTAACATGAAAACCAATTCTCATCGTGTTTCAAGTGTGAAACAAAGCTTCAAAGAATAAAATAAATTTCTGGTTTGTTGAATTACAAATTTAAGAAGAAAGATTTTTTGAAAAGTACATAAACAAAACATTCAGTGTCTCTGTTGGACCCAGATGGCAGGCTGATATTTTCTGCTCCTTTTTTCCATCTACCTTGTACTCATGCAACAGACATGTACTTAGAGGGATTTAGATAACCACTGTAAATACAAAGTGCTTGTTTTTGAGCATTTTTATAAATATTATAAAATGTATATGAAAAAATTAATCTTGTGAGTAAGACTCTAAGAAAAGCAGATAAATTTCTTCCATTAGTAAACCAGTTTGAGGCAAATTTAGAAGCAATTTGCAATTGTGAACTATTGTGCTCTATTGTTAGACTAAAATGTTTTAGTAAATTGATTTTTATAAGCAATAGATGAACAAAGATAACCTGTTATATTATTGCACCACAATATAGCAAATACCTATTGCCAAAACATTCAGAGTTCTGTTATTTAAGAGTGGAAATCTAAATCCATTAGCTTACAAGCAAATGAAAACTCCTTAAATAGGTCATGAGCAAAATGGAAAAGAATATTTTATTCATGCTGATTTAGGAGGTTATTTCCATAATTTTAAAAACCATGACTGTTTAGATATGGAACATTAAATTAAAACCAGTTAATAACAACTTAAAACTAATGACCACTTCAAAGGAAGAGCTAGATAAGTATCAAGACTGGCTCTTTACAGCAGGATGTATTGGGAAGATGAGACAACAGCTTTCCTGGTGGCATTTGGGCTGGGCTGGCATCAGAGGGAGTTTCACTACTGTGGCAGTGCCTAGAGGAAAACAATCTCCATTTCTATGGTGAATTTCTGAGTTGTAGAGAGCCTTACATCTGGGCTCATGGTTTATAGTGAAGGACATCAAATCATGACTGATTTTCAGTTGTAAGGACTGTTCTAAATGATAATAACAGGGGCTTGTAAAACAACTTTGTTGGAAGCACATCTGAGTTAATTTCGTTTACTTTCCTTGAAAAGATAACTGTGACTTCCATACCTCTCTTGAATATTTTGAGAAAAAACATACCAGAGTTTGTTCTCTCTGACTTGGACTCACTGATCCATATCAAAACCTCCCTTGGAACATGTGGTGAGCACTCATTCACTTTTCTCTGGCAAAAGTGAAAATGGCTGACTGGTAACCCAGGAACAGTGTGCATCCAAAATAATTTAGGCTTTTCTCCTGAAATGAAAACCTCCCAGGAACAGGCCTTTCCTGTGAGCTGATACATAACTAAAACCCTTGGCAAAGCCAGGAATATCCCATGAGAACTGATCTGTCATCATTTCAGCACAAAGGAACACCAAAACCATAGGAAAAGGGAAGGCTGTATAAAATACTCTGTAGTTTGGGACACAGCTTTTGTGAGGCAATCCTTGGGCTAGTCTGGCCACCTTTTCTGTTTTGGTGTAAGCCAGGACTGAGCAATTTCAGGCAATTTTTTGGGCTAGAGAGGAAAAGAGGCTACAGAAGATGACACTGAGCTGCCACATGGCACTCAGTGTGAAAGGTCCCAAACCAAACAATACTGAAGTCTATGGGGAAAAATCTGTGACTTCAATGTGCTCAGAGATTAGAAACAAAACACTAGTGCTGTTTTCAAAGGTGAAGAAGGCTTTTATAAAAACATTTATATTGAGACTCATGTTAAGATAATACTTGGCTAACTCTATTGTTGCATTACTATATAACATAATCCAAAAGGAAGCTAAACATCTTGAACAAATGAATTTCAGGTTACTGCTCTTGGCTTTTTTTTCTGTAACTGCTATCTGTAGCACACATAGAGTGGGTTGTGATGAAAATTCAAGGCAGATTGAGCAGGTTGATTGTCCCCTAATCTGAATAGCCTCAAAGAGCAGGAGGAGAAGGGACAAGAAGAAACTGAGATGCAGTGAGGACAGGTCATCCTGTGGGGGTGGAAGGGATAGAAACTCAAGGAAGACCCATGGAGGAACCACCTACAGCAACACAAGGAAGGGGGAAATTGAGAGTGGAAAGTTAAGGAATTGCAGGATAGTTTTAGCTTTTCTCAGACTTTTTAGCTATGTGACCTGTCATTTCTCTTTGTGCATTCCCCACAGGGCTGACCAGAGGATAGAATCTCGACTAAATATTCAAGGAGGAAAAAAAAAATGTTTTCATTTTACAGATTTGTGCTATAAGGAAATGTCTTTCTAAGTTTTATCTTCTATCATTAAAAATTACCAGATAATTCTTTCAACACTTCTGATATAACTTTAATCATAAAGAGGATCATAGTTTAGTTTGCAGTTTGATAAACCTTTGATAAACCAAAACCTTTCTGGCATTCACACAGATCTCCATTTCAATAGATTCCCCTTGGCAGCCCATGACAGCTGATCTGATCACTAACAGTTAAGCAAAAAACTCTGCCATTTAAAACACCAACCTCCTACTATTAACTTTGAATTGAAAACAAAGAAACAGAAAGCAAGGTGATCCTCTGGGCCATGCCTTCCTTCAGCCAGCCACAGAGCAAAGGGCAGGAATCCAAGGGAAAGGCAATTTAATATCCTGACAAAAGCACACAATAACATCCTATAAATAGTATGGTGTGACTCCTTATTGGCACAGATGAATTGGATTGTACAATTTCTTACTAGAGCTAGTACAGAATGAGAGATATACTTCATTTGCCTGCTGTTATTTAAATTAGATTGCAACAGAGCTGGGGAGTGAGGCTGCCAAACAATTGCTACCACTTTTTTCTTTGCCAAGGGTTCAGCTCTGTTTCTAAAATGGAACATTTTACATTGAAAACTCTAGGATGATTATCTGAAAAAAAGTTCATCTAAGAAGGTAAAAAGCAAAAATTCACTATTTTTATTCTTTCTCGCTCTGTCTCCCAAATATCAGAAGAGTGACAATAACACAAACACAATATATAACTACTCTCTTTTTTGGTGGCTGACATGGAAGAATATTAGAAAACTACATCAATTTAGTCTCACTTCCTTTGAGCAATTAAGCAAATGCTTGTTTCACAAGTGTACACAATCTGCTAAAGTTCCATATTCCCTGCTGTGAGAAATACAGAAGATATCACTCATTAAAACAAAGCACAGATGTCCTCAGGCAGCTGAGGTTCTTCAAGCCAGTACAGACACCACTAAACCAAGGACAACCCTACTGGCTGCTCCCAAATTTACAGCAGTCCACTCTGACATTTATCTGCATTTTCAAGTCAAAATTTCAAGATCTGCATTCCAGGAAACTAAGAGCAGAAAAATTACTTTTTTTTGAGCTTTAAAACACCAAATGCCAATCTGAAGAATACTAAATGCTAAGAATTTTGCTCCTGTTGGGAATTTTCTCACTTGTGAAATGAATCTAATGATACAGAATCTCTTCCTCTCAAACTAGGAGCTCCAGCTGTATAATCCAAGATTATGGTATGAACTGAAAGCAGTGTCTGACACTGTCATTTACTTCACACATTAGCAAACAAAGACAACAAATGATAGTGCAACAATGACTTCATGGCCAGGCTTCCAGACTAATATATTTCTTCCCTCTGGCTCTGGAAAGAAAGAAATTCTTTCTCCTGCATATTGATGCTCCCACCCCCAGTGTCATTCTGCCATTGAAGTGTCTACAAAATGGTGCTCTCCCTCTGTGTTTTCATGAGATTAACACTAAAAAATAAATAAAACCTTGCACATGATTTTAGCCAAGTGCATCAAGCCCCAAGCAGGAGCTGAGGAAGCTCAGTGGCATTTTCCCTGAAATCCCCCAGGACTGAGACACTCCAGAGAATTCCAGCAGCCTCCTTGGCTGGCCAGGGCTCCTGGGTGTGCTGGACACTGAGCAGCTGCACACTCAGACAGAAGCAAGCTGCTGGCTAATCTGGGATGCAAACCCATTGCTGAAAGGTCCAGGATTTATGGAGTGAAGGAATTCTATTCTGTGACAGTGCACAAGTAGAGGGTCAGTGCTTCTGAGACTTCCCACAGATTGCAGCTGGGAAGAGAGGATACATTCTTGTTTCCATACACAAGGAAGGGACATTTCCATATGCTTCCATTTAACTTCTGTATCTGACTGTGGGATGCATTTTCTGAAGCCTTGCACACAGAGAAGTGTCAGAGCCATGAGCTCTTTCTGAATTCACTATGACAAACCCCAGGTTCCAGGGCACCTCCATATTTTCATTATATGAGATTTCACTTTTGGTCTGATATTTTTATCTTGAGAGCAGACAAAATTCTCAGTGGCTTCAGTGGGAGTTTGTTCTCAGAACCTGAGGACCTGGGTCTGTTGTGAGATCCTCTTTCTGAGACACTGCCAGTCATGCAAAAGCATAAACCAAAATTCCAAAATGGAATTTTTTTAAGTCCAAACTGGGACTTCCACAGAGCTTGGGATAATTGGGATTTATTTTTGAGTGATCTTTAATTATAAGCATGATGTGCTTATAATTATAGATCCATATAATTATAGATCCATTATAATTATAATCCATGATGTGCTGTTAAAATCATAGAGATATATTTATCAGGAATAAATGGAGCAGTGAAGACACACTGGTCCAGCCACTGGCATGAGCTGTACAAGTCTCTTAGGAGTCCTGCATTTGCTGTCAAACTGGTGGGTAAGGTGAGAGACACTTCACTAATGTGGGCTTTGGAGGAGTGTTTTATATACAGTGAAAAAATGGTTTCCATTTCCCTGATAAAAGTGAAATGGAAATGACAGTCTAAAAAGTGGAGGTTCAAGATTCCAGCACACAGCATCTTTTGATTACACTTCTTCCTCTCTCAAAACCAAGATTTTGATTGTATTTCCAAAGAACTAAATGCAGGTAAAGAAACATTAAAACATTAAAATAGTCCAGTGGTGGTTATAAATGACAACTTTTACATGTTTATGTGCACAGAAAACTGTCAAGTTGTCATCTTGCTTCTAGTTTTGCTCCCAGCTGAAATCAATGACAAAGTCCATTTCACTGTGAGGAGAAATGAAAATTCATATTGTTTCCTACATGGGAATACAAATATAACCCATCTGATTTCAACACAAATGAGTTGAGCCCAGAGGACAAAGGGAGCAGTGTAAATGGGTTATATTTCAGATTCACATTTGCAAGACACTACTCTCTGCTCTAGGAAACATGAAGGAGCAATTGTACTTACTCTTCTTCCCTTAGGTCCCTGTGGCCCTGGTGGTCCTCGTGCCCCTGAAGGTCCCTACATGCCAAATAAACTTATTATTCATTGTCTTCTAAACACAGGCTCCTGAAAATTACAAGGCTTATGCAACTTGAGCAACAACCAATGCAAGAAATGCAAATCAATCACTTTCAATGGTTCAAATTCAATTAACCCTGTTGGTACAATTTCTGTAGAAAAATCTAATTAATAGACTATGTAACATTATTTTTACAAAACAGTGATGTGACTGTTGGATAGATGTGACTTATGTCTATTATCCCAAAATTTTAAAAAGATATTTGTATTTCAGCAGCATTACTTTAAAAAGAATGAATATTTTCTGATAAAAGGTTCAGTTTTTATCTGTTTTGACGAGCTATGGTAGAGAAATTATAACAATTATACACAGTAGATTAGAATTTATTTTTTATTAACAATGAACACATAATGAGGATATTTAAACTATATTAGACACCAACGAATTTAAAAAATATTATGCAATTATTAACCATCCTTGCAAAATTCTATTTCCCTACTTGTCTCAATGGAGAGATTTTTAAATGGATCAGTAAATCTTACAATTACTTTTCCTGTCTCTTATAGATCATCCTGGCAAAGAGCAAGTGAACAGATTCTGTCTGGATGGGTACATTTTCATGATAGTTTTATAGATTGCATTACAAACTAGAAACCATTCTTAGCTTCAGCAAAGCAAAAAGACAATTTGAAAATAGTTCATTTTATGTCAAACCAAAGCACCCCCCTATACCTACAGGTAATCCTTGTGGCCCCACAGGTCCAGGGCCTCCTGGAGGTCCTGGATAGCCCTAGAATCAAAATAAACATAGAAAAGACAGAACAGCTTTATCTAAATTGTTATTACAGCAACAGTAATAAATCCAATTACCTGAATAACTGGAGGTAAGTTAATAAAATATTTAATTTTTGTTTAAAAACAAAATACTTAATTGGATATATCCTAGTAATTATTAAAGCAAAACAGTAATAAGTTCTCATCCTTCTGGCTGTGCAGACCTTATGGGAGAGTAGTATTTATGATGCATAATTTCTACAAAGTTTCATTTTATAGCTTTATCCCCTCTGTAGCAGTGATATTGCAAAGTGACTTTAGTGCCTTTGTAAGTAACAGAACTGTGGATTCTGCATCACTTGTAACTCACCATGACACCTTTTTCTCCAGGAGGACCCACAGGTCCTGGACTGCCTCGCTCTCCCTTCAACAACAACAACAAAAAAAACAAAAAAATAAAAAAAATTTGAATATTCTTCCCCTTTTTCCATGTCCACTGGGCATACCTGACAGTGCATCACATTATTGGTTGAGAGATTGCCCTTCAGAAACAGGGCAGAGACCCTTTTTTTTTCTTTTTTTTTTTTTTTTTTTTAATTTCTGCATTCCTTCCTCCTACAAGCCTATCCATCTTCTGAAAAAAATTATAAAACTGAGTTTGTCTATCTTCTCTTTTCCTAGAAGACTGAAGAGGTTTGACTACACCAGTCTCTGAGAACTGCTGCTAGAAGATCTATTTTCTCTCTGTTGGGTGCATCATATTTATAGTATGTTCCTTAATCCCTAAAATTCAGGACAGCAAACAAAGAAAAAAGAAAATTTTGTTTCTCTCTTCCTCTTTTCTTCAGTGTGTGTTAGGAAAGCAGATCTAAAAGTTGCTGAAGCAACTGGAGTAGGGGAAGCAGGAAGATTTCTCCTCTGGTCTTCCATGACTTTTCCCCTCTCATTCATGTCACCTCCAGCTTAAATATCAGGCTTAGCTGTAGATTATTACACTTTTATTACAAATAGTGCCCATGACATAGTAATAACAACTATATTTCATATTGCATACTGTATTTATGCTGGAAACATGCTTGTCATGTAACTCCCCACAGCATGTTCACCTTGCACTACTGAATCCATAGGAGAGGAAGACAATAAATTCTACAGAAACAGCATTGCAGTGACAATTATTGCACCACGAAGAATCTTCCTTCCATTTGCTGATGATAAATTTAATTAGTCCTTTACTGCTTTTCCCCTCCTAGCTAAACTAGCAGCAGTGTCACAAGGTAATCTTTGTTGGGACAAGTGTAATTATGAAGAACAAGAATCCTTTGACATGAAATTCTAAGATGATATTATGACTAAAACCATATGAGATTCGTCTAAATCTAAAGCAGGGCTTTCCACTGATGTATTTCCTTTCACAGATTACACAAATTATAATCAGATTTTAATGGAATTCCTAATACTGGATTAAGTCTTTCTCAATGAAATATCTAAATAGCAGACACCAGGTGTCTAGGTGAAATAAATCAGCCCTACAGAAAAGAAATACAAATGGTGCTGCACCATTCTGACAAACAATTATGTTTTTATCATAATTGAAGCTGACATGCAGTCCAGTAACAGTTTCCTGTTTTTCAGTTTTAATATACTTCACCTAAATAAAACCATGTCAAATATACTTAGGCTCTTTATACTGTTCTAGTCATGTTGAGTCTGCCAAAACTTTGCTTCCACAAACACAACTGTTACTGCACACCAGACAAAACTCAGTCTTGTCTTTTTTACTCAGTTAATGTATACAGACAAGTTTTACCTTTTGTACTTTTGTCTTCATTATGTAGAAGCTAAAAAACCAGTGAGTACTGTATAAAACAAGTATAATTTATGCCAGTTTCTCTGAAGCAATAGCAGTAGAGTGATATAAGTAAGGCATCAAACCTGTCAACTCTAAATGAACTGTGAAGTAAAATCAAGGACATCAGATACATACCTCAAATAAGAACATTTGGATTACCAGTTATTACATCCCCATGCTCTGAAATATCTACAGGAATATTAGCTCTGGTAGTCAGTAGATGATCTCTCACCAGTACTTTAGCACCCCAATGGTTTTTAGAGCTGCTGATCATCATTGTACCTTTTCCCCAAGGCTTCCAGATGGCCCAGCCTCTCCAGGTAAGCCAGCTGACCCCTGTATAAAAAGAAAGCAGACTTGTACTTGCATGATCTACTAGTCCATGGTCAGCAGCTCTCCAGAAAGAGAGCAGAGCCCATTTCTTCACCACAGAGAAAGAGCCCTGTGTCTGTCTAAGTGAGTTAACCTGGCCCCAGCCCAGGCAGAAGGACCCAGCATCTCTGCAAACAGCTGCTGCCAGCAGGGGAATTACAGCCATGTCATCACAGTGCTGCCCCACCAACTCAGATCTGCCCCTGAGCTCAGCCTTGCACTGCTGAAAGCTTTACAAACATACAAATCAAGGTGATAATTGCTCTGCTAGTGCTTCAGCCTGACCACAAGTTTCAAAGGGAATAAACTCAGTGGAACAAAGTAAAATTATATTGGATCAGGTGTTGTCAGAATTTTCCCTTCAAAAGTAGTAGCCCCAAATGCCTTTGAAGTCAGAGGATCAGAGCCTTTCAGGCATTCATAATTGAAATAATTCTCTCCTGAGGCTCTCTCACAAATTACCACTGGATAGAACAAGTATGACCATATGGGATGGGAAACATGAGAGGAAGTACTTTTAAAAGCCTTATTCCCAGTGCCTACAACACCTGCTTTTTTATGAAACCTAAAAGAAAAAGAAATTATAGCACAAGGTTCTAATTGAGAAAGACATGATACATTGAGCTTGAAGAAAAAGCACTAAGGGCCCAGAGTACATTCCATGGCTGCTCTTGGAACATGGCAGAAATGTGGAAGCTCCCAGTAGTGATATAATGCACAATTGTACAATGTCTGTAACACTTTAAAAAGAGAGGGAAAAAAATATATGTCAATTCACATACTGGCATTGCCATCTTTATATGTATAGGAAGAAACTAGCATTAGTAGCACTACTCTGGCATTGAAGTGTGATTTTAAAAAAAAGAGCATTACATTTAAAAAAGAAAAATGCAGCCTTTATCTGTACAGTTTGAATACAGTTCAGCCTCAAGTACTTTAACAGAACAGGTGCAAAGTAAGTAAAGATTTTATGATTACTTGTTCTCTTGGACTAGTAAGTAGAGATTTTATGATTACTTGTTCTCTTGGACTGCTAGCTATGCTGGAAATCCCACAGTTTAAACACATGGCAAGGAGCCAGTGATACAGCTACCTTTGAGGCTGACAATACTGGCACAATTTACTTTATGGGATAAACTCCAGAGATAAGCAGGCATTTCTATGGCCACTGGAGTGATATATTATGTGTGGGAACCTGTGTATTATATGTCAGAGCTGAGATGTCTCCTGCCCTGGCAGCAGCCAGAGATGGGTCCTGGTGATATTGGCACTGGGGCAATGGCCCAGACGTCACTGGCAGCAAGGAGGGATTTTTGTGCTGAGCTCTGAGAGCAAGAGCTCCCAGGCAGAGCCAAGAGCAGACCTCAGGAGCAGGCAGAAAGCTGTGAGACAAAGAATTACCCTGTACTCTTGCTTATCAAGAGGTACAGTGGAGGTACAGTTTCAAAATGCTAAAGACTAATCACTCTGATTCCCTGATTGCAGAAAGAACAGAGGACATCATTAGAGCCAAGGTGAAACTCAGACCTGTCCTCTTTCCACAGGGACACTCCTGATGTCCCACCCAGTGCCACACTGTTCACAGGAATGAAGATGCTGATCAGAAAGATGGGGAGCTGTGCCTTGCCCCAGCAGTGAACCATTTCATACACAGCCTCTGATCAGGCTCTCTTTTCAATTCAGAGGTGCTGTCTTCCCAACTTGGCTGCTCTGGGCTGAAAGAGCAGCAAGGACAAGCAAGCAGTGACTCTGACTGTGCTGCTGTATTCCCCAGCACATTAGGGCAAGCCTCCAGAGCAGGGACAGAAGCTGGCTATTAAATAGAAAATTTCCTATAAATTGGCTATTACTCAAAAGTAGTTAAGAGGATTTACAGCAAAAACAGTAAGAATTTTGATACAAAACATGTAAAAGAACCTTGGCAGACCTGGAATTGGATATCTATGGAAAGCAAAACAATAGTCAAGATGACTAGAAGTGAACCCAGTGAAATGCCAAAAGCAACAGGGACTTCAGAAGGTATGAAGGCAAAGAAATTCATGAGAGGTTAACCAGATGCACTTCCACCCCTCTATTCAAAACAGGTCAAGTATCTGAGACTGAGAAAATTCTAGAGCTGGTATGCACACAGGCAAGAGAGCCAAAACCTTATTAGGAATACAATTTTGAATTTTCAAATTAGTTTCATTCAGCAAAAATAAAGTACAGAGTGCAAAACATCTTGTTCTGTCAACATATTGGCCATGAAGTGATGTTTTCCCTACATCATTCCCTACAGATTTTCTGTAAGCTCATGTGGCTCTTAAAATCTCAGATTTGGACTGGCTTGCTAAAGACCAGCTACTAGGACTGGACTGAGGTTTCAACTCTCTCTCCATCTTATGTAAGAAAATGAATACAGTCCAAAGCAGATCTGTTGAATCAATGTCTTCCAGCATCCCCTTCAATCCCCTGGGGAGCAGTGGTGGATTCCAAACACAAAGTTGAATGTATTAGAAAACAAAAAAGTGAAGCAAAAATCCTGAAGTGATTAAAAAAAAGAAATCAGCAACTTATTAAAAGAATACTCATCAACTTTCATTTACAAGGACTTGTGTAAAATCTCCAGTGACAATAACAGCATAATAACAGCATTCTAGAAACCTTCTTGACAGGAGCATTTTGTGGAAAATGAATCAGAGACCAGATCTCACAACTAACACAAGAGAAGGACAAAAACATCTTGCCAGGGCATATGCTCCGTGTTAGAAACTGGACTGTAGCTGAATAATTGAAAACACATTGTACACTTAATGCAAACCCAAGTTTGGAGTAATCCATTGACAAACCTGGTAGTGAGAAATGGGTATGCAGCTGGTTCCAAACATTCCCATGGCAGTAGTTACCTGCCTTCTTCTTCTTCTTTAATGTATTCTTCTGTGATAATTAAAAATTTTCCAATCTGTTGCTATTTCATTTACAGTTCAGCATTCTCAAATATCTTTTATTCAACATTCATTTAATGAGATGACATGATAAATTTAAAATACCATCTTGTCACAATAACATTTTTCTATTAATTTTCTGTCTGTTGAGAAAGTTACTTAATAATCAATGAGAGGTGAGGATCTGAGTGAAAATCTGATTTGCTACAGCCAATGGAGGAAGTGAATAAGAGCATGCACTGTATTTGTACCTTGCAGCTGATATTCACTCAATTCTTTAAAGGGCTCAAAAATTCTACTACTTGAATATTTGAAAGGCAAAAGGTACTGGCACCAATCACTTAATCTACAGTAGTTTTAAGGAAGAAATAAATGGGTTAAATATTGCTTCAGTAACATCAGTGTAAAGTAAAGTGTAAAGTTGAATAATTCAGAGGAATGCCTGCATTTGAGGGAAGCTGCATGACAAAGTGGGGCAGGGTGTGCTCACTGACAAAACCTTGGAAGCCAAACTGCAGACACCATGTGCAGGTACTATTCTTCTAGCTGAAATCAAGTGATAAAAGAGGACCACCAGCAAAAAAACAAAAAAAAAAAAATCCTTCAAGAAAATGAGCATCAGCTTGATAAAGCTCTGGACACTGTAACCTCCTTCCCCACTCCTCTCAGCAGCAACTACAGTATGTCAGGTCACATAAGGTAAAAACTGTACAAAAGAAGATGTAGAAGTATCTTTATTACCATTCACTGTTAAGGCCTCCATAGAATTTACAATAATCTCTACCCAACTGCTTTTTCAAAGCTGCTGAAGCAGTTCCTTCTTTGGAAGCCCTTGGCAATGTCCCATGCATTCAGCAGACTTTGGAAAAAAAGCTTTCCTCAATTGGCTTATCTTTTGGCCTGTGGTTTAAAATTCTCTTTTGTATATCCCTAAAGCCCAGATTTTCAGGATAATTCAAACAACTCCTTCTGTTGAGCATCCTGAACACATCAGTTAAAGTTCACTTAATCTTTTCATCAAGCAAAAGGAATTGCAGTTTCCATTCTCCCTGAATTATGCATCCATGGTGCCTAATCCAGCTAATTTTAACCTCTCTGAAAGATGTGGTAGTTGCTTTATGGCAATTCTTCCCAAAAGCAACTCAGCTACAAGGCCCATGGCCTGACTGCAGTGTTTTATTGCCATTCATAGACTCCTGCAGAACATTTGCAGTCTGCTCTGGAGCTGCCATCAACAGCCTCAACATCACTGGTTTTCCTTTACTGCATTGTAAGGTTGTTTTTTTTAAATGGTAAAACACTTTTTATTTCAGCTTGGTTTCCTTCTGTTGTTTCAAAACTCTGTGCAACCAGAGAAATTTGCTGACATGCAATTTCTGAAGATTATTTTTCCAGGATTTGTGTTCATGAACTCTGGCTTTGACACCAGTTGCACATACTACAGCTGACAGTTCTATCCTGTACTCTGTCTCAATGTGTGTATAAACATCAAGGATTTCTAATTCAGAAGTGTACAGGCTGAATTTCTTTGACAGAAGTGGCAAGAAAAAATAGGAATTAATTTGCACTTAGTCATTCAGAGTGGCCCAGCCTGGGTAAACACTAGAATTATCAAACACTAAAAAAAATCCTGGAAAACAACTGTTTCAAGTTCAGAATGAGCTCTGAATAATTCAATAAATCATTTTCTTAAATCATCCCTGACATTTTTACAAACAGATCATTTGTATGAGATGCTTGAAGTTAGTTTCAAATATTTGCTCTCCATCACTGAATAGCATCTTATCCAAGCATAAAAAAATCCAGTTCCACACATCAACAAAGTCAGATTTTCCTTCCCCAAAATGTAAGGGGAATTTTCTCAGTAGCTGAAGGGATTGTTTCTTTTGGCATAGCTTCCAAAGGGTTTTGTCTCATCAGCAGTGTACATTTGCTCTGTCTGCTGTTCACTTGCTTCTCACTATCTTCACCAATCCTTCTTCCATTGCACCTGATGGTCCTGCAGTTCAGTTCCCCAAAAATCCTGCAGCCAGGAGCAGCTCAGGGTTCTAGCACAGCTCAGGGCTCTGCTGCACCAGCCTGCATCTCTCCCTTCCCCTTTACACAAACACAACACAGGCTGCAGCCAGAAAAACAGTTCTTCTTGTAGGACTTGGTTAAGGAATAGTGTCTGAAGTCTGACTTTAAGCACATTCCTGATTTACTCTTAAATCTCTGTCATTTAAGCTTACAAGCACAGTGAACATTTTATAAATTTAGTCTACTCTCTTTCCACAGTGGACAAGCACCCATAAATATTTTGGCAGAAATGTTCTCTGAAGAATCAGAAGCTTCATGTGCCCTAAGAACTGTTGGATACTGTGGCTTCCAGCCTGTTGACAGGGCTCTATTTCAGCACATATTCCACCTCACTAGGCTGTAAAACCAAGTGTTATAGTCCAATCTCCTGCTGTTGAAATTTCCCTGCTTGTGCAGAGTTGTCACCTGTACTTTTCTAAATATTTTCTAAGTAATCCCAGGTATTAAGCAGGCCCTGGGAAAGCTGCTGCAGAAAAGGAATAATTATTTTGGCATCTCAAACAGCAGTGGCAGGTGTTTCAGTGAATGACAGGAGATGAATAATACAAGGGGAAGCAAGCAAAAGAAATAGAAGAATATTGAAAGAAACAGAAGAAAAATATTGGTACAACACTTTGGTATCAGTAGCAGACAGGGACATTTTATGGGATAATTTGCTATGAATCCAGCACTTACAGGATTTATTATTGCAAAACTGCTCCTTTGGACAGCTTATTCAGGAAATGCACTAGTTATCATTTGGAAAACTAGAATGCCATGATGGATTCCTCATTGTTAAAAAACAGTATAGTATACTTTAACTATGGACTTAAAAATACCTGTTATATCCTATAATTTGAAGAAGTTTGTCCATAGAGATAATGAATAAACAGAAAACCACAGACAAGCCAAAAAGGGAAGCTGTTGAGGTTGTGGTGCAGAAGGGAGAAACCAAATACACAGAATTTTTTAGACATTGGGCTTATTATCAACTTTTCAGCAACTTCTTTTTCCCTTTGCCTTTACTATTCATAAACTGTAGATAATTGCACATTTTTGCTGCTATTTGTACAGTTCCTCTTTGCATTTAGTGTCACCAAGCACCTGGTAGCACACAAGGTATCAGAAAGGACAGATGCCTCACTCCATGCCTTTTTTGGACTCCATCTCAAAATCTGGTAACACTTGTACTTTGTTTTTCAAACTTTCCTCTGTTCTTACAACTTTTTGTTTGTTTGTGTGTGGCATGTTTGATTCCAGAGATGTCCTCATGCCACCAGAGCCAATACTGAACAGCAGGGAGTGGATTTATCTGTGAATTAAGAGGTCCATACTCTGTGTGCATACCAAGGAAAGAGAAACTGCTTGTTACAAACAGAAGCTGTTGAGAAGCTGGAAGCAAAACCTGCTTCCAAAGCACACAGAAGTTGAATATTTTGCATCAGGACTCATGTCTGGAAAAGCATTTTATGCATATGAGAAAAACCATCTTCCTGTTAGTACTTTTCAATTCTTTTTGGAAAAGCTGAACTGTTCCAGATTGCAGTGGGGAATGAGGTGAAGGAAAGGGCTTTTGGAAGGTCTAAGAGCTGCTTGTGTGTCCTTCTGGTGTTTTACCACTGCCCTCAATGACAACAAAAGTTTATTCCCCTAAAGATCATGTAGTGGGCACTGGTCCTTTGCTGCCAGATAATGCAAAGGTAACAACAGATCAAGAGCCTGTGAAGCTCATTTGATCAGATACATGCACATAAATCAGCAGATATTCTACAATCCACAGGTAAAAATAAGAAATATTTATCAATAACTTAGAAACTATTTCAGGTTTTAGGTATCATGTGCCATCCTGTATCACATGTAAATTCTCCAACCACCACATGTGGGAAATGGTAATTAATGATGGGCCATAATTATCTTTCTTTATAACACTGTAACAGGGCTTCAACACCCACTTGTTTGGCATAGAAAATATTATTTAGTTCTTGCAGTTTGACCCTGACTACAGTTAGGTAGCTGGTGTGATTCTTTTATTCAACATCACTGAAAGGTAACATCATTGGTTATTTATATTTGAGCTAGTAATTACTACATATAATGGACTGGGGAAAGTCATTATGTTCATACAAAATATCTGAGTTGTGGAAAATTTGTCCACTGAATTCAAGTTCACTGAGGAGGAAAAAAAAAAATTATGTCAAATCCAGAAAGTTAAAATTAAGTAATGAGCTTCTGTGACTGTTTCATGTGGTATTACTGAGGTAATGACTTAAGACTCAGCCTAGCTTTGTCTTTTTTGAAGGTTTTGGTGCTTGTGGCACTGTATAACACAGTAAATGCTATCAGCTTTCCCTAAGCCTAAACCAGTGTGTGTATATCTCCTCAGCATATGTTAACTCCAGAAATAAAATCAATTTAATTATGTTCTACATTACACTTGGGTAACTCAAGCACAGACCAACACCATCACATTTGCTCATAAATCACAGACAAAACTTAAAAATACAAAAGGACAGGGGATGAAATTAAGCAGAGAGAATTCCAAACTGGTATGTTTCATTACCAACCCAAAAAGCACCTACAGTGGAAGAACTGAGAGAGATCAGACCTTTAAAAAGACAAAGGGAAGGAGACTGTGGATTTCAAGCTGAGTAACAACACACTACTGTAAAAGTGAACACATCTAGGCAAGACAGAGCTGTAAAAGGCAATGTTTCCTCTCCATCAGTATTAGCAGTTTGGGCAGCAGGCTGCAGTTATAGATACTTGGATGAATTGGAAACAGATTACAGAGGAGTTAGAATGTGACTTAAATTATCTCAAAAACATGACAAGCTAATTGAGTTAAGCCTGGAAAGAAAGAATGAAAGAGGCACAGAATAACAACCACCACATGTAAAATGCTGCTTCCAGCAGAAAGGAATCAGGTTACACAACTGCAAGAACTTTTTTAAAAATAGAGAAGCCCTGCTCTTGGAGCTTTTTAATAACTTGGTTAGAGAAATATTTGTCAGAAATTATGTAAAGATAAGAGATCCTGCCTAGGCAGAAGTGGATGGACTATGTGCCACCACAAGATCACCTTGAGCTCTGAGATTTTATGGAGCATAGGCAGAACAAGCCTGCAAAATACATCTCAGGCTAAATGTAGCCTCTCAAATGATTTAACTGGAAAAGGATCCCTTGTTCGCTCACACAGACGTGCCTTGGAAACCCCCACACCACCTGCAATATTCACACAACATACTGGGAGAAAAGCAGAATTAATTTTGGAAAATACTTAAAATGGGAATTTCTTTAAATAGTACGAATCTTAAAGACTACAAAGGTAAAACTGGCATGCTACAGCTTCAAACACAGGCAAACTTCATCAGACAATGTCTGCAACAAATTACTCATTGCTCTCAAATAAAACTGAATTAAAAATTAAACCAAAAAGAGAATTCAAGCTTACTGCTTCACCAGTTTTTCCAAGGTTTCCTTGGTCTCCTTGTTCTCCCTGTTTAATGTAGAAAACAGATGATGTAGTTCACTAGAAAAGCAATTTCTTTCATATGTGCTTATTAAAGTCTTCTGTTTTCCTAGGAGCCTCTTTGTTTTCTAAATTACATCTGCCAATTAAAACCTTAAAAGCTAAAATTAAGTAACCAAAACAAATTTTGTCAGTGGCTAATTTTGACTTGGTAAAATGACGTCCTAATATAGTCAGGATTTGCCTGCAAAAATAAAAACTATCAATTATGTGTTCACAAAACACATTAGGTCAGCAAATACTAGAAATTAATTATTCTGTTTTTATTTAAATCCTTGTTTCAGCAAATTACCTTCTTCAAACACATTTATATTCTTTGGAAACATGTGTGCTCATATCCTTTCACTGCTATGTGTCTGTCAATAGTTGTGTATAACTCTATTCCAAATACATTCTAGTTCATACATAAAACCATCACTTACCTTTAAACCTTCTGGTCCAGGATCACCTACATAACCTTTCTGTCCTGGCTTTCCCTAAAATAAGGATTAGAATAAAATATTGCAAATATTTTATTTCAAAAATCTAATTTCATCCCAGTTTATCTATTTACCAAAATACATGCACTAAAAATGTACAGTTTGGCAATATTTAATACAAAATTTTTAAAAAGTGTATTTAGAAATCTTTATCTGAAAATACAATTGGAGAAAGATAATTAATTCAACATTTTAATGATTCAGTATCAAAACCATGCAGATTTGTGCTAAAAAGAAATTATCAGTGGCTGTTCCAGCAAACTGAATAATTGTAATTGCCAAAGTCCATAGTAAGAGTTTTCCATTCCACATAAGCTGTCCTGAGAAAACAGCAACTAAAGCAACAGATAATAAAACATTTCTTAAAAAGAGATTTTTTAATTCAACTTTTTTTGCTTCATCTGCTCTGCTCCTCTTTCAGAGTATGTGTGTGTTAGTTTCTGGGTATCTGATAAATTCTCTATATGGCTTAAAATTGTATTGTCTTAGCAGGTTCCATGATTTCTCACATTAATCCCTTTCTAGCACTCTCATTCTCTTGCCTACCTGAGCGATTTCACTTTGCCCAACAAGTCCCAACAAAGAAAATCACTTTAGGAACATTATTTAGGAACATATTTTAATATGGTACAGCCAGGAATGCAGGGAGAAAAGACCATGAAGAGAAGTTCTGAGAGAACCAGATAAAGCAAGTCATGTCTTTCCACAAGGTTTAACAGAGAGCAAGTGATGGATTTCTGCAGGTCACTACATCTGTTTAACTACTTTGCTGTAAAGAAACTTGGACTCTCTGTACAGCAAGTCTGTAACATAAAAATGTTTTAAGTGAAATCCACCAAAAGAAAACCAGTGTCCCCTATTAAGTATCTTGATAATTTTAAGTCCTACAAGAACTGAACTGGAGTTACAGCTTGTAAAGGTCTCTTGGCTGTCACTCCCAGCCATGTACTAGCTGCAAAGGACATGGAACAGATGGAAGGTGATCAGGAAAAGGAACAAGTGGATTTAACTGGTAAAGCAATCTGAAACACATGGATTTGCCTTTAAACAGAAACACAGTGCATTTACACATGGAGGAAAAGCCACTGACAGAAGGTTAAACTAGGGATGGCTGCTTTTCTGCTTGCAAACCCCTGGGAAAATGACTCTTCCAGGGCAGGGTAATCCCAAAGGAAATGTCTGTTTCCTAAAATATTAACTGAAAGTTCTACCCTTCTGCTGCAGGAAACAGCAACCAACTCTGCTTCCTTTCACCTCACAACTGGGAGTACAGGTGTGTATATATATTAATATAAATATCTCACTACCACTCCATTGCAGTCCCTTCCCACATGCCTCAGCCCACAGGAAGGCACTTCCAGAAAATGCTGGGGCAGATCTGAGAACATTTTCCACTATAATCAGGAGCAACTGCTCATCTTGTGATTATATAAATTCCAGCTGCTGTTTAACATATGTAGCTCAGAAAGGAATCAGCTTGTACCCTTTTTACTTTCTGGTTTAAAACAATCTATTCTCTTTTAAAGGCATTTTCTTCTCCAGCAATGAAGATATGGGAAAAAAAAAAAGCACCAATGCTTGCATTGACTGAGCTGAGCTACACTGACAGTTCCACTGTTAATATTTGGATAACCTTTGAAAGAGAGGGTTAAGTGGGAGGAAACTGAATAAACACAGTCACATCTTTAATATGGCAACTCCTGTATTTTCACAGAACAAATAAGCAAGCACCAAAAAATCAGCTTTTTCTTATGTAGAAGGATTAATTTAAGAGAATGTAACTATTTGACTTTGGAATAGAATGGGTGGGAAGACTTGGAAAGGAATGAATGAAACATCAAATGATGTGATCAGATTCAGCTCAAACAGTTCTTCCACAGTTGAAGCAGAGTGAGGTATTTGGAACTAAGATATATCCTAAGTGAGCAGGGGAACATCCTCACTTTTGTCTCCAGTTGCTTTAGACACGTGGAAATTCCTTTTTGAGCTGGGACTGAGAACCCTTTTGCAGGTTCACCTTCACTTCTGTTCCAGCAGAAGATGATCTATTTTAATGGCAGCATTGGTCAGGTGGGTCCCAGGGGTTTTTGGTCTCTTTCATGTTTTTTAAAGCAAATGTTAGAAAGCAGGAGAGGGAGGAGGGAGAAAAATGAGGTGAAATTTTATAGCTGCCAGCTTGGCACATGCCTGAACCTGACCTAGAGATTGGATATTTTCACCTGGAATCATAAAAGAGATGAGGATTCCAGAAGCACTAGAAACCTGCTCCATTATTTTTCATGAGAATAATGAAAGCTTTACAATATATCATCTACAAGTATATTGTACCTACTTCAGACAAGCTCCAGAAAATGAAGGTAACAGCTGAAATGAGGACTAACTTATTCAACCATGTCCACAAATAAAGTCTGTGGGGCAGGAAGCAAAACTGCAGTGAGAAAAAAACAGGCAAGACTTTCAGATAGAACAGGTAGACATTAGAAAAGAGGTCTGTAAACCAGGCAAACAGCTGAAGCAGATTGATGGGGAGAATGAAGAAATCCCACTCCTGGAGGCTGCAGAACACAAGTTAAGCACATCTGTCAGCTAAAGACTGAGCTGAGAGCTGATGGTGCCTTGGGCCATTCATGGCCAGACCACTCCTCCAGGTCTCTCCTCTGCCCCTCTGCTTTTTAATTAGTGAGTGACATCACAGTGGTGAGAGTGTTTGCTTTCAAATGCAACATTCACTTTTTAAAGCTCCTTTCATGGAAAATGGAAGTAAAGGCTATGTAAATCAAATGAACACCAAATTGCAGGCAAGGAAGCAGAATTTAAACAGACAGATGTGTTCAGCAGCTTATTAACTCAGTCCTGCTACCATGTGAGGTTTAATGTCAGGGCTGTGACTCTCACTGACACAATCACACAGTGTGTGCTGCACACAAAGCACCAAGGAGGAGCTGAGATGGGAGCAGGGATGAGATGGGAGCAGGGATGAGATGGGAGCAGGGATGAGATGGGAGCAGGGATGAGATGGGAGCAGGGATGAGATGATGGGAGCAGGGATGAGATGATGGGAGCAGGGATGAGATGGGAGCAGGGATGAGATGATGGGAGCAGGGATGAGATGATGGGAGCAGGGATGAGATGATGGGAGCAGGGATGAGATGATGGGAGCAGGGATGAGATGATGGGAGCAGGGATGAGATGGGAGCAGGGATGAGATGGGAGCAGGGATGAGATGGGCAGAGGTGGATGAGATGAGATGGGAGCAGGGATGAGATGGGAGCAGGGATGAGATGATGGGAGCAGGGATGAGATGATGGGAGCAGGGATGAGATGATGGGAGCAGAGGTGAGATAATGGGAGCAGAGATGAGATGATGGGAGCAGGGATGAGATGATGGGAGCAGGGATGAGATGATGGGAGCAGAGTGCAGAGCAGCAGCACAAAGCAGCTGTGCTGGAGCTGGGAAACAGCTGGAGCCAAGAGGAGCCACAGAACCCAGGCAAGAGCCTGTAGGTCCCTGGACAAGGAGGAAAAGCAGGCTGAGCTGCCCATCAAGCAAAATTCCCTTTTCCCCTATCTCTGATTTCTGGAGGGGATGTTAGCCAGCAAGCCACTAAAAATGTCTGGAGACAGCAACCCTGGGACTCATTCAGATGCACAAACTCTGCTCTCAGCAACCCACTGTGAGAAACCAGAGAGTGCAAGACATGCCAATGGTGTGCACATTTCCCACTGAGAGAAATAAAAACCGAAATAATTTAGGTCAAATTGACCCAAAATAGATAAATAATATTTCAGTTTGCTAGGTCACACAGAAATGTTTGCTCTGGGGTCACTTTGACACCAGCTGCTGGTGGCCTGTGCATACCCAGTGACGTGGAGGATGTGAAGGTGTCTCACAGCCCATGAGTCACACACAGCAGCATCTTCTTTTCCAATTGCCACAGCTCAACATGGGAGCTGCTGTCCAGCCATGAAGCCCTGCCCAAGGAGGAGACCCAAAGGATGAGGCAGCCAAAATAAAAATTTCCATGAGGCTCTCAGAGAGAAGCTCAGACAGATTAAACTCAATACTGAACTAAGTTACAGAATATTTTGAAATTCTGTTTAATTTTTTGCATGTTTTCCTCAGCTGAAAAGCAAAGAGACTTTTGTGGCAGGGTTTTGTGTTTGTTTTTTTGCCTTTTCTTTTCCTTTGATATGGGTTTGTTTGGCTTAACACCTAATCTATGTGACAAATTAATATTTCAACATAATTTTAAACAGAAAGCAAATTCCCATCTTTGACTAGCTACTGAATAGGAAAAATTACATAGCCATATATCCACTCTAAAAGCAGAAAACAGTGGGAAAGACTCTCAAACTTGTGCAAGAAATGGGAAGTCATCCAGAATGAAAGCCAAGTCAGTGATTACCACACATAATCAAATCATGTAAAGGCAGAAGATCAAATTGCATTCAATAAACTTAGAGACATTCCTGTAATCCCTAGTATCCAGTTTAACACAGAAACTTTCTAAAAATAAGCTTCAAGTTCACTGAAATACTCTCAGACAATAGTAGATTTTTATAACTAACAAAAAAATTGGATGATAGTTTTAAACCTCCATCTTTTAAAGCATGTCTGCATAAACAGCACTGTGACATTCCAGGTTTATTGTTTTCAGTAACTACATCTGCCAGGTTTCTGGTAGATTTCTTACAGCATACATCCTTTATATTTCTCCCTGTGAGCTGAGTAGGTTCTTCCCCAATTAAATAATTTGATATATCAGCTGGTTTAATCCCTAGGAAGTGCATGGCAGTTTCATCTGTCTCAGGGGAGCACTAGATTTTGTGCACCATAGCAGTGATTTCCTTTCAAACCCTTTGTATGGAAAACCATTTCCATAAAAACCATTCCCATAAAACACACATCCATTCAGGAGATGCCATTTTATCATAGCCATTTCTCACAGTAAACTCACATTTCAAAGCAGTATTCCTACTGAAAAAAAACCTGCCCTAACAAAATTACTTCTACTTACTCTTGGGCCAACTCCTCCAATTGGTCCAGCTGGTCCTACTTCTCCCTAAAAGAAATCAGAAGACAATCATCTTAAAGACAAGTCTAGTCTTCAAAAAGAAATTCTGCAGAGAACTGTTTGTATTTATTATTTCATGCTAAGTTTCATGTGTTTGAGTCCAAGTCTGATAGAAACACCTGGGAACAGAACATTCTACCAGTGTTAGCTTTTACTCACTCAATATCTGTCATAGAAGCCCATCATTTATTTACTTAAAAGTCTAGAGGTCTGTCTTCAGAATCACCAACTAAGTTATTTCAATTATTAATTTACTTAATAATTTATTATAAGTTAATTATTTTTAGCATACAAGATATTAGCTTTTATCTTTATGATGATGAATTAAGAATACTTGATAAATATATAAGATGAAGAACTGCCATTCTCCCCTTTCAGTTAACAGAGGCCTAAGAGCTCACTCAAAAGTATCTAGGACATTGTAATTAAATTGGTATATGCTTTCTACTTCCATTCTGCTAACCCCCTTCCCTCCATCTCCTCAGTTTAATTAAAATAACCACATCCAGCTCTGGATATATATTATCAGAGATTCCACTGAAATTAAAATAAGCCACATAATGGATGCACAGCCCCATAAGGCTGATAAAAACTCTTTAAAATATTTGCCAAAATGGAAAAGAAACATCAAATTTTGCATGACACCACCATACACATTTAACCATTATTGTTTAAACCTCTTAACCCCTAACAACTTTGAAACATTATCTCTTAATTGGATAATTTTTTCATCTTACCTCAACTCCTTTGGGACCTGGTGGCCCTGGAAGCCCTCGGTCACCCAGAGCTCCCTAAACATCCAAACAAACAGTGAGAATTTCCATCAACTCACACTCAGGCTGCTCTAGTTTCTCTCCTCCTACAAATCTGAACTCAAACCCAAACCTGAGGTAACAGACCTGATCTCTCTGTTCTTAGTATTTCCCACAGAAAGCCAGGCAAAGATGCAGAAAACCAAGCAACATAAAAACCTGTACATTGACTTGGCTAAAGCATTATTCTTTTTATGTTGTGAGAAGGAAATTAGAAAATATTTGAACATGATAGAAAATTTCTCTCTTTTTGAAGAGGTAAAGCACACTACCACATTAAGATTAGAGTATCATCAATCTGCAGATCTTGTATTAGGGTACTCTTTAAAATAACATGTGCTGACAACATTGCAATGGAAAGAATCCACAAAGTGAATTTAGACCACTAGCTTGTCCACAACTAGCTGTGATTTTCAGCCCTTACTTTTCTATTAGGATTCTAATCAGCTACCCAGAGATAAAGCACCTTAAGCTCTGCCAGCTCAGAGTTTTCATGACTGCTCACACCAACATTTTCAAAACTTTGTTAAAAAGACTTTGTAGCTAGCAGTGTATCAAAAACCTCAGGCATCCCAATCACAATGGGATAATTGGGAAAAGCACTTGACCTGGCATAGTACAAAAAAAAAAAAGTGTAAACAAATTAATGCTCTGGGAAACTTAAGCTCAACAATATCAGATAAAGCAACAAGAAGAAAGAAACTGCCCTTTAGGAGAGATATGATTATCCTCTGAAGAAAGCAATGTTAGGAAGGTAAATAAACTGAATATTAATACTAAATGACATTTTCATCTTCTCCTTGGGGTTTCAGGCAAAACCAGAAAATTCCACATGTGCCAAAGTCTCTGGGAAAAAAACAGGAGTCAGCAAATGGGGAGTCCTATATTTCACACATATAACTTCCTCCTTGACCATCCCTTCCAGAAGAGGTGAAACTCCTAATAATCACTTTATTAAAAAGTGTTATACAAACAAACATAAGTTAAACAGGGAAGGAAGCTCTTGGCTTCTTCCATGGTACAGCACACACTGCTGGAAAAACTGCAGTGGTAGTCAGCATATCCTGACCATCTTTTCCTCTCACTTTTCTTGGTTAGAGAGCATAAATCCTTGCAAAGGATAACATAGGGAACGAAGTCATTTCAGAACTTCTTAAAAACATTCTTATTCCTTTTTTTAAAAAAATGTGTCCTTTGTTATTTTTTTTTAATAAGTGGTGGATCAAGATCAAACACCTTCTAAAATATTGTTTCCAAGCTGAGTAATGTTCTGTAGTCCAAATTACATAATAAACCCTTTGAACATTGACTTAGAGAGATCAGATTTGCTGATTATTTCACTAATTTGGGGAAAAATTTACAATCCAGAACTTCTACTGGCATTTAGAGACAGCTGATCACACTCAACAGAGCTTAAACTTCCAAGAAGTTGGATTTACCCCACACCAACTGCTAAAAAATAAAGTTTACCCTGCTTTCTTGGCTTTTAAAATTGGTATTGCTTCTGAGGAAGCATAAACAAAAACATGGGGAAAATAGCAGCACAGTGAGAGCACTTTTCTAAAAATAAAAGCTGGAGGAAAATTTTAGAACTGCAGTCAACTCAAGGCAGCTGGGAATCCCAAAAGCCAAACATTTCCAAAGTTATGCAGACCTTCTCCCTCAGTACTGGGAGCAGTATGAGAGTTTTTCCAGTTTGGTAATCCCTCTTTTCAAGTGTAAGCCATCAGTTCTCCCTGACTAGGGCAGACTGCCTAAGCCTTCTGTCTCTAATACCAAATGTGCTGGAGAGCCCCAAATCTGGTTCAGTTGTGTAATTTCTGTAACAAAGGAACATGGAGTCTCAAACTTTGCAGTTCACCTCTTAGTAACTTTTTTCCTCTGGAATCTGTGAAAAGGCAACAAATTAGTAATGTGTGTATTAAACATCAACAGAATTCTAACAAAAACTCCTTGGATATAATGTGCAACAGTAGGATCTCACTGAAGAAAGTGAGCAGCAGGGATTAAATCTGTTGTGTCATTCATGTATAACCTTGGACAATTCCATCTGAATTGCAGTTCAAGAATTGTTGTATTTCTCTTCTGGTATTTTCCCTAAACCCTAGACAGAGTATTTCATCACCATAGGGTTGTTTTTGTTTTTTTTTTTTGCTTGTTTTGTTTTTTGTTTTTTGGGTTTTGGGGTTTTTTTGGTTGTTGTTGTTGTTGGTTTTTTGTGTGGTTTGTTTTGTTTTTTTTTTTTGTGAACACCTTGGTAACTCAGAAACACAAGAGCAACTGCTGCTGCAATGCTTGGACAAGCTCATTAGCACAAGGCTGCTCATGTTATGCAAACATGCACACAAACAAGTTATCAATAAATCAGAATTAAAGGTGGACACACTGCAGAAACCCATTTTAAGTTCTCCTCAATTTGTCCCAGCTCTCAGCCTTCCTAGTCAATTCATGTCTATTTTGGTAAAAGGCTCTAGACACAGTTGAACAATAAGAGATACAGAAAATACTGGCTATGGCCTCAGCAGCTGGATTATTTGAGATGTTCTTGAGAATGATCCCCTTTGGATGGAGGTATTGGTACAATCTTCCTGCTACAAATAACACCAAATATTTCAACTATTTACTGCTCCCCATCCTATGCTTTCTTGAGCAGTCTGCTACAGAATTTCACTCTGTTGACAGAAAATCTAATTTCCATGTCTGTTTATTCATAGACAACCTGTATGATTTGTTCTAGGACAAATGATATTGTTGGTCTTGCACAGGTTTTTGCCTCACCAGTTTCTGCCCTCTGGTTCACTTAAAGGCCAAAAAAGGCCTTCACTTTGGTCTAATAAACAAACTGTCTCTGAAAATAAAGCCATTCTAGTATTGCTCCTGCCTCTAGTCTCACTTGATTGAGTCCTGTTGGAATAAAAATGCCCAGTAATGTATTTCAGAGATAAAGCCTTCTCATGCTTTGAGCAGTGCCATTAATGAGACATCTTGCCTCGTGTCTTCTACAATTTCACTTAGTTTCTAACTGCATTATTGTGCTTTTACTTCAGAGAGATCTGGCAATGTTTTTGGCCTAAGTTTATAACAGGATTTATTGTTTTAGTCCTTGCATGAATCAATCTGAAATAACTGAAGTGGAACAAATTAGAAAAAAGTGGATTTTTTAGATAATCTAAAGATGCTCAACTTTGTTTCATATACAGATTTTTTTCTGCCACACTTGTGGCTTTTTACCACAGAAAATACAATGTAAGAATAGTCCTAAGGCTGATGAGTAAGGAGCTTCACTGGTACTTACCTTTCAACAAGTAGTTGATCTTTAGATATTATTCAATCATTTTCCTCTGGGTTAATTTCTGAGCCAATGCACTTTTTGTATTAATCTCTACCATTTCCAATTCAACAAAAATTTTCTATATTTCTTTAATTCAAAGCTTCATTGAAAACTCTATCCATGTGAATTGTTGCCTAAGTTTGGTCTAAAATCTTTGTCTAGTAAAGAGCAAAAGCTAAATTATTCTGGTACATTTGTGTAGATAAATTTTATGATTTATTGCTACATCTATTATTTTATCTTTGATTTAATCTGGTGCATGAACTTTGCACATTTTCCATATCTTCAACTACTATTTCTTTTAAAAATTGTTAAAACCAATTTTTAGTACAGGTGGAACCTGAGTAAGACAAAGATCTGCATACATTTGGCATACATTCTATTAAAATACAGGTGAAACACATGATCCTTTCTAGCAACATTGCATTTTCTCAAACTCATTTTGCCATTACATGCCACCACCTGACACAGTAATTATTCTCAGAACTGTGTGGAGCATTAAACATTCAAATAACTTCCTCATATAAATACCTGAGGCAAAGTACCTTTATTCTGACAGTAAGATTATCTTCTCATAATGCCAGTGTCCATCTCCCAGAGCCTTTTCCCCAGAGATTGACACCATTTATTGTTATTTTTGATAAGTTTTCATACAATCTTACCTTAGGACCTTCAGGACCATTTAATCCAGGTACACCAATATCTCCTGGAAAACCCTAAAGAAATCATACAGACAAATAATTTGCAGAGTAGGAAGGTTTCCAATGGACTTGTTTTGATTCTGTTCATTCATTTAATAAACCTGAGTCACAGAGACATGAAATAAATTTGTTCTACCATCCCAAAAATGTCAAAATCCATTATGTTTCCTTGAAAGGACCTGGATAAATAACAGCTTTTAGGCAGTTTTCATTAAACTCAATTTAGCAGATGTCAGTATGGATTTAACTTCTCTTCAGATAAGATTTTTTTATCTGCTAAGCAATGTTTGAAATTAAACCATTGGACTGCTCTGGAGGCACAAAAAGTCACCACAAGGCAGCCAGCACCAGGTCCTGCACTTTTAATTCAACTACTTTTTAAATAAATTTTATAGAGCAGCTAAAGCCAAAGGGCCACAGATTGAGATCACTGCAAGATTAAGGAAAAGATAAAGAACTTTTGCCTCCAAACCAGCAGGAGAGAACCAAGGTCTGGCTGGCACTACCTGAAGGTCACCAGCATTGTTGGTGAAACAGATTTGTGAAACAGATTCTAGTACAGGTCAAGCTGTTAGTAAAGAAAAAATAAATATGCACAAAAAGGATAAAGTTATCATTGGGAACCACCTGGCCAAGAGGCAGTGAGTTGGGACCCCATGAGGAGTCCTCTGTGTCACAGGAATTCAGCTACAGCTAGATTGCTTTAGAAGAAATAAGTGTATTTTAAGAGGAAAAAAAAAAACCTAACAGCTAACCTTCATACAATAGAGTAATGGGTTGAATTTCATAAATATCCAGAGAGGATACACGATATTTACATTTGTAGGATAAAATATAGCATTGGTATTTGACCTATTACTTAGCACACTGCTCATTCAGATGCCAAGATAGCATTAGATTTTGCTTTTTTAATAAATTTTCACATTTTGTTAAAGTTTGACCATCTGAAAACAGCAAAACAGCCACTTCCTCTGAGCAAAATATTTATTACTACATCTAAGCAAAGCCATGGTCTAACACTAGGAAAAACAAGTTTTCTTCTGCATTAAGAGAAAATCATTGCAGATTAAAATATATCCATTCTTCTTCCAATAGATGAAACAAAAAGCACATACATAGAACATTTTTTTAAAAATCAGGTTTAGCACTAGGAGGCTAATGAGTCTAAAAGAAAACCACTAAACAGTAAAAATGATCTGAATTTTCCAAAGATGGAAACAGCTCTAACACTCAACATTTCATGACAGTGGTTTCCCTTTTTTTTCCCCATAAAGCAGCAATTGCAAGCAGAGCTGTGCAACAATTCCAGCATGCCTCTAGGTGGCACAGAGAATATTATTCACATTATTCACATGTGACCAGGGCCCTGAGACTCACACCTAAAACACTCACTTGCCCCACCCCTGATTTCTATGCAGTTCAAAAGAGGAGGAGTTGTTTTTTTAAATCCTGGTCACCACTATCTACTGAAATACATTGAAGATTAAGGCCAATTCCTTGGAATTTCTTAGCTTGTCCTTTCCTAATTTTAAATTTACTTATTTATAGACCTTAAGTAGTTACCAAGGGGTGAGTTGTTTAATATATCTGTAAATCTTTATGTTTCTAATGTGTAAACAAGTGCTAAATGCTGACACAGACAACTTCCTCCTGGCAATGAACATTCCAGAAAGCAATCTGCCTGGAAAAATGTTAATTTAGGAAGATTCTAATGCTTTTATGAAGGAATAGATCTACTTCATTTATTTATTTATTAAACTTTTTCTAGAAGGAATTCAGTAAGGACCATGAGATGTAGGTGTGGACAACTACTATTGCAGATAGAACAAATATGCATATTGAAATCTTTTTATCTCAGGCAAAGGCTTAGAATCAACACTAAACAATGCATTTAAAATTTTTAAATCCTCAAAATTTTTATCTTTTCTGTGAAGGTGGATTAAGACTTTTCTTCTTGAGCACAACCATGGAGAAAAGGCAGATGCTATGGAAGTATTAGAACACTGCTCCTAAGATGTTCTCACATTAAGAATCCATGAAAAAAGTGCAGTAATCCAGGACTCAAACAGCCACTTTAAACAATTCCAGAAAACAAATGAACTTTTGAAGGAAGGAGCTCTTGAAACACCTCAGCAATGGTGCTTGCCATCCAGGTTCCCTGTAGTGAAGTGGGATATATCTCTAGCAATACCTAAATTTCCATGAGTTATTCAGCAGCCAGCTCCCTGGGAAATTACTCCAGATTAAAAATTCATTATTCTTCCATAATTGAAAGGCCAAGAGATTAATGTATAGTTTCCAGCTGCAGTGTAGTTTTCAGCAGAGACTATTCAAAACAAAGCAACCCTTGATATTAAGATTCTAGGGAAATGCAGAGTCTTAATTTCCATCAGCCAGAAGCCCAGCAGCTGGTAGGATACAAATTATTTTCAAAATCTTGCTGCAGATGTGGTCTTTTGCCAGCAAAGCACTTTAGAATCTTCTTCATTTAATCAAAAGAAACGTGGCATCAGCAAAACCTTAAGTGCCAACTATCTTAACAGAAACATGTTTTAACCTTGCTGTGGAAATGTTGCTTTTTGTAATGAACGCTTAAATATAAAATTAACATATTTATTGCTTCAACAAGACTTCAACAAGTCACCTTATTAGAGATTCATTACTAATTTTTTATAATCAAATGAAAAAGGAAGGTGTCTGCAAAAAGCCACAATTCTCCACTAAGTGTTTATTACTCTTCTGAAGGGATGTGTTATGCAGACATGGAACTTTGGGAAAGGGCCAGATGAAGATTTTGTGCAAAGGCAAGTAGAGAGTATAAGCAATTCTACAAGAGCAGTTCCTCAGATATATGCCAGAACATGCAATTAATTCAGCCTTTAAATTATCTTTATTTCTCTATTTCCTATAAATCATTTGCATGCAAGTCATTTGATGCAATATTGAATGGACAGCTATGTTATGACTGCACACCTGGCATTGTTTGCAAAAACTCAAAAAGTCATGTGATAATGCATTTGAAACATGCACTAAAAATAAAGTTTTTGTTAAATGAACACCTCAAAGCAGCCACTGATTCACCTACAAAATGTGTGCCTTTTGACTCTTCACTGTTATTTGAATGTTTCCTTTTCTTTTGTAAAGCTACTGCCTTGAGCATGAAACACACCAGCTGAGTCCCACATAAGCACCTTCCTGAAGGAATAAGATAATGACTTCAGATCAAAATACTGCACAGATGAAAAATGTTCCATTGAAGATAATGACTAATTCCCTCTGCTTCTGATGAAACCTATTTATAACACTCTGAAGACACATCTGAAGGGAACTATCACCTTCATTTTGGGGGGATAATTAAATGCAATTCCTAGAGCAAAATTTAACTATGAAATATTCTGAATGCATGTGGAAGCCTGTTAAAGGCTTGTCTGATTTCATTCACATTAAGAATAATCACTGCATACTTCATTGTACACAGTAAACAGAGACACTGTGGGTTAAAGCACTCAGATCAGCACTTTCCAGATGTCATACCAATCAAACAAAGCCCTACAGAAATCTCATATTTTGGGGGTTCGTTTTGAGATGCATGACAAAGCATCACAACGTGCCAAGTGAAGATTACACCCCATAAAGTGCTCAGTGAGTGTATCCAGTGAGTAAACCCATATCACTGAGTAACCCAGTGAGCAGCAGGCATTCAGCAGACCCTGGCTGTGCAGAAACATACCCAGCAGAGAATTTGGACTCCTGCACTGAAAAAAATCCCTTGGCAGCCAGGCAGAGAGCCAGAGCTCTGTCCCTGCCTCTGCCACTCCTGCAGGTCTCAAATGCACCCTGGTACAGGGGATGGCTCATCTCAGCTCTGACCTGGTGCACCTTGGCTGCACAGGGAGGATTTAGGAAGCAGTTCCCTGGTGATCTGCATTTAAAATCACAAAACCCAGTGAGGATGATCAGGATCTGCCTGCCCTGCTCCCACTGCTGTGTGCAGAGATATTACAGACTTCAGAGATACTACATGGGAAGAAAATCAGGGATAGAACTACTTATTCTTTACACTGGAAATGAAACACTCAAATGTGTAACTGGAAAGATCAAAGGATATCCAGTTTCTTATTTCAATGTACTCAAAACAAATGGGAACAGGGCACATTTACAAATCCCACTGTCTTAAGAACTGGACAAAAGGAGAGAGAAATAGCTGGAAACAGAGTCTGAGAGGTTCTGCCACTAGGCAGACACAGCCTTGCTCCTTCTGCTCACAGCAAAGCCCAGCAAATCCCAATATAGGTTTGGTTTGGGGGTTTTTCAAAATAAAATCTCTCGTAGAAGGCATGTGGTATGGATTGTCACATCTACACCAAATTCAAAGTACTCTCCTTGTGGGACACTAATTCATTGCATCCTCCTATTTCCAGAAACATCAAGGAAACATTTAGTATATGATATAATGCATGTTTTCTCCATGGGGTCACAGGAAGTCTGACCATTCAGATAATGAAACAGGAACAAGGAAACCTGTCTGACCTGCTGCTGTCTGGGTTTGGGAGAAGAGACATGATCAGACATATGACAGCAGGCTTTTCTTATGGAAAAATCTACATTATTTGCACATACTTCCAATATTCAGCTGTGCCTAAATAACTTCTGGCAACAACAACCAGCTTATTTTTATAAGACAATTTAACAGGAGGGCAACAAACACTCTTCAGTTTTAAGCTGCTTATTTTAAATTCCTTTATTATAGAACTTCTAGTATCTTCAATTTGTCCAAAATCCCAGTATGCTGCTATCCTACATCCCTTCTGTTTCTATTTTGCCATATGGTGACCATATTTTTATGAAGTTGAAAGGTGGGAAAACCTCTCTTACTTTATTTGGAGCTGTCCTGCATGACTGAAGTTAAGAGAATCAATGCTTTGTCATTTTAAACCTGCCATTTTGCAGACAATTACTCCAAAAAAAGTACCTAGTCACTCAAGTTTTAATTAAAATAGCTCCAATGCTATTTTCCAATGAGTTTTCTCTCAACAAGGATTTTTGTCTAATAAGAAAGGTAGGAACACAGAGCCTTGCTTTGAGGAGGTATGCTCATGTAAAGGCAGAAAAAAGATCATTGGCAGTATATGTCTTCCATTCTTTTTTTTTTTTTTAAAAAGGAAAACCCCCAAACAAACAAAGAAACCCCACCACAAACCAAACAAAACCCAAAATACATTCATTGCAGGAGGCTGATTAGAAAGAACAATCCAAAATTTCTGCTTACATCTCTCCAGAAAATACATGTGTGTGTGTATAAACATGTCTTTCTGGTACAGACCACAGATTTTTTTTCTTAAAGCCTGTGGTATAAATGGAAAAAAGCACCAAAATGGGACAGTTTGGAGACTGACAGTTTCTATGTAGACTTCCATAGCACTAAGGAGTTCCTAGGAAACTTCAACTCTAGATTCAACTGCTTGGCAATGGCTCCCAGGTAACTGCTGCTCATTCTTTGTGTTTCTTGTAAGTGGGAAATATGCAACCAGGCCTGGAAAATGGAAAATCTCATTTATAAACATGTTTCAGTATTTACAAATGGAAGTGTTCCTGAGAAATCACTCGAGTCTCATTCCAGGTGTATCCCATAACAACAGGGTTCAAGAGACAGCAAATCCTAATCACATCAGCAAATGAAGAACTACTTTGTATTCAAAGATCCTCTACATAAATATTTTGCAGAAAAAAAAATTATGAGCTGTAATCTTTTGTAGTTTATGAAGGACAATGAATTCATCAAATATGACAGAATAAAAAGATTTTCCTAATTCAACTAAGAAAACAGTCTTTTGTGAAGCAAACCAATTTATTTACCTCTTATTTTCATAATTTAGAATTGACATTCAATTTACTGCTATCAAGCCATTTCTTACCTCAGGTCCCTGAGGACCTAATGGTCCATGGGGTCCAGGTTCTCCAGTTTTCCCCTTGAAAAAAATCCAAATAGTTAAGATTTCTGATGATAATTTATTTTTAACAATAGATGGTTATGAAGATTTTAAAAATATTTATTAACAAAAAGGACAACAGAAATGTTGAGATGACTTTTTCACTAAATAGGAAATTTTATACCTGCCTCACTTTGACCACTATTAAAACCAGTTCTTCATATCTCTTTGAAGTCACACCAAAAAAAAATTCAAATTAGTTTAGGACAGAGAAAATGGGGAGATTTGGGAGGAACCATATAAAAACTCCTTAAAATACATAGCTGTTTTAACAATAAAAACTACATATTATTTAAATGTTTAGAAAGTAATTATTACAGATTTTGGTTTATACACTTATATATTTGAAGTATCCAATCATAGCCAAAGAAATGGCATTTTTGTGGTTAATAACAATAAAATTAGGTCCTGTCCATGTAATGGTAACTCCATTATATACAATTTCAACCCATCCATGAATGGGCCAAAATATTTCTCTAAGTTATATCTGTTCTTGCACATTTTCACAAGCTTTCTGCCACCATAAGTGGTGAAAAAAATTCAGGTCTGACCTGGCAAACTTTCTCTAATTTTTAACATGAGTGACTTCATTGGAAATCTATTCTACAAAGTTAAATCTCTAACACTTGCAGGCCTGAGGTCTCATAGCTTAATTTTACATAAACCACAAGGTTGGTCACATTTAGTTTGTGTTTAAAATCCAGGAATAGGCTGATTCACATGCTTATCTTAAAATGGAAATTTTTATACCTTTAAAAGCAAAAAGTATGATTTTTCCCATCTAAGCTTAGGCAAATTTGCATAAATTTATTGCAGGATTAGTGTTTATAGTATAAATTTTATGGGGCAAAGAAAGTGTTTGTTATGGAAATTTAGGGCCCATGACATTCATTGAGGCCTAGATAGGTTTGCCATTTATTGTCTTGATTGTACATAAGAAAATTGACACTGGAGTGATTGTTGGCAGCTTTTAATTATATATTGAAAAGAGATAGATATTAGCACTAAAAACAGGTGAAGAAAAGCCAGATAACCCTGTGCAGGATGGATTTCCTTCCTCAACATTTGAAAACCCAGCAGAAGGGGCAGCAGGGCACAGATGCCTTTAAAGCTCCTAAAAATCAGTAAATACAGGAATTCCTGACTACTCCCATCCCTGTGAGAAATGACTGGCTGTTAATAAGGAGATCTCACACATTCCCTCCAAATCCAGCCAGCCCAAATGCTCATCTGGAAGTTCCCAAAGCTCTCAGTGAATTTGTTTCTAATATTACCTGCATGCCACACAGTGATTGTCACAGGATATCTAATATGCCAAGAACTCTATTCAAATTTGACACATATACTGTGATTATATTATATTATATTATATTATATTATATTATATTATATTATATTATATTATATTATATTATATTATATTATATTATATTATATTATATTATATTATATTATATTATATTATATTATATTAGTAATAAAGCCTCACATTTTATGATCTGACTCACTCATTAGCACCAGTCACTAGAAATAAAAGCAGCTTAGACCTTATTCTTTGTGCATTTTGAATTAGGTCACTTCTAGGGTTTTACATGCACTGTGAACACAGCAATCACACAGAAGTGTCAAATATCAACAGTAGTAAAAAATATCAAGTATCAACAACATAGAGTGATACACTGAGAGCAAAATTTGATGTGTAAACTTACTGGGGGTCCTGGTTTTCCTCTGATCCCTGGGGGTCCTGGTAAACCAAGAGCACCCTGAAAAAAGAAAGCTATTAAATACACAAGAAAATGAACTGCTGTGTTATGCTGGAAGCAATAAATTGCTATATTTTGACACCTGAAACACACTTCAAAGGAATTCTGCAGGTTGAAAACTATCTCCTAACATTCAGCTTTCATCAAAAGAGTTCTCACAGGATGTGCTGTTTCAGTGACTTCTGAAGTACTGGCCAAACAGGAAAGAAGATCCTGATTTATCTCAGTTTGCTGATGCCAGACCTTGTGCTGCTGCAAACCACAGCAGGTCCAGGTGAGCTGCAGGTGAACCCCAAGGGTCAGGGGAAAATACCTTTTACACCTTGGAAAGACTGAGATCACACTGGAATCCTTGTTTGATGCATCTCTATACACACAGCTGCCAGAATTCTTCCCGTGCCCTTTACTTGTATTTATTCCCATTTTCCATAACTGAGTTTTAATTAGCACAGAATTTCTTAAAGATACGTTAATTCAGTGATATCCAGAAAGTTTTACTACTGCATTCTACTTTTATGCATCTGGCCTGCTGCATTTTAAGAGACTTATAACCCTGGTGAAGGTGCTGAAGTTGGATAATTTTGTAAAACAATGCAATTATAACTTACCTTGTCTCCTGGGTACCCTTGATCTCCTGGCTCTCCTGCAAGGCCATTTTCACCCTAAACAACATATAATTTTATACAGACATATGTATGTGGCTTAAAATGGAATAGTTTTCAGAAACAGAGAATGAGAAAGATTAATTTAATATTCACTAGTAAAATTTACACAGATCTTTGACAATGCAAAGTGTTGCACTGAAATACCTCTTCCAGGAAAAACTATAGATAAAGACCTGGATATTATTATGTTCAGTAGTTAGTGTTCTGTTCAGAAAAAAAGTTTAACAATTTTACAAAATAAAAGTCAGAAGACAAATCAAAAGGGAAAAAGGAAAGCTTTGCCAAGTACATTATGCTCAAGTTTTAATGAAAGGAGCCTGAAAGAAACATGTATCTCCAAGATAATGAAAATATTTAAATCACCTTATCACCTTTCATTCCAGGCTGTCCCATACTCCCTGGGAAACCCTGTTAAAATAAGGAAAAAACATAAATCCAGTGCTTGACTATAATTTGGACAGCAAGCAGAGGCACCTGGCTGTGGGGTGAGTAAATAAATACCTTACCATGGGCCCTGGAATTCCTGATGGTCCACTCGGTCCTGCTGGCCCAATGTCTCCCTAGCAAACAGCAAGAAAGGTGAAATGGAGTAACTTAAAGACTCCTAACAGAATTTGCTATTTTTTATGCACCACAGAGAGAAATCAAAATATTTTTTAGGTTAATGTCTTAGGAAAAAAAAAAGCATCATTGGTATTGTAAGTCCTCCACGTTTGCAGTTCCCAAGATCATCAGGGAAACAAAACTTGCCTCTTCTCCAGTAGATTAAAAATTCAAGAGAAGATCACAGTGCATTAGGCAATGCAAATCCAGGAATCTTTCTTTTGTGCTGCAGCTGCACATTCAGTGGGCATTGCTGCTGTCCTTAGGGTTACAGAACAGCACTTCCCTGTAGGCACCAAAATTGGCTTAAAGAACTTACTCTATGATGAGTAGGACCATAAAAAGCAGCCTTTTTAATGGTCCTTTTACTCAATTTATCATCTATTGGTGACTTCTATGAGTTAAAAAAAAAAAAAAAAAAAAAAGAAAAAGAGATGTGACTGAATACTTCCAATGGGCATGCTAACCTTTTCTGTTCTAATGTACCTCCAGAGTCCTTACTACAACTCTTCTTTCTGGGATGTATTTAGGCAGTTTTATGACAGGAAAAACAAAGTGAATCACAAAAATTAAGAATCTTTAAAGATCAGCAACAACATTAATGAGAAAGCATAAGCTAAATAGAAGACCTTACTTAGAGTTAAAACTATATTACAAAGGGAGAAGTCTATTGACTTTCTGCCTATTTAACCTTGGGGGGCAAAAACCCAAAAAGGCAATGTTATCTCTCTATGGCTGAGCAAGAATTTAACATCACATATGAACAAAGAAAATTTTTGCTACTTTTCAAGAGTGATATGGAGAATATGACATGGACATCTGTGCATTTCATTATTCATTATTCTCTGGAGACTTTCAGCAATTCTAGCAAGCACATTCCTCTGCAGCCACCATCAGACTTAAGGCTCAGTGAAGAAAAAGCAGAATCAATCATTTTGTGTCTTGATGCTTCTTGGTAGAGCTCTCAAGGAAATTGCCATTCTACAGTGCTTTAACTTTCCATGACTCTTCAGTGACATATTCTGTCATGCTGGCTGATCAAGTAAATGGTTTATGTTGCTGTCTCTGAGTTGCACTACCTGTTCAAGTTCAGCAGGCATTTATGTATTAATGACACTGAACATTTAAATGCACATTTATGGTAACAATAGCATTGATTGGAAAATCACAAAGGGATACTGAGCTGGGAAATTTAGCTTACAATGGCAACAGGAAAAAATTCCAAAACAGCTTTGCAACATTCAGGTTCATTAAACATCTGTCACAGCTTCCAGATACATTGAGTGACTTAATTAACAGCAAAGAACTGGAACTACACAAAAATAAAACAAAAAAAGTGTTGAATTAGTTAGTCTGTCAGGTTTTAAAATCATTCTCCACCTACAACAGCCTTGCTATATGTTAACATAGGCTTATCACTTTGGATAAAACTTGCTGATCAATAAAACCTGCAGCTACCTTTTCCAACATTTCTATGTGACAAGTGAAACTAAAACCAAATTGCTTTTTCCAGGCAAAAAGATAAAATACCAGAAAAGGAAAATTACTGTTTTCCTAGTATTAAGTGGGTTTTTTAAAAGGAAAAAAAAATTAAAAGAAAAACTAATTTGGGTATTTAGCAATAAATTTTCTGAAATTCTTCATCTTATTAAAACTTATGGTCTTGCTAAGTCTTGAAAGACTGGCTGTTCAGCCAGCCAAAACTCTGAACTTGGCAGACAGCTTTGTATATTGAAAAAAAATCATGGATGGAAGGAATTACTGGCCTCAGCTTGCTGATGCTGCTCATTTTGCCATTGTTCTCATGAGCAAAGACAAAAATATAACTAACTCTTGGCACTGCACTCAGCTGGGCAGGACAAGCTACTTGAATGAATGCTCTTGGTTTCTGCCAGAAAAAGATATTTAATCTCATGTTGAATATTGCATCTTGTAGTAGTATGAAGTGTTATGGCTGACTAAGTGTTTTAAAGCAAACATTGAGGACTGCAGCTCTTTACTCAGTTTTGGGTGACCACCAGCACCTTCTCTGACTGGGAAAGAGGAAACCAGACTGGCCAATGTGATGTTGAACCATGTGAGAGTTCCACAAATAAACAAGAGAAGGTCACTCAAATGCAGCTCACACTCTAAACAATTGTTAATTTCATACTGTTCAAAATCTGAACATGCCACCTACTTTTTGTTTTCCCAAGAAATAGCTCTCATTATGTTTATATTTCATCTCTGTACAAGTGGCAAAAGCTTTGGACTGGTTATTGAAAATTATTTCTTCATTTCAAAAAGCTATTGAAAATCTCTGTAAGTGACTGCAACTCAGCAAGAAGGCAAATGCAGCTTTGATCCTACAAACATTTCTGCTCATGAACTCTAGGTAGGGCTAAACTGCTGAGTTTTAGTCAAAATAATCAGTAACAGTACTTTTTGGAAGTGACACACAAAATTTTTTTAAAAACTGAGGTACAATTTGTACAATCATCAGTCTTTGAGATTAAATTCCAAAAACAGTCACGTAAAAGGAAAGCAAACCACAATTCTAAGCAAATTCTCAAGAGTGCAAGCTCCATGCTCATGAGTGGTTCTATTGCCTGTGTCCACTGACAGGAACACAGCAAATCATGTTTGCAACAGGAAGGCTGGAAGCTACAGAGGATTCTTGACCAAACTTTTGTTTTCACTATAGCAATGCCATAACAATCCTAATCAGGCAGCAAGGGATGACTTACAGGATTTTTTTTTTTTTTTGTTATGAACATATAATTAGAAAGAGTAACAATTGAGCTCAACTGTTGTGCTTCAAAGGAAAAGTAAGATGACCATCAGTGCAAAGTACAAACTTATCAAGAATGTTTCAGATCTGCAGATATCAGAAAAACCCACAAAGCAAACACTGGAGACAATCATGGCTCTCAAGAGTAAACATTTTTTATTTCTCCCTTGTTAAGAACGTGGCTGTGTAGCCAGACATGACTGAGACAAGATCAAGAATCAGAGATCCTCTATGAGTCAATACATGAATTTAAAAAAACAAGCAAGTGAGACTACTCAGAATGAAAATCTTCCCCACCTTCTGTAGGACTCACAGAGTTTCTCTGGCACAACTGATAGATACAATTACTGTGTGCAACTCCACAGTGAGCATCACAGCCTTGCCCTACATATATATTTCAAAATTAATATGATATTGTAAACATGATAAAGTAATTTTTCTTAGAAATTAATTCTGCTTTGAAGTTGGTAGCCAGATTCAGGAACCAATGAGGACTGTTGTCATTACAATGTTTGAGACCACTGCACCTTTCACACTGGCTTTAGTGTTATAAATTAGCAAACTTGGTCATTTCAAATAAAAAACTCAAACACACTGGATCAGAAACAAGCATACAAATCCACCCCAAGTATAGAAATGCTCCATGCTGCCAACATGATAACATTTTTTGTACAGTGATATTATTTAAAATCATGGCTATCTAAAACAAAAGCTGTTTGAATCCTTGAATTTTCATAATTGTTTTTATTATTTCACAAACACACAAGACAAATGCTCTAATGCAGCCAAATCAAAGTAAATAATAAAAGTATACTCACTCTTAGTCCTGGAAATCCAGGAGGACCAACACCACCAACAATTCCCTTTAAAGAAAGTTAATCTTAGATTACCTGAGCTTTACTATTTAAAAAGAAATTCCAGTGATAAGATAGAAGTGATCTACAAAGCAAGTCAGTTTTGATTTTTACAGAGTTTCCAAAGAGTGACAGTTTATCACTGTATAGAGGAATATGCTTAGTAAAATCCCTGGATTGTGGAATTAGATCACCAGATATTTGCATCATGGGAACATTTCTGCTGTTAATGTAGGAAAATAAGATTTTTTTTTTTTTTCCATGACACTTAAAGTAGAAGGAAGAAAAAACAGTTTTTTGAGGGTGAGGAACAAATTTATTAAGATTAGTTTAAAAAACACAATAGAATACTATCTCAGTTCATAGAAAAACCTCTGCAAATTAAAGGCTACACTCTCTTTATGAAAAAATTTTGTAAAAAAAAGTTTGCATAAACTAAAATACTTAAAATAAATTAAAAAAACCATAGACTTAAATAATATTTGATTAAACCTATTCTATTTAAATCCTCCTGTTATAAATTTTGTATATTGAATATTGTATACCAGTTTGTAAAAGAAAAAAAAAAAGTTTCCCACAGTCTGAAAAGTTTTTTGTAGAATCAGTTTTCCTGCCTTTGTGTAATCAATCACAAACTATCTGCTAAAGATCAGGCTTCCCACTTCTCCTGTTTTTTATCTACCAAGACCAAATAGCAACATAACCAATTGTCCAAAGAACTGTCCCAAAAAATTTAGAAGTTTCTTTAACCACCACTGCTTACCTTGCAGAAATACTACAACAAAACAATAGCAATTATTAATTACTATCAAAAAAAATACTATAAAAAAACCCTGCAAACCAAGTTCAATAGAAGCATAAAGTGAGCAGTGACCTCTCACATTTTCCCCAGTGCTCCTTGCTCTATCTATATAAAATAAACCAATCTAAATTTTATTAAATATCAAAACTTTGTTTCTCATTTATAACAGAGATAAGTGCCATTAGTGTCAAGTCAGCACATGGGAGGAAAAGTGTTCCTTGGAGCTGCAGTGGCAGCTCAGGGAGGCTCTGGATGTGCCCTGGCTCTGCAGCTGCAGCTGCCCCTGCCTGGACAAGCCCTGCAGGCTGGGCAGGGAGCAGGGATGGGGCAGCAGCAGCAGCAGCTGTCCTGGCAGATTAGATGGAACTTGTGTGCAAGTGCTTGCAGTCAAACAGGCTCCTTTGTAACCTGCAAGGCTGTAATTTCAGATCCAGCCTTTCTGAGCTCACTGCTATTAAAGCACTGCTCAGCAGATCTGGTGAAAGACAATGTCTGCTTTATCAGGAATGGAGGGAGACTTGGGAGTGTGAGGAGGGGAAGGCAGAACTCACCTTTTAATACAATTTGCAAAGCAGTTGGTGACACTCAACCCCTCAGTGGGTTTTCAAGATGAAAACCATGCAGATATCAGACATTCCAACAAGGGAAGCTTTGCCTTAGGGACTAGAAATGCATAACAGTTTTGTTTCCTGTGCTCCAAAATGATGACACCAAACATTGATAACCCACCAGCAAAATTCATGTAAGCTTTCTAAAACAAGTTTCTAAGATGGGTGTCAAGGCAGGCCTTCAAAAAATAGAGAAGCTCTGTCTAGTTGATGACTCTGTTCCATATCAGAAAAATCTTTAGGCACAAACTGATAAGGAGCATCCAACAATACAAGATGATTTAAATTAGCTGCTCTTTTACCCAGCACTTATTGCTGTTCTCTTCTCTCACCCAAAGCCTTTCACTGGTTTCTGACACCAAAGGAAACCCGAGTTTGGAGTTTGCAGCAGTTTCCCTACAAATAGAGCAAGACAGAGCCTTGGAGGGCAGAGTGTGAAATGTGTCTGTGGCACAGGCTGAGCTCTGCAAGGGCTCAGTGCAAGGACAAAGCTGTTATCACACTGATTGCAGTGCTCTAAATGACAGCCTGGCAGCTCAAAGAATCAAATCAGCTATCAAATGCACAAGCACACAAAAAGCTGGGGTTTTACATGCAGGCAGAATCCTATTTTGTTAGGGTGATCTCAGAATAATGGTTTAAATAAACAGCACAAAGTCATATCTAATGCAATTTTGGAGACAGAACATCCATCAGTAATGCAATGAGGGCTGTGAGAGATCTGATTCTCAAGGCAGTCAGCACATGCAGCAGTGGAAAATATGTTCTCCCAGCAGCTTTCTGAATATTTTTTCCCTCTTTTTTATACTTATTATAGTAGTTTCCTAGAAACTTCCATAGGAAAGTTATCAGTCCAAAATTTTCCTGTGAACTTCAAGACATTTCTTTGGAAGCAAAAGTCTCCTTGAATTTTGGAGGGGAGTTGATATTGAGCTTTACCAATTTTATCATGTTAATCAACACACAATTCAATACTTACAGGACTTCCATCTGGACCAGGGGGGCCTCTATTTCCAAAGTCACCTGGAAAACCCTAAAGCAGAATAGAAAACACCTGTTCTTCATTATGCAAGACATGAAAGGGGGTCTGAACACTGAACCCCTATAGGTTTGGGGAATTAAGACATAAATAGATTCAGGGAGTGTGATGGAGGAAAGGGAAAAGCAGAAAGTTTCAGCTACACAGCTCAAATGAACAGAAAAGGGATTTTTTTGGTCTCCTAAAGTCATAAACCCAAAATGATACAGCTATACACAATGGAAATATAGAGAAAGCTGACAACTGAACTACTTCAAGAGCAATATTAAACAAGTACTATGTTAATTGCTTTTTTGAAGCCTGTTTTCCTACTTATTTTTAACTCAATTTTTTTCCCTATTAGCTTCAACATTCACTAAAACATCTGTCCTTCTTTCCTTAACTCATCCCCAAAATATTAATGGTTGGCATCTCAGTATGAGATCTCATATTCATTAGAAATCCAAATTTTTATCTTTCTAACCATTGTGAACACTTGCCTTAGTCTGCATCTAAACACTGAAACAATAACTCAAGACATAGTAAAGTCTCATTTATTTTATGAGAGTTTTGACTGCAGAGACTAGATTATCAGAACAGGAAAGAAATCTGATTTGCCAAGTCAAGCATCGAAGCTTAAAACAGAATTTCCATTTCTTGCTTCAGAAAGAAAATGGAATGGAATTCTCCCATTTTATTGGCTCTACTCTTCCTTCCTTCCTGTTAGGGTTTTGAAAATTGCTTTACTTCTTTCAGATGCTGCCCACTGCAGAAGCACATAAGTTGCTGGGGAAAAGTGATTTGATGTTTTGTTTGGGTTTTTTAGGAGGGTAGGGAGGGGTGGAAGGGTGGTGTGAGGGGTTTTCAAATTAATTTTCATCATATTAATTTTTATTTAATTAATTTTTACAATTTTAGTATTATAGGCAGATGTCACTATTTTACTGAAAGAGCCATATGTAGCTAATTAGAAACTCTTGCTATTAGTTTGAAGCAGTACCATGAAATATTTTCATGATTGCTGTGTATTCACTGTGTGAAATTAGGAGCAGGGAGGTAGTGCAGATCTACTAAGAGTCAAAATAATTTTTTAACCACAGTGTAAGGTCTATAGAAGAGTTTACCAGAAAATTTGCAAGCTGGAAAGGGATTCTACCTGGAGAAATCCAAGCTATGGGACTTGAACCATAGAGACTTTTCTTGGAATTGAGAAATGTCACAGTATTATCAGAGAACAGAGAGATGCACTGACCACAAAGCCACAAAGAACCTGGGCATTACTAACCCATCTCCATGGGAGAAAGGAGCAAATTGCATCCTTTACAATAATTTTGATGTGAAATGCTCTTCTTTGTCTTTTCAGTGTGTCAGTACCTTTTCCCCACTCCATGTGTATCAGGAACAGAATCTGAGGCATTAACCTCTCACCTCTGTGAGACTCTGTCCAAACCTGCTGCAGGTGAAAGGTAAAACCCATTTGGCCTTTTGAAGCTGCTTTGTTTGGAGGCATCCCCAGCTGCCCAGCTCAGGATTGGCCACAGAAGTGTTGTCCTGAATGGAATGGGGGATTTACATCCCCATCCCACAGTATTTGAACAGCAGCCAGGAAGACAATGTAAAACTCATCAAGGAGATGGAAAAATCATAAATCAAAGTGGTTTAAGCACTGCTTGAGCCATATTTGGCTTCAGTAACAAGTCAAACTTTTATAAAAATGAATGCAATATTTTATGCATATATATATATATACACACACACACACATATATTCATGCACACTGCCAAAATATGATGAAACAACTGAATAGCTATTAATTCTCATCATCATGCATGATAATGTGAAGTCATCTGAGACAGCCTCCTCTAGCATCTTTTGGGTTGATTTTTGGTGGAGATTTTTTCTGCTTTCTCCTGTTAATTCAGAAAAACTAAACACAGGAATTCCTCTCACAACAATGAATTTTTTGTTCAGCATCTGATCACAGAACTCACAAATAAGAATGTATAGCTGTAACAGTAAGATCTGACAATACAGGTCTTCATATTTTTGCCACCTTATTTAAAAAAGTAGAGGTTCTTAGGCAATGGTCCATTAATCAGATTTAATTGATTCTCCAGGTTGCACACCATTGATAATTTTTTTTTCCAACTCTGAAAATGTAGTGTAGAATTTTACATATGCAAAATGGATATTTGAGAGTGACTATGTTATTAAAAGCTATTAACTAAGAGGATGAAGCTAAAGATTAATTTATGACCCTTTCCTAAACAGCATATTTTGGTTGTACTGCCTACCATTGGCAGGTATTGAAAGAGGCAGAATTGCCATAATACAAATGTATATTTTTATGAAACTCACAAATGAGGCCTCAAAGGGGAAATGAAGGATGCAATGGGACAGTTTAACCAACCACAGCATAGCAAGAATTACAAAAATGACACATCACCCACAGTCATTATAATCACATTATCATGAAAAAAAAATAAATCTCTCTTAGTAAGTAGAAAAATGAAAGCAAAATGAACAGTCACAAAAGTATAAAACAGGAAGCAATATAATACTACTGTGCAACAACTGTTTTATTAAATCAGTGTTATCATTTAACACTATTATTAAGCATAGAAAGGATGATTATTTATTACTTTAATATAAACAGAACCTGAACTGCTTTTACAGTTACAAAGGACTGGAGCACTGAATTCTTGGTAAAATTTAGAAGGCCTTTTCTGACATGTTGACAACTCCTTGACAACTATGTAAAAAGTCTTCCCCCAAATAAAAGCAAAATGCATCATGCTAACAGGACAGAAAATGCATTAAAAATACTGCAGAACTAGCCAAATTTCATATTATGATGATACAACAAAAAGAGATTAAACACATATACTTCTACCATGAAATATTTTCTTAAAATGAAATTGTATGCAAAACAAATGTAAAATTAAAAAAAAATCTCACTCTACAGACTAAGGCAATTGAATATTTTTTTCCATTTCAAATATGCCAGAAATATTACAAATATTAATAACTGTTCAATAAACCTACTAAGCAGCAGCATTTTGTCAATTATAAATGTTTAAAATCCCTTGTATGATCCACTTCTTCTATACTTTAAAATTACTTTTCAAAAATGAGATTATACTTGGGATCTGATTTCTTTCTAAAATATCACTGCCAGTCAGACAGGGTTTTTATTTTCTCAAGGATTATTAGGGACAGTTTTGTCCAAAAAAACAAGTTGCACCCTAGAACAAAGGGTGAGGACCCTGACTTCAGGCACTGTAAAATTCCCATGCCAAATTTCTTTCAGTGACAGTGCCCTGCCCCAAAGCATTGTTAACTCCAAAAAACTTTGTCATTACAGCTATGATTGTTTTGGGGGTTAAAACAACACGTTTTCTCTAAGCTGTGATCCAGCAGAGTACTTCAAGCCAGGTTCCCATGTGATTGCTCTCCTGGCTGTTCTCCACATTAGTAGCCTTTAATTAAATAAGCACTTTATAAATTATAGAAAGCAATGGGAATGAACCTTGGGATTGAGGAAATTGCAATGTTACAAAGAAATCAGTACTGAATGAAGGTAATCACAGACTTGGTGCTCTGTCACCTATGTGGATCCTCTCTGCACAGATTTATACAAATAAGAGTCCTAACAGATGCAAAATCAGATGCAAAAGGTAACATTTCATCCAAATTACATGCAAACTACAATATGGTCTCGTGGCAGCTTCAGAAAGAGCAGTGTGCAGACTTAATGTAATTTTGCCTTGCCTTTCTTTACATCAAAGCAATTCTTGTAGGCTAGTGACTTTTTTGGCTGGTGTTAGATCACACAGAAAACAAAACACAGCTAAACAGAATCCTCTGCACCTTTCACAGAATACATCAAGGGCCAAATGATGATGATCATATCACTGCTGGACAAATTTGTTCAACGTGGTAGATGAAAATCATCTGAATGCTGAGCACAACTGTCTGCACAGCTGGAGAACCCTATGGTGTTTTACCATCTCAAACCACAAGAAAGTTAAAACTGGAAACTCCTGGATAGCTTCAAAGACTGAAAATAATATGGTTGCAGCAGAAAACAAAACATTTGGCATGGAAGGCACACCACAGGAAATATGTAAACCTTGATAATGTATACTTGGCAGGCTTGTGTTTATTCTCAGCTCTAGAAATATATGTGAAGTAGAGCACAGCTTTAATTTACTACAGTCCAGAAATATCAGACACTGGAAGAAGCTGATTCTCATCCAGACCAACACCAGGCTTATGAAGCTTGCATCATATCTGCACCTTGTGCTAACACCAATTTTTGAATATAATTTTGAATATATTTGTGTGTTTCTGCCACCTCCTAACCCTCCTCATAGCTGGTATCAGTCACCTGCCACAAGGTTTATATCACAGGGTGATAAACCCTCCACACTTCAAAACACCCAGTACTTACAACCAGCACAGAATCTGCAGCTCTGAAAAGCACTAATTGGAAGCAACAGAAAGTCATCTAAGGACAAAAACAAAACTAACATTTTTCAGCTGATTAAAGCTACTGAGTTAATTGCAGGTGGATTTACATTGGCAGCAGGAATTGTAACAAGGATTAGAATCTTTACCTGTCTCCCTTTAGGACCTCTTTTTCCACGGAGGCCTGGGATACCCTGAGAAAGAAATAACCCATCATAAGTAGATTTTCTTTTCTTCAATACTTAAATTCAAGTAATTAAAACTCCATTTGATTGGGAAAAAAAACCACAGTGTGAGAAGCACTATTAAAAAAAAATAAAAAAAGGACCTGAGTAAAGTATCATAGAGCCAATGTCCTAGAGCAGAAAGACAAACTTTTCTTGTCTTTACTGTGACAAAAAAGAACAAGTGTGAAAAAGGGACTTGTCATGCTTCCATCACAGCACATGTCCTGGCAGCCTTTTTGCTCAACTAAAATAAGAAAAAGCTCAAGCACAGTGATAGAGATTAACACTTTCATGGCTGGTTCTACTGCAAAGACCACCCAGCAAGAGACAAATACTAATCATTGTCAAAAAGAAATTGCTTAAATGAAAAATATTCATTCACACTTGCTGAAGAAAATAAATGACCCTAATCCTTGCAGCTGTAGATTAAAGCAAAATAATACCTTACAGCTGCTCCCCATTCTACTTTAGAACCAAGGGATTTAATTGATTAGACTAATTGGGTATGACCTATTCATCTTATTTTCTTCAAATCAGTTTTTCCTTTAACCAAAAAAAATATAAAAATTAATTATTAAACCTTGTACATTTCCCCCCATTCTAACATATATTGCATTGCCTCACAAATACCAACATTTCATTAATGTTCCATCAGGCCTACCCTTTCTCCTTCAGGTCCTGGCTGTCCTGCCACACCTGGAGGTCCAATGAAACCCTAAAATGTAAGAACAATACTTGAATTCAAAGCTGCTTGTCTCTCAGTATTGGCCAGCTATGGGTTCATGACCCAGGGATTAAATTCAGGCTCACTTGAAACTACCAGTGAAGCTCTAGAAATTTAAATGTGACTGGGATTTACTCTCCAACCAACAGCAAAAACCATTTCCTGTTATGAGGGTACAGAATCAGTTAATAAAAAAGCATTAAGGTGTCCTTGTAAGACATGTATTATTTATTACAATAGATGAAATCAGCAACTTTTTTCTGAAGTTTACCTTATTCATGAACTCCATCAGAAAAGAAGTTCTCATCTTTAATAACACTGTGTGATCACTGCTATATGTAAGAACTCGTAAAAAATATGTTTTTCTTATAGTTCAGTCACAATTTATTTCTCTCCCACCATTCCTCAGCTGTATGGAGAAATGGGTTCTGCACTACCAGAATCAAACTGAGATAGGAATAAAAATATTAAATTAGTTCCTAGAAGAGAGAATTCTTTGCTTTCATATAGCTCCAGTTGCAATGATTTAATTTCTTGGGGGTTAATTTTTTTTTTTTTTTTTTTTTATTATGGAGGATTGTGCCTACCTTGTCATTCAGACCTAATGAGAGTAAGGAAAACAAAAGCACATTCATTTTCTCCAGTTACTTAAAACAGCTGAGAAGCAGAGCACAGTTTGATCACAAGAATAATTGAAACCTAAAGGTCTAAAGATATTTCATATCATGTTGCTATACACCTCCATGGTACAGGAGTATGTGTCAAGAGATCTTTTTTACTGGAAGTGACTTTTAGAATTCATACACAAGATTTAGCCTTAAGGTGTTTTTCCCTAAAATTACTCACACATTGGCCATTTTTAGCTTTATGTAAACAGAGAAGCAGTAACTTCCAGGGAAGGGACTGGGATCACTTATGTCTTGTTTATTGAAGGGAGAACAAGTCAAAATGCAGATGAGAATCTGAACAAAAATAAACTGAAGAAAGATAAAGGAAACAATCCCTGAGGGTGCAATATCTGTTGGCACTTGATCCTGCCAAACTAATTTTTCCCATCACTGTAATCAAAACTGACATTAAAAAAAAAAAAAAAAAAATCCAAAACCCCCAGACGTGTTTAAGAAGCTGCTGCAGGTAAAGGCTCCTAGTAACTACACTAAAAAAAACAAGGCAAAAGCAACTTTTCCAGCACAGTAAGATTCTATTAATATATATTTGAGAACAAAATACACTGCTGAGCAACCTGTACATGATCTGAGGGCCTGAAAACACCCAGCAAAAGCCTCCTTTAAATCCCAGATGCAAGCAGCAACATACAAGTTTCTGGAAACCTGTGCCCACTCCTTGATGGTGAGAGCCTGGAGAAACACTTGTCCATGCACAAGCATGTGTAGACATGCTCATGTGTCTATTTAAAGAAAGCAAAATTACATAGCACCCAACCAAAAAAATCAAACCAAAACAAAAACCAACAAACCCACAACCCTCAAAAAAACCCCAAACCATCAAGAAACAGAGAAAGAGCACCATAAAACACACAAAACCCCAAAGCAGCCAGGAATAAAAATCAATCTATTTTGCTTACTTACTCTTACTCCTTTAGGACCTGGGTTACCTTCTGGTCCAGCTAGGCCCTGTTACAAACAGACAGGAGCTGTAATTAATTTTAAATAACCAGATATGCTCTTTGTAAAAGAACTGCAACAGCACTTATTAACTGTAAACTGGCAACACCTTCTTGAAATTTTTAAGATTGAAGAAGGTGTCACCAAGAAATCCCCTGGGACCATGTTCAGAAAGGTCTCCCACTAATTTGGGGCAGAAACACAGATCATGACTGAAACTTCCATTACATTAAAAGTATTTCTTCTGGGAGAAAGTTTTTTTGTTTTTTTTTCCCAGGCATTACAGTGACATAATTTCACAGGATTTTTTATGAGCTTTTACATTTGGACACATTTCAGTTATGTTCAAGCTAACGTGAGGATTGCATATGTGGTCCAAATGCTTTAAACATTTTACCTGATTCAACACAAAAAATGTTATCATCCACTACTCCATAAAATATTGTAATGGAACTTTAAAACATAGAGTCATTACAGACTTAATCCAACAAAGCCTTGAAGTATTGGTCAAATTCACCCTTTGAGCAGGCACAAAACCACAAAGTCAATTGTTGCCAATTTGGCTCATATACCTTTACATGAGGAAAATGCTGAGTATTTCTACTTTATATCTTATTTCTATTTCTGCACTGGAGAATCTGTTACTTTATGTGTAAATCAATATTTCTATAAGAACTTGTATTTTAAAGAAAACTGCTTTCTGGCTTTATTGGTTCTAAAATATCCCAATGGGAAAAAACACCAAACTTTTAATGTTCCCCTTCCCTAAAGGACTGAAGAAATAGTTTCAGCAGTGAAATAAACACATTGGTGAAAAATCAGGAAGAACAGGCCAGTTTCCTACTGCTTCTCGACTTGAAATACAAAGAAGATGAACCACACAGAACCACATGAGGTTTATGAAGTATTCAGTATGGGGTTTATGAAGTAAAGTATTCAGACATTCAGGACTTTGGTAATGCTATTTATATATTCCAGAAAGGAACAGCATTACTGCATCTAACACATCAAAGTTTAGAAGCCAAGAGACTCAACATTTCCTTCAGACCACTACCTGAGAGAGAGGCTTGTTTCAAAGAAAACTGACAGGATGTAAACAAATACATTTTTACAATTAGGAGTTTCAAAAGAGTTAGATATGGTACTTTTGAAAAGAATAAATGAGAAAAAACAAAAAAAATAAAATGCAAAGACATTTGTGTAGTTACTGCACCTGCCTGCCAGGGTAACCAACTGCCCCAATACTGCCAGCCATTCCTGGAATTCCCTAAGTGGAAAAGGAAGAAAGAAAAGGAAAATAAGCAACAAACATGTTTAATGTCATGGTTTGGAGTTTTTTTTATCATTTGTCTTTTAAACCTATTCATTTGACACAGCTTAAGCATATGGAAAAATTACTCTTTAAGCAAGCTACACAGAACACCCTAAAATTGATTCATCATACACAAGTAACTGCCAATTTCAGTCACATGCCCTTTAAAAAGCATCTAAGATTTTGTGAAATACAACAGTGCATGCCTTACTTCCATAATTCAAAAATAATTCAAGAGGGCTATGGGAGGCAGGTCCCTAAAATGAGGTAACTGTACTGATCTTAGATGTATTTGAAACAAACACATTAAACTTTTCATTAAAGAATCACTGTGTCCTTCAAAGCAAATTTTTGTTTCTTCCAGAATCAGGTCAATATAGCACTGGATAAATAATGATTGTATACAATTCTCTCCACTTTCTTCTTCTGATGTTAAGAATCAAGTTTTTTTCCCCATCTCACTGACAGATTACAGCCATCACAGAAAGCTTCTTGTGAGACTGTAATAAAAATCACCACTCATTCAGTTAAAGGTTTGGGCATAAAACCCAGCAAAGTCATGAAGAAAATCCTTGAGTTTTCATCTCCTTTCAGGTGTTTACCATCACTCATCATCACCATTTCCTCTTCAGTGTGATCCAAGAGGAGACTCCTTCCATCTACTCTGCTAACAAGAGACATCAGCAATTGGATGTCTTTGAAATTACATTCAGATTTCTTCCTGAACTGACATGGATGTTTAAAAAAGTTCTGAATAACTACTTCATTTCCTACATGCTAGGAGATGTAAAATGCATTAAATTAGCAGAGGTTTGAAATGTGCCTCTTATAGAATTTTACATCACCATCCTCCCAGCTGGTGTGGTAGTTGAAAAACAAGCTGGTCTTTTCCATTTCATTTAGACTGCTTTTTTTACCACACTGATCTCTACACAACCTGAATTCTTCCTCAAAACCTGTCCAATATTTCCCTAAGCAGTATACATACACAGCTTGCTTATATTGAACATTTATAATGGATTATACATTCTCTTGTCCTGATTGCTCATCTGCAGAGTCCAGGGCACTGTGCTTGCATCCCTTACCTGCTCACCCCGTGGTCCTTGCAGTCCTGGGTAACCCTTAAGACCCTGCAGGGAGAGAAAGAGATCTGTGATAAATACAATTAAAAAACCAAAATGGACCTTCTTTTTCTACTCTGCTCTTTCTTAATCAAAGAAAAAAAAAATCCAGACTTGTCTGCCAGCAGAATTAGTCTGGTTTACATTTAGCAGCTCATATGAAAACTGAGCTAGAGAAAAGGAGTAAGAAAATTTGGCAGTTTAGACAGTTTCAAGATATCTGTATGCTTAAAGGCAGTTTCAGACTTGCACTCTTTTAAACAAATGAATGCATGGGATGCTGTCATAGATTCTGTACTGAGCATTTCCCTTTCAAGCCCTTGTCACAATGCCTTTCTGAACAAGACACTTCAGAGGAAGGGTGTTCTGGGACACACTCAGGAAAGACAAAACAGAACCTTTTTTAAAAAATTTATATAGAACAAATGTTGGCTCTTATACTGTGGAATTTATATTGGTAGCAAGAGCAGCCTCATCCCAGAAATCTCTGTGGTGCTGGAACCACAGGAAGAGATAAAACTCTTGAACTTTGCTTCCTTTGCATCAACGATTTCAAGCATATTTTAAAGAAAAATAAAAATTAAAATAGAGCTGGATTCTGCCTTCTCCATCACAAGTACACTTGAAAGAGGAACCACCTTCTTGAACATCTTTACTCTGGACTGAACATATCCAGACAAGCTGGCCTGAAAGGGAGCTTGCCTTGCCTGACTGATGCAGAAGCCAAGTGTCTGGTCTCCACACCCCTTGCAACAGATACTGGGAATAACCAAGTCCAAAAGCTACAGCTTGAAAGACAAAAGAGCAAAGCAATCCTTAATTCTGGATAGAAATCTATCATAAACTTGGACTCAAAGACATTGACAGAGCAGCAGGAGTGTCTTGGCTGATGTTAAACATCTGTCTGCCTTGCAGCATGATGATACTCATCAGTCAGAGATTTGAGATTCACTGTAATAAAAAGAAATTCTGCAACTGATTTCAGCAGATCAGGTATTCCAAAGTTTTGGATAAGCTTCTGTGTGACCACAACATTGCTGCACGAAATTAGTTTTATTATCATATACAAAATTAAAAGATAACATTATTTTCCTTGGTGACAATTTTGGCATAACCCAGCAACTCCTCTTTAGCTACTGAAGTATGCCTCAGGAAAATACAGTTTTTTACAGTCCCAGCCAATCCTTTATCTCATTAATTCTATCCATTACAGAATTTTATTTCTCTACTTAAATAATCAACTGAAGGAGCTAGAAGAGACCCCCCAGTAGTTTCTTAATTTTGTACTAGAAAAAAGGAAAACTATACACAGAAATGCTCAAAGAAAAGTTGACCACAATTTTTTCAGAATGGGTCATTTTAGCTGATTATACATGTATGAACAGACTCAAAGGAAGGCACAAAAAAGTGAGGTGTAGGACTGATTTCTGCTGTATTTCCATACAACAGCATTTTACTTCTGTCAGAGGAAAATGCTCTGAACTCATATTTAAGAATAGCATGTCCATATTTTTATTCAGAGTTAACATGACCTTAATTCATTCTAACTCTCTCAGTGCTCCTTGGGAATGGAACTAAACCATGCTAAATTGAGTCCCATTCCAAAGAGACAGTTTTCACACACAGGTTTCTTTCCCTGTGATTTAGCTAATCCTCTTAAAATTCTTGGTTTTTTGTTAGCTTGAGTTTGTATTCTTGAGCATACCCATATAATTAAGATGCAGGTTACTCTGAGCTAAGATGAAAATTAAGAATAAAAAATACAAGTTCACATGCACCAGTTTGAAAAATTAATTACCTTCCCAATTCTAATGAAGATTAATTCTCTGACTTAAGAGCTCAACGTGGAACAGAATGGTTTGAAGCTCCCAATTGCAAAATTCAAACACGTTTCAAAAACACAGCAAGTTGTAAGAATAATTTAGTCTGCGTGACAGACAAAAAATATTTACTGCCAACTAAGATGTAGCAGGTTTAAGTGTCTGAGTTCTACCATGTGCAGCACAGTGGGACCCAGACTGGGTGAAGTCTGTCTCTATATGGCAGCAGGGATTATTTAGGATAAAGAGAGAAGGTAATTGTAGCAAATAAATGGGCTCCCATGTGCTGCCAGTGTCCTCACAGTGTCCTTACTTAGCTCCACAATGCCACTATACTGCCTCCAGGTTGGAAAAATGTTTCATCAGAAAATGGCTTTGTTTTATTTTTCCTTTATAGCTCCATTCTCTCTTGTGTGCTGATTTTTATTCCACAACTAAGGTTTCACCTAGCAACTCAGCCCAAATATCCCAAGGAATGGAAATACTGCTTTTCTCTCCCAGGGCTGGAGCTTCCTTCTGCTCAAGGAAAATTGGATTCTGTAGAAGCAGCAATAGGAGATGCTCCAACCAACAGCAAGCCAAGTTCTTCTATCACCTCCTGACCATCAGACATCACCTGGTGGGCACTGATGGAGCTCCATGGAAATGGAAACAGAACCTTACCTTCTGGCCTTTGATGCCAGGGGGGCCTGGGGAGCCCATGGGGCCTGGATCACCCTATGCAACAAAAAAATCCAGAATCAAAGTGGGTTTCACTGGAACACAACCCAGGTTTATAAACATGTAGCACTAAATATCTTCTCTGCACTCTTGGAAAGAGTGCTATGGAGAACTAGCTAATGTTGTTTGAATTTTATCACTTTTTTTTAGAGGAAGAAAATTGAAAAGGAAACAGCTCCTCAATTGCAACCATTGGGTGCAAAGTCTGCTCCTGCCAATGGTCAAATCATGGCTGGAGCACTCTTAAATAACCCCACAACATTGACTTTTAGCCAACACAGACAGGACAGAAGAAGCCATTCAGCTCTTGGGGCAACCCTTTCCTCAGAAACAAGTGGTTCCACCTCAAATTAATAAATAAATACAGATACCACCATGTATTGTTTGTTTTATTGTTATGCCAACAATCCTCAGCCCAGAGCCAGGACACCATTATGGTGTGTGCTGTGCAAAACAGAGCAGAAATTTAATCTGTGTAAAAGACAGCTTGAGAGGTGCATATGGACCAATAGGCTGTGGGGGAACACTGCTATTCTCTTCAGGTTCTTTAAACTTCACAGCCACATGAAGGTATATGGGAATAAAGATCAGAGCATCTCAGATGCTGGGGAGATGGAAAAAAGATGTTAATTTTTATGGTTGTTGCAGCTGGGGAAGGAGGGAAGGGTTTTTTCAGCTCTTTTCCTTCTTGCTCAGGACTGACAGTGAAGAGTGAATCACTCTTTCATGATTAGTGCCTGAATTCAAACCCAGGAGCTCAAGGAATGCATCCTGGAAGAGAATTATCATCCAAGTAAATTTAAGTCCATTAATTAGAGCGAGCAAATTTGATTTGAGGGGGAAAATAAAGAATGCAAAATAATGAGAACTATAAATATGCATATCAATCCCATAGTTTTGGGATTATAGATGCAGTCCACATGTATTTAGGGACAGTCATACAAATACACAGGTGGGCTTTAGACTGTTCTGTGGCTGCTTGGGTTCATGCCAAAGAACATAGCCTGGGTTTCATGTACAGCTCACACTATGATCTGACTGCCAAAAAGCTGGCCAGATTATAATAGTGCTATTCCTATAGAAGCTGCACTTCAATTTCTCACCAGTGTGTCAACAAGTATTTCTGATTTTTTTTTTCTCAGCAGCCCTTAAATACTGACACCACATATTTGTGAATTTTAGGGTTTGACAGCATGCATGCACTAAAAGATAAGTTCTGTACACATCAGTAGCTAATAAACCATAGTTATTTACTAATGTTTTTTCATAACAGAGAGCAGTCCTCGACTCTAATAAAACTTTCCTACTTGGTACAAATATTCCACAACTGATCTACTAGCAAATTCTCATAATAAAACAGCATAAATGCATATTCTTAAACAGAAAGCACAGGCTAGACACATTAGAATGCAAACAACCAATACCATTTTAGGTGCTATCACATTACTATGTATGAAACTTCAGTATCAATATAAAAATGAAACAATCACAAGCTTTCAAGTCTACAATTTCTATGAAGAATGGAATATTTGAATATTTATACTCAAATACTTTGGACAGAGAAGGCAACAACTAGTTTGGCTAAAGAGGCTTAGGAGGCAGTAGCAGGAAAAGCCTCTGAGGAGAAAGGACAAATTTTAACATCAAGAATCTATTTTAAAAAGCAGTTAAATACAACACAATGTGCAGTAATGTCATCCCCAAATTCTGCTTTACACAACTTTCTGGAATAATGCAAGGTACTAAGGAAAACTGGAATCTGTACTTTGTTATGTCTGTGTGAATCTAATCCAGTTTCATTGTTCTGAAGGTCCTTACATCTTATTTTTATAAATTAAATACATAATTTCAGTTTCAACTTTTAATATATTTTTAGAATTTCCTTAGGTTCATTATGTGTCTACAGTGGTTAACTGCTAAAATATATCAGTGTTACAGTAAATACAAAGAATTTTTGTGTTATAATTTGGCTGAATATTAAATGAAAATTCACAGAAAAACGGGACAGACAAAGCATTTTTCTATAATTAAGAAAACAATACCTTTTCTCCACTTTTTGCCCGTCCTGGAGAAAATCCTGGGTCTCCTTTAGGGCCCTGTTGCAGAGAAATTAAGCTCAATAATACAACTGGGAGAGAACTTCTAATAATATATGTTAAAACAAGCATTACAGCAAGAGGAGAAAAAAAAATGTAAATGTGTTTCCTATTATAGATATTTTTCTCATAATTTTTTCAATAAAGAACCGGGAAAAAAAAATAAATAGTGCAGGTTCACACTGAGATGAGATGAATATTGTGTAAATTTTGTAAAGTCACAAAATTTGGAAAAGCAGATTTATTGGTAAATCCAAATTGCTCAGCCCATGTCTCCATCACTCAGGGCAGCAGCTGCTCCCCCAGCAATGTGCAGGATTATCAGGCTGTGCTACTGCATGAACCAGAACCTTGTGCAGGTTTCCTCAGGCTCAGCCTTCCCAAATGCCAGAATCCACAAAATTAGATTTTCTTAACTGATCTGTTTTCCAAAGAGCCAAGAATAAAGCCAGACCTCGTGGATACCCTTACATTACTCTGAAAACACCCCCAGTTGTTGATCAGGAATTGGATGCTGGATATTGGTTGGAATTTGCTCATGGATATTGATGTTGTGCCATATTTCAGAAGCAGCTGCATAAAGGATCCTTCAGCACAGGAGGGAAAAATTCATACAGAATAAAATTCTGCCTAGTAAAAAAATTCTTGCAATTCTGCCATTTTTTAATATCAAACCAAAGTGTGCTTGTTCCAGTGTGGTCAACTGGATCTTCATAGCCAAAATTTCAGGAGCACCTGGTTTACTTTTATTTAGAGAAAACCACTTCAGAATATAATTGTACTGAAAGGATAATTTATAATCTAACAGAAATTAAAGAGATCACTAAGCACCTAGTAATATATATTTATTTATATTTAAATAATATATATAGGTATATACACATATGTACAATTCCTTCTATTCTTAAACTCATCAACAGAGCTACAGAACTGTAGCTACTCCCTCATCCAGAGGAGGGAGAAAATAAATTTTAAAAATATATTAAATAAAATAAAAAAATAAATTATAAAACAAAGTCTAGGAGCAATTGGTTACAATGAATTATTTTCCTAGCCATGTATTCTACTATAGCCAGCATAAATATAGTAAAAATTAATTATGAATCTTGAACTGTCCCTATAAAACTAGATAAAAACAAAAACAAACACAAAACCCAGAGTCACCTGCTTTTACAGCACTAGGCACTGAAAGCTTTATTAATTTTTTTTTATGTCCTCAAGCAGATTTTAGCACCTGTCATGACAAGTCAGATTCCTGCAATTAGGAATCATACTAAACAAATCATGGTGCTGCCTTTTTCCTAACAGATCTATCAAATTGTTCAAACTAAATATGAGTTGAAGGCATTCTGCAACTGCACAAATCTGTCAAATCTGTTTAAAGAGTCTATGTTACACAAGATTGAAGGAGTTATTTGAGCTTTCAGTCCTCCATTTTTTCTTTGACTTTAAATATCACTTCCATAAATCTTCAGAAAATTATTCTAGCATATTAATAAATAATAATGCCTGAGATATTAGGATATTTCAATATCAAAGGTTGGATGTAGACAATAAAATAGCAATTTATAGGGACTGACAGTCTACATTTTTCCTTTTTTTTGTTAAGCAAAGCAAAAGTTCACAGCAATTAAGCATTTAAACCTCAGTTTATCAGAGGCTGAGCTGATTTATAGGAACTCTTTTGGGAAGTACAGATTACTTGCAAAGATCATCATTTCCAAGTCATCATTCTGCACACAGAGGTGATTTTCTTTCCACTGATTAATCTGTTATTTTGTTTTGATATGAAGTTCAATTGGATTGATTACATTTAATTAAAATATGTTTACAGTAGCAGTCTCCACCTGTAAATGAAATAAGACAAATTACTCCTACTACAGGATACAGTTCTGGGGCTTCCAAAAATTCATTACAAAGTTTATTTATTTACATGGCACCATGGACAAGCAAACTCACCTTGGGACCTGGCAATCCTGGCAAACCTGGGTTACCATGTGGTCCTGGAACACCCTATCAAAAAAACCCAAACAAATGAAGGAGAACAGCAAATGGGATTATTCAGTGAACAAATGGGAATGGTTTGCAGAGGACAATTTTACTGCACCTTTCCTGCTTTTAGAATCACTGGTTAGGATTTCCAAAGGATTCATAAGAAATAAAGCACACACACCTTCCTAGAAATTAAAAGTGAAGGTGAGTACCCCCTTTTCTTTTACAAATCTGTTTCTATTGTCTTCCCAGGTAATTCTTAAAGGTGTTTGGCATAGTCACTGCAATGTTGCTCTCCAGCTACAGCACTTGAAGGCATGGAAGAGAATCAGTAAAATCACATTCTGAGGTACCCAGCTATACACTGCAAAGGAAAGGAAGTGGGTGAGTTCCTAGTGACTTAAAAGGTGTCTCAAAACAATGTATCCCACCTTCTTTAAAAAAATAAAAATCACAGGTTCTTCTGATTCTCCTAGTGTAGAAAATGGACTCGTTACTAGAATAATTCAACTTAGTCTTGATAGCTTATTCTGTTCCTGGAACAGGTTATCTATGTCTTCCAGTATTAGTGCCTGCAACACATTCAGCAATCTTCACTCCTTAAAAAATTGCACATTAGGGAAAATGTTTGTTGCAATGGCTGTCAGCAGCTGTTCATCTTCCACATACTGAGGGACCAAACTGGCAAAATGTGTCCCTGATCAACTGGCAACAAAGCTTCTGTTGAATTCACTAAGGCCAAAATTCGTCCAAAATTCTTCCAAAATCCAAATATCAAATATAAAAAGAATATTTTTGAACTTTCTTATATGTTCAGTGGTCCAACAACTGAGAAACTCAGTGTTTGTCTTTGCACCACACGAGGCTGCATTTACCAATTTCACCTTGCAGTGACACTGGGAGCTGCATCTCTTAAGTGCTGCCTCTCACTAATGACAATGTTGACCTAACTGCACAGAAATGCTAATCCCCTGTGCTGTTTGAGAGATTAATTTGCACACTGACAACTTTGGAGGCACTCTGGAGGATTTAGGAGAAAGGAAACAAATAGAAAGTGCCAACAGAGCTGCAGTGCCACAGTGGCTCCTTTTTGTTGCCTGCACTGTCACTGCCATGGGGCACAGAATACAGAAGTGCAAAAGTATTCCCATGGAATGAGGAATCAGAGGAGTTTTATGTCATCACTAATTCTGAAACTGCTGAAACTTCACTATGAAGGAACTTGGAGACACACAGAACACAGTCAGATGTGGCTGCTTCAGCACAGCATTGCAGGGATCAAAAGCAGCTTTCAGTGGAAATCTCTGCCCATTAATGACACATTCCCAGGTGTCCCAAACATGGATCTCTGGTCAGGATCAGCTTTGGACACACACCCTGATGAAGAGTGTGACTGATGCCCAGGCAATGCAGCTCTGCACTCTGCTGGTTCCCTCTGACACCTTGAGCCACATTTTGGGATCACAAATGGCAGCTCATGTGAAGGAAAACAGAAATCACAGTGCAGGCTGCTAGATGAGGAAATGAACTTTCAATCAACAAAGTTCTCACAGCTTTTTGGCTCACAAACTCCTGTCATAACACACATCATCACTAGCTGCACCTGCCTGAATTCATCAGTATTGAACAAACTAAAGAACACTGACATTTCAAAACTTTTTTTTTTTTTTTTTAATAAAATAGCTTTATAGACTTGCTTGGCTCATATAAATATATTTTAAATTCAGAATTATTGGTAAGTATTCATCTCAGCCATTTTCATACTTTTCCAGGCACCTTGCTGTGAACTGTCTCTTCATATGGGAAAGCATATCCTGCATAATAATTAATCCAGAAAACTCACAGAATACTGTGCTTTTTAGTACTCTATACCTGTAAAAAGACCTTCAGAAAAAAAATCCCAAACAAATTGCAGCTGGGCAAGGGCAATCTCACCAACAGGCATGACTTTAAACATATGAACACCTCCTCTAAAATAAAGAAAACTTCCCTCACTTCACTCACACCAAATAAGCCATTTATTTCTGGAACTCATGTCTTTAGCAAAGCACCCTGGTATCAACCTGTGATCAAGCTGCTGGAGCTCAAGAGACTGAAAGAGATTTTTGGGATTACTTTTCCCCCTCAGTCTGTCTTGCAATGGTTAATTTTGCATGCTGCACCTGCTCCTCAGAGGCTGTGGGCTGCATTGCTCACTCCAAAAACAAAAGAATTGCAGCAGATGGGAGCAGCATGGAAAAACTACAAGTTCATATTGGCAGCAGCAAAAGCCAGGTACAAATACAGCAATGCTCAGTGTGTGCACCCACACATGGAATTAACTGCACTGGAATTTCACAGCAGCAGAGAGTGTTCGTTTGTCTTGCTTTAACCTACCTGCTAAATGTCAATAATCATACACTTCTATAATCACTGAGCATGTGAATAAAGCTGAGGAAAGCAACCCCATGCAAACTGCAGTGTGATTATTGGTGACCTGCCCAGAGGTGCAGGAGAGCACAGCTGTTCTACTCACCCGAGGACCTCTCTTCCCTGAAGGACCAGGCAAACCTGGAGGACCTGGAGGACCCTGGTGACAGAAAACCAAAGCAGTTGAGGCTAAAAGCTGACACAAGGACAGTATCACAGCTCTAGGTGAGACCAGCTTTGCTAACTAACAGCCTTGTGCTCGTGCTGACCTCCTCAATTTGAAAACCAATTCTGAATCTACAACAAAGTGTGTTTTTAATCTGACTCCAAATCAGATTTCTGTTCAGAAAGTATCTTGTGTCAGAGAAATTGGAGCTAACAATCAGGATAGTAACTTTTACTCAAGTGTATTGGTGCTAAAGGAAGAAAAGATCCAATGAAGAAAGCAAGTGCAATGTATTTCTAAATAAAGGATAGAGAATAATTAAGCCTTTTCAATAAGCTGGCTGGCATGCCAAACACTTCAGAAAGGCTGAAACAACTGTGAAAAAATTATCCCACCTCAAAGAAATGACAAATATGAAATAGAGAAAATAAATGTGGAGAAATTACTGTTCAGTTTCCTATTAAAAGCTTCTACTAAGAATAACTAGTAGCACACGTGCCCTTCTATATAATGAATATCTCTCTGAATATCACAAAGCAGACTTTTTAAAGATGCTAGTATATGATCAAATGAATTTTTTGCACAATTTGATTATTATTCACCATATTAGACAGTGTAACAGCCCCTGCACATCCAGCTGTTCTGAACAATGAAACCTTTCCTTTTCTATATAATGACTGCTGTTCAGATTTGAAACCCCAGGATCTATTTCACTGTACTCAAATACAAATGAGTGCTCTAAACTAAAATCTGCACTGCTTTATACTATATTTTACCTATCAAATTTGAGTTCTGCAGAGGGATAAGCTGTTCTTAAGCTGGAAACTGGCTGGAAGGAATACCAGCAAAACCAGAAAGGTCATTATGTGGCTGAAATGACCAACAGGAAGGTTTGCAAACAGGAAAGAGATAAAAAGGAAGTGAGGAAGGAAAGACAGACAAACACCTGTGAAGGTTTTATCAGCAAGCAACATTTCATTAAGACAAAATCTGGATTTTTAAAAAAACCTCTGGTTTTGTGTGATACTTTTGTTCTTAGAAAGGTAATGTCACTGCAGAGAAGACAGTGCTGTTTGTGGAGTTTAGGCATTGTCAAAGTAATTACATTAATTTGGCCAAAATAGAGATCACTCATGCACAGTTCTGGGGAAACAACTGTTGTTCTGAGGAACTAAAATGATGAATTATTTCCTCTCCAATTAATCATAATAAACCTAGGAGTTTCAGTGTAGTTGGGAATATCTGCATGTCCATACCTGCTACATTTAGTCATGCTCAAACCCACACCTGCACTTCCCTCTCTGTGCAATTTAGAAGACACAAATCTGTGTAACAGCCCTGGTCTTTAGATCAAACCATAACATGTCACACTTTTAGCATTCTCTATTCACTATGGCTGCATAAGTGCTCACTAACACCCTCATTTTTATGGAGTAGGAAGACCCCACGTTTAATAACACAAGAAATGGAACAGAGAGACACATGGAAAACTCTTGACCTGGCTCAAAATTCTTGTCCAGGCTCAAAAATGCACTTGAAAGGGCACAGAGAACTCACACCCTGCCCTGCTGAAGCAGTATGTTTTTAATATCTCCTCTCAAAATGTAAGTTAAGAGATGCCTTTTGATTAGATAATTATCCTGGGACTACAAAAGAAAACTTTTTTTTTTGTTAAGTGGAATAGTTGCAACCAGTTTGCATTCTTTTGTGTTCTTCTCTATCTCTGTTTCAGACATTTCCTTAAAAATACATTAATAGCTAAACTCCACTATTTTCCTAATAGAAATCTTACTGAGTATTAAGATCTCTGATCTTTGTTGCTGATTTACTGAATGAGGGAAGTGATAACATTTCTCCCTATGTAGCTTCTCAATTTTTTTAAACACTATCTGCTTCCTTTGCAACAGAAAACCAATAAACAAACACCCAAATGCAACCCATGCTTATTTTGATTACTCTAATTCAAAAGTAACTATCTCTTTACATATACAAGGAAAACCACCAGAAAAAAAAAGAAAAAAAAAAAAATCTAATCACAACCAAGCCCTCAGAAACCCCTAAAAGAAGCAGCACAATATATCCTAGGCAGACAGGGATTAATAACTCTTTCCCAGGGCATTACAAAACAAAGTCAACTGTTGTAGGTGAATCCAGGTGTTTGAATAAATACTAAAGGACTCTCCTTAACCAGAGGATGTTACTCTTTAGCCTCCACCACAGACTTCTCCCTGTAAGTCAGGCAACATCTCTGAGAGCAGAATTTAGTAGAGCACAATTAAATCTTCCTGGACATGTTTTTCCAGCTAGCAGTTATTCTTTAATACACTTTATTCTGTCCTATGTATTTCTACAATCTGAGAAAGCAACTACAACTTCAAATCAGTATGACTATTTTTATACTGGCTAGGAAGCTACTTAATCCTCTCAAGCATCCATGTAAACCACAGAAATCAACATCTGAGAGTGAGCAAATCTCTCTTAAACCAGGAATAAGTCACTTGTTTGAATAGCTTTTTTTCCAATACTGGAAACAGTAATTAAACAAATCTGAAGCAATTAGAAATGTTAATGTGATTTTTAGCATTTGACACTTTAACCACCACTATCAAACAAAACAACAACAACAAAAAAGTTACTTTGTATAAATATTACAGATGCTAACTTAAAATTGTTTAACAAAACCAGTACAGATCATTTGTACCTTGAATTGTAAAGATTGCATTTAGCTATTGAACAAAGAAGCTCAAATTCCAAATAATCATTGCTTAATCCTGAGATAATAAAAGTAGATGCTACTCTTCCAGAAATTTTCACAGCCTTTCCAGTGGTCACTGGAATAAATGTAAGGAACTTTCCTAGACATGAAATAACTTTCATTATTTTCCTAGGCACTGAAGCCCTGTGTTGCTTGTGGCACATGTGTTTTAAACTTGTCCTTTTACCCAGAGGTAATAAAAAACATTTCATTTACATATAGCAGGTCTGTAAGATTTCAGATGCACAGCAATGCATTCTGCATTAAGTAGTTAAAACTTCTGCAGTTGATCTTCATGCCAATCAATCTCTAAATCCTATTTACTGAATTTTCTCTTGTGAAGCAACTATCAAGTTTCTCTTAAAAAAACTCTTGCTTTTATCTCAGCCACTCAAATTCAGCTCAGCTCAAACTATTCTTTTTTAAAAGACTAAGTTAAAGGAGCATACCAGTTTAACACCTGATTGATCAAATACGAAGGCAGGCAGTCCTTCAGCAAAACAAAGAACCCATGAAACTTTCTGCACATCATCACCAAAATACCTGCAGTGCAGAAGTGAAATAAACAGAACCATCAGGTTCCAAACCTATTCTAAAACCTCTCCAAGAGGAAATTTCACTTCTAACACTGCTAATAAAATTTGTTCTGTTGTTACTCTGATAAGCTATGTTCTCCTTTTTTCCCACCTTAAATTCCCTTTTCTGTCTTGCCGTACTTTATGTGAAGAGGCAAAAAAGAATCTTTATTAACTAGCCTTCTGCAAAACTATATTTGTTCCTAAATTTAATTACTAAAACCACTTTTGTTTTAAACTTTGCCCAGAATCATATTTTTTATAACTATACCTGTATTCCTGTATTCATCTGCAATCCCTTCCATCTGTGCACATCCTTTTTAAAGCTCCTCACCTAAAGTTGAGGACACTTCTCCAAACTGCAACCTCATCATACCCAAACCAGTAGAAAAAGTAGCCTGTCTCTGATACTCACCACTCCTCCTAAAGTATCAAACATCACAGCAGAAAGATGCATTTATTCTTTACTGCAGTATGATAACAATCTATCATCCTCATGACTGTCAAGCAGTCACTCCCCCATAATCTATTTGCACTTTTAATTTCTGTATTATTGCACCAAGTTTAATCCCATCAGTTTTAGTCTATCTGGAATTCTGATCCTGTCACTCAGAATTATTCTTTGTGCTCCTGGAGTGCTTTGTTTTCCTTCTTTAAGCACTTCATACAGATATGGATTTAACTATTGAGCAACAAGCATCCTACCAAATTTGAATGTCCACCTATTGCTTTAATTCTTGTTTCATTTGCATTTCACTGGAAACAAGAAAATCTGCATACTTCTCTTTCCAAATGCCCTAGAGCAGGCAGTCACCCCTGTATGATTACCCTCATTTCCTTACAGTTGTGGCAGTCTCTCTTTGTCAAGAATTCCTAAAACAGTCAAAGCCATGTCATCAACACCAGAGGAATATATATATGGCTTTGGGTTATGGATTAAAGTTTTTCAATATTGTTTTGCAGAAGACTGGGAGAGTGCAGCAGTTCTAGGGGAATTAAATTAAATGTTTGAATTTTTAACATTACTTTTTGCTGCTAAAAATAAACCTGCAAGAATCTAAACTTTTTATGTGAATCATCAGATACTGAGATTTCTCAGCCTGGGCAGGGAAATGCATGAAAGGGATTAAGTGACCAATAAGTGACCCCTGTGATTAGGGGGAGCCTCAAAAAGCAATTTTGTTCAACAGAGGACTAAGCAAAGTGCAAAGAGTGGAACTGTGAAAGGTTAGCTAAGAATAAAATAAGTGAGATAAGGTAAGTGTGAAAGGGAAGCTACTGCTGTTCATTTAGCACTACATTTGGGATCTCTGAACTGCTCTCTCAGTGTTCTTTCTCTCACATCTCCTGATTGCAATAGGACACCTCACCCAGATTCAATTCTGCTTATTGCTGGGCTTGCCATTTCCCATTCCTCCTGAAAACAACCCCAGGCTGCTTCTCTTTACCAACTAGAAGGAACACCACCTTTCATCTTCTACCATTCCTCCTTCTGGCAGAGTGTCTTGAAAATCCACAAAGCTTTTCCAATAGAGGAAAATAATTCCTAGTTAATTTCTCTTGGAAGGCCAGATAGGCCTGAAGATGCAATTACCTACCAGCAGGTAACATAAATCAGCTTTTCAGCTCACATCAGCCTCTCCTTTTACCAGTGTGGGACTGTGCACCATGTTATTGCAAACTACATCAGGACTGTGCAATGAAAAATATCAGCTTGAAAGTTAAACAGTTAAAAATACACACCACATTTATTTTTGTATTCTTTACAGATTACCAACACCCTCTGCATCCCAAAAAGGAGTGGCTCATCAGATGGACAGAGCAGCATTCCCTTCAAAGAAGGGCTTCAGGAAATCTTACAATTTCAGTAGAAACTCCCTTTGTATTTTTCTAGGGGTTTTGGTCATTGCAACTGCTAGAATTTTAATCAGGCTTTTAATAGTTTTGAAGAAATAGTTGTTCCCTTTTTGTACCCTATCCATAAATGAAAGCCTGAATTCTGGAGTCCTGCTCTGCAGCGGTGGGTGAATTCCACAGCTGTGGGATCATGGAATATAAGAGGCCTAATTATACAAGGCAAGAATCAGTTCTGGTAGATGATTAAAAGCTGAAAGAAGCTGAGTAGTTTAAGAACCACAAAAGCTAGTTCTTGCCTGTCAATTCCAATAGAACGAACATTAACTTCTGTGTGCAAATCTTGAAAGAAGATTCAAACCAACCACAACATAGTAAAAGCAGTAAAAAAGGGGGTTTCATGCCTCATCAGGACTTTTTGCTGGAAGGGAAGTTTTCAAGTTCTTCAGTGTTGCTTTTTCAGTCTCCACATTGCAAAGACTCCAAGAGTGCTTATGTAGTAAAACGTTAGAGCCACACATATAAAAGCTGCATTAATTCTTGTCTTCTCTACATGGGAGGACTAGACTGAGAAAGCAAACCAAGATTATCCCTTCAGCAGCAGATCCTGAGCCACACAAACCCCACAGAGCACAGTTCTTAGTTTCACACAGAGACCTCCTCTCCCCTTGGTGCAGCCTCTCTGGCAGAGCAGTGCTTTAGCTTTGCCTCTGACCCCTTCAGCCAAGCTCAGCCCCACAAAGGTCTAGATTAACTTCCCAGCTCTGCCACACATCTTTTAGACCTTGGGCATGTTATCTAAATCCTGACCCAGCAAAACACCTCAGCACAAATGCACCATACTCCTACAGACTACACCAGGGAATTCTGCATTCCTAAGCAAGACAAACTTCTCTGTCCATCCCCAGTCTATAAGAGAGACATTGAGGATGGTACCACAGGCACCCTTCAAGTTAGCTGTCATCTTTGTCACTGTATGTGTAGTGTCTGTGCCTAGAAAAACAACCTGGAGCATTTGCTGGGAGTTTCTTAGTAATGCAAAACATCCAACTTTATCAACAGCCATTTCTGTGACACATGAAAAAAAAAGTGGATTTAACTTTCTTGGCTATGACTGACTGAAATCACAACGAACAACCTTCCATTAGTTGTTACTAAACATCCTAAGGTCCAAAAATGGAAATTAACCTCATGCAGATGACAACTACATGCTTAGTGGTATGTCATCATAAATGCTATCATAAGGGACAAAGAAAAAAAAATATTCACTTCACAATCAAAAATTATTAAGCAAGAGCACTTCTGGAGAAGTGTGAATTACTCATCAACACATTTTTCAATTGTGTAACAATTACTTTGTGCCTGGATCCTGTTTAGAGTAAAAGCTGAACTTTTGAATAGATTCTTAGTTGTTAACTAGGTTCAAGAAAAAATTATTTCAATGCTGAAAGAATAGACACAGTAAAGTTATGGGCATATTCAAATATATATTAGGAGCTGCTTAACACGTATCAAATTGCCTTCCAGTAATGACCACACAGATGAACACTTACAAAACCAAAAACAAACAAGCAAACAAACAAAAAAAGCAAGTGAAATTATTTACTTCATGCTATGGTTTCAAAATTTTAACCAAAATCTCACACAAGCACGAAGCATGATCTATCATATTTCCCAGGCCAAGCAGGAACTGATGTTCTTTCTGGCCTGTAGCTTGTGGGCTCATTTTTATGTATTAAAATGTTTGTGAGCCTTGTGTACACAATAAGAAAGGATAAACAAGTTTATATTAAAAATACTACTGTGCATTTGCAATTGTATCAAAAATCACCTACCCTATGAACTGAAAAAATACCTCAAAATCTTGTAAGCCTGTTCTAAAACCCATTTTCCATGCAGGTTTATTTGACCACATAACCTTGGATTATGAGTGACTGCAGACTAGATTCTGCAGCTGGTCTATTTCTACAACTATAAATTTTGACAGCATTGCTCAATTAAGAAAATTATGTCAGTCTTCCAAGCAGCCTGGTTGTTCTTTTTATGAACCAGCACCTATATTTGTGAACTGCATTAAATTAGCCTGCAAATTTTATTAAGTGAGTAGTCTCTGTAATTAGTGGTAACAAACATTCAGCTGCATTCCAAATTTTAAAGTCTGGGTTGCCTACCACTTCATCAGAATGTGAATATCTTGGATGCCTTTATATTCTTCCAGCAAATAAAAGTATATGACACTTACACTAAAATTTCATGCGAGAAAGAGACATATTTAAGGCAGACAAACATTTGTACAATAGAGCTGGGAGAAACTGCAGTCACAGCTTTGGTATGCTTGGAGAGGTTTCTTTCAAAACCTCTGTTAAATGTATGCTGCTGCAATATAGTAAAAAGAGTAATAAAGATAACTTACAGGAGGTCCAGTTTCCCCCTTTGGACCTCTGACACTTCCCCTTTCAAACATTTTGCCAAGATCTTCATAGTCATAAGCATAATTATCAATACCATTTTCAGAACTGTGTTCTATATGATAAATCTCAGCAGCATCAAATGCACCTTCCTGCCCTGGATGGAGTTCATTATCCAGAGGGAGCTCAGCAGGCAAACTGTACAGGGTTGTGTTGAAGATTTGCTGCTTTTTGTTTGGTTCATCTAAATGCTGTTTTGTTTTTTCCATTCCCCTGCTTTTAGTTTTACTCTGTTTTACAGGGGAGATCAGAGAAGGCTCACTATGTCTGCCTGCACCTTCTGTGGCATTAGCTGAACTATTTGGATATGATCCTGCAGGGGCTTTAGTGATGTTTCTTTTTCTGCTCATCTCCTGCTGCTGAAGAGCCAGATGGATGTTCTCCTTGAGCTCTGTTTCAGGCCAAGCTTCCAGCAACACAGGTTTGGTCTCTGCAAACTCCCACACAGAGGCATTTCTTAACTCAAAATGGTCTGGTAGGAAGTGAATCTGAGCAACGTTGGTAACAGGCATGTTTGATACTTCTTTCCATCTGTAAGCTGATATATCTTCTTGGTTTTTTGGTATTTCTTTCCTTCTGTAAGCTGATATATCTTCTTGGTTTTTTGGTACTTCTTTCCATCTGTAAGCTGATATATCTTCTTGGTTTTTTGGTACTTCTTTCCATCTGTGAACTGCTATATGCTCCTGGTTTTGCCCATCAGTGACCATCTCAGATCTGTAGGTTTCAGCCCTGCCACACTGCTGTCTCACATATCTACAGTAGTTGGCAGAGGCTTCTGCAGAGGGAATGACATCGAGCTGGCAGATCACTCCTTCAAAGCTGGCAGAGTGAGAGTTCATCCTTCCCAGGGTAAACACACCCTCTGGACCAAATGTCTCCACTTCAGAAAGCACTTCACTGCTGTAGTGCTTGTTCCCACACTCAGCAAACATTGAGACAGTCCTGGCCCCGATGCCAATGGCAAATGAATGCCACTGCTCATTATGGACACAATAATCAAAGTGCACGGGCTGCTTCCCTCCAGTGTGCACTGCTACCTTCCTGGGGAGCAGCTGCACTCCAAACTGCAGTCTGCCTTTGCTCCTAACACTGAAAAGAAAAGCATTGCTGGCTCTGTAAGAGTACAGCCCAACCAACAAGGTGAACTGCTGCCCTAGATTTGCTGGTATGACTTGAGTGATGGGGGATTCAATGTGTGCATCATCACTCAGCACCACTCCTGATGCAGCCAGATGAACACCCCGAGGTAACAGAGAGGATGTTGAGGGCACTGCTGTCTCTGATGGCTCTTGGACATCTTTCACAAGGCCTAGCTGATGAAGAACATCTATTGCTGTGAAAAGAAATAAAGGCACATTGTTGATTTAATTATAAAGTAATAGTAATAAAGCTCATTTTAGTAATCAAAGTAATTTTGTAATAAAATAATTATAAATAAATTAAATATAATCATAATTATATTAATTATAATTATAAATAAATGAAATAATTATAAAATAAGAAGTTAGTAATAAAAGTAATAATTTTAGTAATAAAGCTCATACATTCAGATCCATATAAACAAATGTACACACAAATCTGTATGTCTCAGAGCATATACACTTCACACAGTAAGGTCACCAAATCCCTAGCAGAAGGCACTGATCTTTCACATAAATCAAACAAATAATTAAAGCCAGAGCAAAATTTCCATCTTAGAAAAAACAATCAAACTAAACAAACACAAGGCCCGCAACAAAGTGCCCATTGCAGGTTAATTCACTTATGAAAGTGAAAAATCCTCATTTCCCTCTTCAAACTTTCCAGTGATCAGTGAACACTCTTTAGTTAGTTCCTTATTTACTTAGCTAATCCTGTCTACTCTTTGAGCAGATATTTACTTTTTAGAAAACTTTTTATTCTGCAAAAAACCTTCTTCAATAAATTCATGCCGCTCCTCTATATCTGAAAATTTCAAATCAAAGCAGTTGAGGGAAGAGCTAAACCACACATTCCCAGGAGCTTTTCTGTAGGATCTCAAAGTAAGAGCATTTATGACATTGATGGATGGATTGATTGATTGTTTGATTGATAAAACTGCCTGCCTGAGTGTTTGTGAAAGGTGCAGAATACTGCAGATGTTGAATCAAAATGCAATCACAGAATGTGGAATGAGGTTAATAAATAAAATGTACAACATGGGAAAAGGCTGAAGGAACAACATTTGCTTAGCCTAGAGACAGGAAGGTTTGGGGGAATCTAAATAAAATTGTCCATTATCTGAACTGAGGCCTAGGGGAAACAGAGAAAAGCTGAGGAATAACAGGCACAAGCTGCAGCACAAGAAATTTCAGCTCTGTGCAAAAAAAAAGAATTCTCACTGAGGTTGAATGCTGGACTGGGGGGCAGAGACACTGGGCAATCTCCACTCTTGGAGATTTTCAAAGACCAACTGGACAGGACCCAACAAACCTGAAATAACTTCAACATTGACCCTGACCCCAGCAGGAGTCAGAAACAAATGAGTTCAAGGTCCTCCAACAAAAATTTTCGGATTTTTTTTTTTTTTTTCACAAGTGAAAACTGAAGATCAGTTCTCACAAACAGCATTGCACAGCAGCATCCAATATCACCTGTTTCCACCTCTCACTGGAACAACTTCAGGGAAACACCTATATTAAAAACTACTTGCAATATCTAATAGCTGAACTGATCAAATAAGCCTGGCTGAGCAGACACAGGCACTTTCTGCAGCTTTTGGCTTGGGCTATATTTGCTATGGACATGCTTATACCAAGTAAATAAAACTATTATATGGCACAAAAAAAATTTAGAATAAAGATGAAAAGTTAAGGATTTGCTGCTATATTAAAAGAGCCACTGAAACAAATGGATGTTTACTCTTCAAGTGGAAAAAAGATCTCTTTTCCCAGTTTCCCCTTCTCTGTTTACTGAATGCATTCATAGCAAACTTTAAGAATAGACAGATGTTGGCTTAGTTTCAGTGGTAAATTATGAGAAGTGCCTGAGATTTCCTTGAGAGTGATTTAGAAGTTGGAACCAAAAGCATCAACCTGAATGCACTGCACATCTTGAAAATTAATTACACACCTTGTAGTGTTTCTAGCCATGTTGGAGATTCATGGCAGGGCCAAGATTATCCTGGCCAGTAGCCCGTGCAGACAGAGGTATGGAGAGAGAATTTCTGCAGAGAGCCCTGTGTATGCCAATTTCTCAAGATGTTTTCCCTCAGAGCAATTAATTCACTAAGGCTGTATTTTTATCTGTCAGGCTGATAATAGAGGTTGGGCTGTGGTAGAGCTCCAAAGCACAGTGCATCTGCTAATGAGCCACCACACTTTCCCAGGACCCTGTGCTACCTGTGGCTCTGGAGGAGAAGGCTGTGCTTGCACTGCCATTGTGAGGGGAGCTGGGAAGAAACCCAGTCCTGAGCTCTGGGCAATGCAGTCTCACATGGGACTGTTTGCATGTGTTTTTAAAAATTTTTAATTACATATTTTTACATAAAATAGTAATGCATGTGATCTACTTGAAGTTCAAGTATAAAGTAAAAAGCTTAAACTGGTTTAAAATAATCAGCTTAAAAATTACATTCAAGCCTATCACTACTAAATGGCAAACTGCAAGCAAAATTGCCAAATTTTTGACAGTTCTGATTTGAAACTTTAAAAGTTGTTTTAAAAAAATCATCATTGAACATGATGAGAAATAAGACTATTTTATTTTTCTATCCTGCAATAGATTTCTGCAAACAATGACAGGTCTTGAGAGAGCTACACAAAAAACAAATATTGTGTGAAAAATTACATCAAAAAAGTAAATATAAAGGAATTATTCCTTGCTGACTTGCTGCCTGTTAACCCACTGTCAAGCCAAAAGGCTGTTCCAAACTTTTTTGGCCAGTCATTTCACTTCTGGTCCAACATGCATTTTTATTTTATTTTATTTTATTTTAAGGCTTTCAGAAGCTCTTGGCAGCACATAGGATTTTGGGAGCAGGCAACTTTCTCATTCTTCCTCCCAGCATGACAGCCACTATTTGCTTTACCTATCAGTTGTCAGTTTTCTTTGTTTACTCATGTCTGCAAAACATCTGTCTTCACTTACTGCTTATTCAACCCACTAGTCCCCCAAATTGTAACAGCTCAGCTTATTGTAGGAGAGGTTGTTTTGGATTTTTGGTGCCAAGTGCTTTCCTTCCACCTTCTAGGAGATCTTTAAAATTCACAACCTTACTGCATCATGAGGGAAGGCAAAACCTAACACCAGCTTTGGCAAAAAGCCTTCTGACCCTTTTGTGGCACAGAAATAACCCCACAAAGGAATTGGGGAGGGATGAAGGGGTTTGACTATTGGATTGTTTCACACACATATTCCATCCAGTCCCTCTGGCTCATTTCCCACGTTGCTCCATACTCACAACTGCTCTGAAGGCAGGATCTCTGAGATGCTGTCCCTGTTTCAGCAATCTCAGCACACACATTTCTCCCTTTCCCTTTTCCAGTGTGGGTAAGGGAAAAGACAAGGGCCATTCATCCATCAGCTCCACCAGGACCAAGAGTAATTACCCATCAGATTGCCCATTTCCTAGGTGATGATGCACCTGCAGCTGGGTATACTGAGATACCTGGCTGCAAGAAATGCTCTCCTGGGAGCCAGATCAGATGACTGGCATAGGAAAGTCAGCAAGACACATTAATTCTGTGTGTCCTTGAGCCCCACTCAAAGTACTATGCCTAAAGAAGGAGACTATTTTTACATATACTTCACTGAACATGATTTATAGCAGCACACCAACCTGAACAACGTGTGTATTCTCAGGTAAAGCATGCAGAGGCTGTCTCCTCATCTCAGGAGAGAAGACATGTTAATTAGCCAGCACCTTTGTGTTTGGCAGAATATTCTTTTCTTCAAAATCCCACTGCTAAGAAAGTTTAAAAACCAAAGTGCTAACATGTTCCTAATGGGCACACAATCATGTTCCTGGACAAGCACTGAGCACCACAAATGCAATAATGCAGCTCTGCAGCTTATGTACTAAAACTGAAGGATATATTTGAAATGCCTCTTCTCTTTTTTCTGAGGAGGTTTTCTTCTCTGAACTGCTTTTTCCAACTTTGTTTACACACTGCAAATAAATTGCAAGAGGAACCAAATTCACTCATGGGAAGAAAGTTGCATCAAGATTAAATGCATCATTTTGATCCCAAGCAAGCATTTAAAGAAAATAAAGTCATGTATAGCATTTGTGAATCAAGGATGGAGAGGAGTTTCCATTCAGTAAGGCTTCTCATATGGCTATATAGAAATGCTATTGAATAACAATAATAACAATAACAACAAAATAATAATAGTAAAAAGGGAAACTCCTTCATCTGCTGGTAACAAAATAAAAAATAATTTAATATAAGCATGCTGAGAGTGGAGGCTTTACCCCATTTCTGCATTTCTGTGCAGAGGGGCATTCTCAACAAAGAGGCAGGTAAGGCTCAACCTCCACCCACTCCCCTGTGCTGCTGGGCTCCCAGTCCTGCAGCTTTCACAGTCCTTACCTGCAGGTTCAGTTAAAAAAGCAATTCTTAGGCTGAGGGACATGAGGAGTGAGAGAAAAGGTTTATTTCTCTGCAGAGGAGGAGGGTGGGCTGGAGGGATGGAGCCACTCAAATTATAAGCACACAGCTGTCTCTGGCATCCATCACCTGCTCCTGCTGCACTGGGAGACTGCAAACTGCCTCCCTAAAACTGCCTCTTCCCTTTCACCCCTGCAGCAGGGCAGGCCACACACATCTCACAGTGCTGCCCCTCCTCCAGTGAGAACTTGGCTCAGCTATTATAAAAATCCTGGAAAATCCCATCATCACAAAAGCATATGGCCCCCATGAGCGGGATGTGAAAAATCAACAGCCCATCTTACCAGGCAAGCCATGGGCAACACTGGAGGGCAAAACTACAAAGGCAACAGGGGGGAAGCAAAACAAAAAATCCAAAAACTGAAGAAAAAACCAAGCTTTGCCAATCTCTGGGAATGACAAGCAGGAAAAACGCATTGGTGAGAATAATGGTGGGAGGCTGCTGAGATATCCCAAAGGGCTTTAGCAAAACATTATCAGGAATGAGTCTTGTCTTAACCACGCAAGCCATCTGTTTGTGTTCAGAGGAGTATTTGCAGCTACACACTCAGCAGCCAAGGATGACCTGCCTCATGCTTCACCTGGAGGTGAAAGGAGCAAAGGACCATGGTGGAGAACTGATGCTGCCACTCTCATGGCAAGTAAGAGGTGACTAAATGGCACCTTAGCATCCACCACTTTGGGATGCTGTCATTCCCACAGCAGTCTCCAGAGCAAGCTGCACATCTGGTGCTGTTATAACAGCTGGCAGATAAAAAAAGAAACTGAAAACAAGACAACTCTATTCCCTCCCAACATGTGCATCTGAATGCAAGGCCAGATGAATCCCAAATTTCACATTTTGCTTTAGTGGTGCCAGCCTTTATTATGCTCAGTGGTTTGCCTGCCTTAAGTGCAAAGGTAACTCAGGCATAGCTTGCCACCCCCAAGGACACCCACTTGCAGTGAAGACACAATCAAAGCCTTTTCACTGTACAAGGCTTCTTTTTTATGAAGAGCTTGCTTAAATATGTAAGCAATTTCATAGACAGAAAATCTGAGCGATTTCAAAAGGTCATCTTTTTGAAGCTTTAAACTTTAGCTCTCATTATGCTGTAATTGGTATTTTCTTTAAGTCGTATGAATGAATTAACTAAACCTAGGACCACAAATAACAACAGCCATTTACTCTTTTTATCAACTAATACATTACACAAATGTCCTGTTATAAACAAAGCATTCTCACCTTGTTTGGGTACTTGTGCAACACCCACAGCTATACATGTTGCAATAAAAAGGAGAGCTTTCCTGAAAGGGAAAGAAAGGGAAAAAACACGTGAGAAAACATCTACAGTTTCAGAACTCCAAGGAATTAGAAACCTGATTCAAGATCCAAATGGCAGGATACCACTGACTTCAGCAAGTCCTGAACCAAAGCCATCACACTGCACAACCTCCCACTGATACTGAGAAGGAGTTTCACACAAAGGTTGAGGTTGTGTATGCCCTCATATATTTTACACTGGGTTTTATTAATGAAATTATTGCATCTGCTTTATATTTCCTTGCAGCAGCTTTCAAATATGAATGCTGCTATGTAGTAAATTTCTTCCTGGAAAGAAAAAAATGTTAATGTAAAGAAACCATAAAATAAATGACAAGTTAATTCCTGTAGAGATCATTAGACTTCCTATCAGTCTTCTCACTAGATCACAACATCTTCCCATCAGTGAAAATGTCAAACTTTTGTTCTTGCAATACAAATTTTTTTCATGCTACAAGCAAGTCATGCTTGTCACAAAGTAAAAAAACTTCCATCACATTTCAACTTAAAACTCCCTGCTCAGTAGAAAAGTGTGATACTGATAGCCATCACAGGCTCACTGCCCTGGTTTCAGCCAGAGATAATTTTCTTCTCAGTAGCTGGTGGAGTGTTGTGTTTTGGATTTAGTATGAAAATAATGTTGATAGCACTCTGATGTTTCATGTTTTTTATAAGATTGATCTAGATTATGTGCTCAAAACTCACTTTAGAAGTGTTGAATGTTGTACAGACTACATTTTTACTGTGATTAAGAACAGATTGTCTGCTGTTGCTTAATTATTGTATTAGCCAGATTAACATCTAATCACTCTTATCAGTGACTGAATCTTCTAATAAATGAGAAATATATTTTCTGTTAATGTTGGACAACCAGGCACAGATGCACGTAACAATTATAGTAACATCTATCTACTCAGTTCTAGGAAGAAATATTTCAAGAATATCAGAAATATAGTTACTCAACTCACACTCAAGCCCCAGCTCAAGCCTCTTGCTCGTTAATGTAAGTAACCTCAGCGATTTTTCATAATATGGAATGCTGGAGTGACTAAAAATGATCCCTAGACCAGGTCAAAGAGGACTTGAGTATCTGGAATCAAGTGTATTTGAAAGTAACATAGTTGCAACTAAACACATATAACTTCATGTCACCTAATTTTGCCAGCTAATCAGTCAGATTTTTACATTTAAAAAAAAAAAACAAAAAAAAAAAAAAAAAAAAAAAAAGGAGGAAGAGAATAATACCACTTAATACAGGAACATGTGGTTTAAACAGAAAGAAAAAATATAGAAGTATATATGCATACACACACATACAGCAGTATTTAGTGAAAAGTCTTACTAATTTTGTAAAGGGTTGGGGATTCAAAGATTTCAGAAATATCCAAGTGCCTGAAAACCACAGAGCACTAACATGGTTTTTTCAAGTGGATTTGTATATTATGAGAGCTTAAATTTTGGCAAACAGAACAAATGAATAATTTAAGGTACAATAAGGCACAATAGTCATCACTGCCACTGTAAAATGGTAGATACATCATGTCTTTGAGAAGAAAATGCACAGAACATATAGGAGATTCAAAAATATGCATCAGTGCTTCAGCTCTGATCACAGAGGGAGGGAAGGGAGGAAACTACACCTTCCACATCCCAACATGCTTGTAGGGGCATGTTCTTTAATTAACCACCACTGCAGTCCCTAGCTATTCCTCCCTTCATGCTTTTTTCCTGCTACAGCCATGGGATTTCTACTGGAGCAGTTCTGCCACTCCTAAAAAAGACCTAACACCAACTGTTGTCCAAACAGCTCATCCACTACAGGACACTCACTTCAATTTTTGCAGAGCTACAAAGACCAGTGTTCAAGTTCAAAGTTTCTGCACCACACAGTGCATCATCTTTTGATCAAATGAGCAGCCCAGGGACAGGAGAGAGCTCTGCCAGAAAGCAAGTCCATCCATTTACCTGTTTCAGCTAAAACTCAGGACAACCCTTTATTTGACCTTTATTATTTTCACAGGTGCAAAATGGATTTGCCATTAAAAATGACATAAAATATTTTAGCTAGCTAAAAAACAAGGATGCTTAAAGAACCCCAGAGCCCCAAATCCAAAAATTGCTCCTCTAATAATTACAACAGCCTCTTCTATACCACCAGCCAGGTACAAAGCTGTGTGTGTCAGGTAGCTGCCTCTGTCAGTTGCCAGCAAACACTGTAGGAAAGCAAGAAATTCCAAAATGTTCCCAGGGCTGTAAATTACACAGATGTAACTGGATATACAGAAACATTTAGTGAGAAGACAAACGTCTGGCTTACACAGTGCTCTCCAGCTAATGTCAAGAACAGATGAATTATCAACTAAGAGAAAAAACAGGGACCAGAGACAACCATAGTGCTGGGGGTCCTCTAATGCCTGAGAAAAGTGAGACTTCCTTCCATATTTTTTTCACAAAATTTTTTGTGAATGAAACCATGTGGAACCTAATCCATGCAAACCCTCCCCCTTGGTTGAGATCACTACTCTGCACATTTGCAGAACAGTCAGTTCTCAGTCTCCACTCTCACACCAGCACAGTCAGTAAGACACCAGGCTCCCTGCAGCATAACCTGTGTGTGGCTTGACCCATCATCTGCTCAGTTCCTTGTCTCAGCTGAGTGCACATCTCTTGGAGATGTTGGGACACTCCAACAGAAAAATTCAGAATCATGTGGGATGGAAGACTTCAGCTGCCCCAAATGCTGGCTATTTTTTCCCCATGTAACATCACCCCTGAAGCTGTTCCAATACCTAGGCTTTAGGGCAGAGCCAAGGGATTTCTCAAACTTCCTCCCCTTCTCCTACCTTTTCATCTGCTCTATTTTACATGCAAGCATATGCTGAGGGCCACTATTGAATCATTTTGGAGGAATGCACTACCAAATATGATTGAGCTATTCTACCACTAAAAACTGAGTTTATCTTTCTGATAATTTTTGAGATCTTGTGGCCATTTGCCTCTTCCTACAGAGTGGACAGCAACTACCCATGGCTTTTTTTTTTTTTTTTGCATTAGGGGTGATGGATGGATGAGAAAACTCATAAGCTTCAAATCAAGTTGTGGCAAGCTACAATGAAAAATTTCACCCTCTGAAGATCACTCAGCAGCATACAGAGCTCAAGTTTGATCAGTGCACAGCAGTATCCTCTTTATTCCAGCCTAGTTTCCTAAATCTCAAGATTAAAGGAAGAAATACCACTAGCTGGCTGCTGGCAAAGACAAATAAACCTGTTTGCAGTGTGACTGCACAGGGGCATTCAGTCCTGCACTCCTCAGGGATGATGGTTTAAACACCAGCACCTGCCCCACACACCTTCCTTCACTGGATCTGTCTGGGGACTGCTCAGGAGGATGGCACAGTTTGGGTCCATCAGGCTTGAGACAGATCACAGCACCTTGTGGACAGAGATGCCCTGGAACCCTCAAAGACCTCAAGATGTTATAAACCTTACCTTTCAAGATATAAAAAGAAATATAACTTTCTATGCTGTATAATGAAATTAGCCAGCAGGTCTTCCCAAATTTTAAGACCTACTAACAACACAGTTTGAGGGGACACAACTGCCTGCAAAACCTCTTGGTGTGACACTCAGGTGCCCTTTGGTCACAGATGGCACCATGCAATTAGCCAGCAAGGGGGGAAGCTACTGAATCCTTTGTCAAATTTCACAATTTGAATGAATGGGATACAGGAGAAATACAAGATGAGGTTGGAGGTAGAGGATGGCCTAAGAAGAGTTCTACAACAGGGTTGGGGTTCAGAGAAAGGAAACTCCCTGCCTGGTGGCCCATTCTTTGGAGACTGGCTTAAAATGAGTAATTATCACATCCAGAAGAATAGTCAACTCTGTTAGTATTTCTAAAAGAAAAAAAAAAAAAAAACAAAAAACAAATAAAACTTTGTAAATATGTGATTTTAGAAGTTTTATGAGTAAATCTCTGATTGCTTACACTTGTTCTCTTCTCCAGATAGCAAACATCTTTTTTTTCCTTCTGCATGAAGGCAAAAATATAGAGCTTGAATTCCTACTCATGTAAAATACAGGGTTTGTATATTCTATAGATCATTCTTCAAACGTACTACAACGTGGTGCTTGCAAGAAACAAGGGTGACACAAGGCTGTTCATATTTTAAATTTTCTGTCAATAAATGGGGTGAGAGATATAGAAGTCATTAAGTTGTTTTATTTATTTAATCTGCAGAGACACCCCTACACAGGCCTGACCTAATGGTATTTCAACAAAAAGGTGGTTGAAGTTGCAAGGGATTTACTGGTTTGACATACACTAAGGAAACCTGATCCTTTTGTGAGGAATTCTGGTTTCTTAATACAGGCAAGTGACCAGGTTGCTTGCTCTCTATAGAAGTAAATTAGGTAAACATTACAGAAGCATATAGATACATATTCTGAAACTATCTCAGATTTTGAGCCTGAGTAAACTGCATCTCTGCTACTGTACCTCTTTCCTGTAATGCAATTTATGTTTCTCCAGCAGCAATACCCCTTTACAGATTTCAAACAAAGCCATTCTTCGAAATTGCACTCAGACAACTCCTGAAGAAGCCCCAAAGACACATCTATTAAAAACAGGTCTCCTGGGAGGCCACCTTCAGGCAGCCCCTTAACTGCTCACAAGCATTCAAGTACACCCAGATTATACACCAGGCACACTTGAGCAGCATAATCCTCACTACAACACTCTACAAATTCTTCTGTCCTGCTCACAACGCTCAGTAAACTTAAGGCACAGCCGGAACAAAATCAGCCCTTTACAAAGAGAGACACATGCAAGCAACCTCTCTAATATCTTTACAAACCATCATAAATTCACAGTCGTTTTACCGAGGCTGCTTTTAGGTAAAGTGCGGGTGAGGATGCATCACAGGTGAGGACGCATTAGAAACACCCCAGCCAATTGCAATAACGTGAACACAGAGCAGCTCATCTGGCTACCTCTGGTATCAGAGCAGCCTTAGCTCTTCAGCGTAAATTCTACAGGTTTTGTGTTTGCTTGTTTCACTCGCGAGGTACCGCAGGAGCCGCCGGGGGATCCCGGGGATCGGGGACAGCGCTCCCGGGTCAGGCTGTCCCCGCTCCGGGGACCAGGGCTGTGCAGGGAGGGACGGGGGACAGGGCACATGCAGAGTGCGAGGAGGAGGCAGGAACAGCGAGCGATACAGGGGTGTCCGGGGGGTTCCGGACAGCGGGAGCCGAGCCCCATCCCCATGCCCATCCCGCGGAGGGGAGGCAGCGCCCGCGCCCCCTCGGTCCCCGCTTACGTTCGTGCCGCTGCAGAGATGCGTCCTCGCCTTGTCCTCTGGGCTCCCCAATGCATTTGTCTGCATTTGCCCGGGCAGCGGAGGTCCGAGGGAAAGCCGCGCCGCCGCCGCCGGCTCAGCCGCTGCCCGTGAGCCCCGCGGTGCGCGCCCGGCTCCGCGCACGCCTGGGGGCGGTCGGGGGCCCGGGGGCCGGGCGGCGGGGGCGCCCAGGCCGTGCCCGCGGAGCGCGGAGCGAGCTGCGCCGCCCGCCCGGCACCGGCGCAGCGCCCGCCCGCCGCGGTGTTGGGTTTCAGCGCTGCTGCCCGGCCATTACATCAGCGGGCGGGCCGGGAGCGCGCACGGTGCGCGCTGCCCCGCCGCCGGCCCCGCTCACCGCACCGAGCCCGGCCCCGCACGGTGCGCGCTGCCCCCGCCGCTCCCGCTCACACCGCACCGAGCCCGGCCCCGCACGGTGCGCGCTGCCCCCGCCGCTCCCGCACCGCACCGAGCCCGCTCCCGAGCCCAGCCCGGCCGGTGATGCCCGGCAGGAAGCTGCGAGTTAAATCAAAATCTGCGAACGGGCGGGTAGAGTTGATGAAATGATCTAAACGCAAAAGGCTGTATCTCTGTATCTTTGTATCTCTGGTAGAGTTGGAGTTGGGTCTAGAAATCCTCTCTCTGTAATGCTGCTAAATTACATCTGCTCCTCAAACATTTTTCAATGCCAAAGAAATATGACGCCCTTCACTGTCTTCCTAGAGAGACAAAGGTCTTCTTTAATTTCCAGTGTTCTCACCTTGTCCCCACAACAAAACCCGTTTGTAACTTTATCCCAAAAGACGTCTTTATGCAAAGAAACGCGATGGAGTTAAACAATACCAGAAGTTGCAGTACACACTGTACAGCAAGCACGTGGTCGAGTCCTGCAGCCTTGCTTCGGCAAAACTTCCATGGACTTCAGAAGAAATTTGATGTCAGGGTTACGGTATTTATTCTCTTCCTGGGAGATTCAAGAATGAAGATTTCACATCATGCAAATACCATCATGACATGCAGCAAATACCTTCCAAAGTTGAAGAAAAATGTGGTGAAATAAAACCAAATATATTCCCAAACAGCAGAAAATAATGGAAGCGCTAAAACAAAAAGAGAAAGGCTGTAAAAGGCAAAAATTGTATATTATTGTCACTGAGGCTGTCCCCCTTTCCTGAGAAGGACTTCTCTGGGTGATCCAAGTAGCTGGCAACTGACAAAAAGATGGGGGGGAGGAAATTTTGAGGGAGCCTAAAGCAAACCTAAGATGCTGAATTTTACTGGGGATAAGAACCCAAAGTTAGAGGGGGGAAAAGTTCTTTTCAGGCAATGCAGCAGAGTATTTGATTTCAAATTCAAATTAATTTTCAATATCTTAAATCATTCAGAATTTGTATACTCTCACAGACTATGATGGCATTTCCTATTTACTTCACTTTTGGAAAGCCAAAGGTAAAAGCTGACAGCATTTTACTTTCTTGTCTATGTATCTTACATTGGCCATACTGACAGCAAAATGTGAAAATGTGCATTTTTACTGAAGAGAACATGGTGCTTGCCCAGGCAGATATTGGACACTTTTGCAATAAAGTATTTGTCAGCTTTTCTGTTTTAAATCACATTTTAATGGCTTCCAACAATTGAAGTATTATATTTTGTTAGGTTTTGTTAATCAGCATTACAATGAACTACCACACAAACATTACTGATTGGGTTTGGTGCCCTTCTCTGGAACCTATCAATCTCTTAAATAACATGTCTTGTATGAAGTAGACAAATAGCTGTCTCCTTAATTTTTTAGCATCAGCATTAGGGATGTTATGGAGAGAATTCTTCCCTGAGAAGATACACCCTGGATGAATTCATCTGAGATGGACTGGGGGCATTTTGTGCAGAGATCTCCCTTTCCAGGAGCATTTGCACTGCAGAAGGCACAACTTGAGGTTGTTGCCAGCTGCACACACAGGGTGTAAATAAAGCTTGCTGACCCTGATTATGCAGTTACTTAGGAGAGTATAAAGTTTAAAAACTAGCATTGGTTGTTCAGTTTTCTATATTCAAAACCACCCAATTAATTTCACAAAGTAAGACTCTTCTTGTTGGCTCCTTGTGTCACTGTTACAGCCCCTGCTGGGGTTGAACACAGCCTTTGGGCTGTTTGGACAGGTTCTTTGGCCAGAGGAAGGGCTACCTGTGCCTCACTTCACACAACTCATACATCTCTGAATCATGTATCCTAAAAAAGGGTCAGGAATATGCCAGGCATGCTCCTTCTCCCCTTCCCTGTGCCCCTCTACCTGGGCACTTGCACTCCTGTTTTTTGAGAAGCAGCCTCAGGTGCTTTCCTTCCATAGTAGGACCCTGCAAACTGCTTCTCTTCCAAGCTTCATAGCAAAAGTCAGTGTTAATTCTATTATTATTCTTGCTTCTTCCAAGTGTTCTTACAGTCTAATAAGAAAACTGACTATGTTTAAAGCTATCAGATTACATGTGTTTATTTCCAGAGCTGTATGTAGCAGTCTGTATGCTTACACACACCTAAGACATGGTCAAGCTCCAAACCTATTAGCACTTATTGCAACACAGTGATGCTGGAAGTTTAATTTCCTATGGCAAATGTCCCAAGATCCCATCTTTCCACATCTGCTATCTCCTGCTTGTCCACAGCATATCCCAAATTTATCATTTTTCCAAGTAAACTCAGGGATTACTGAAATACAAAATTTGTTCTTCCGAGATATCACTCCTTGCCTTTCTGATACAATTACAAGATTTTCTTCTGTTTGTTTGCTCCTTTCCCAGCAGCTTTTTCCTCCTTTCATGATCTGACTTGCTCATCTGTCACTCCAGATTACAGCTGCTGAGTTCCAGCCGTGCTTTGGTGCACAAAGCAGGAGCTACTCTTAAACAGGGTAAGAGAAGAAGAAAATGGTTCCTATCTGTGATTTGCCTTCCAGAAAATATACAGCAGAGTGCAAGGGTTTTGCCAGAGCCTAAAAATAAAGGGGAAAAAAAAGAATTTGAAGGAAAATGTGTGAAATGGGAATGTGAGGACTGAGTATTGGAGCCTGAATTTTATCCCTGTGGAATTGGGAGGAGCTTTACCTTTGAATTAAGAGCATGGGACCCACACAAGTTTCCTGGTACTGTCCCAAAATTAGGAATTTCTGGCAAAAGGTCCATGCTGCTATTGAGTTCCTTTTGGAGAGCTGATTTTCTCTGCACACCACAATATATGGTGTTAGGCTACGTACCAGAACTGCTGGAACCTAGTTCAGCAAAATTTTTTAGAATTCTCTGTGGCAGCCAAAAAAAAGTTTAACACATTGCTCTGGTTAAAGAAAGTTACTAAGTTATCAAATGTGATTAAGAAATACAAGAAATGGAAAGGATTACAGCATGTCTTTGACAACAATTGGCTAAAGTTGAAGAAAGGAGGACTCCAGGTTTGAAACCAGTAGACTTGCCTATTTGTAGAAAATGAAAGTAATTGCTATGTCCAGCATTTGTCCCCTCTCTCTAGTTATGCCTGTTAACGTTCTGACAGTTTTGAGTATGCCAAAAATCTGGAAATGCCTTTAAAGAGCACAGTTGATGACTATTTGGATTAATCTTATCCCTTCTAATTTCCCACCAGGAAACCAAGGAGAAAATTAACATCAATTTACATTCTGAACCATTGGGAATGGAGAGGATTTTCCTGTCTTGCAGACACAAAAACCTGTGATGTGAAGGAGCTGAGAGAGGAAAGGAGAGATTCTGTGGGTACAGAGGTCCTGGCTCACAAAACAAGAAAAATGGCATAGCAGAGTCAGGACTGATAAAAATGCCAAGCCACAAATAACTATATAGACTAGTGAGTTTCCTTAAGATACTTAGTTAAAGCAAACAAGGGAATATATTCAGCCAGGAGCAGAAGTGTCTTAGTGAACCACAAGACAGGGTAGAGACTCCAGACCACAAGGCTCCAGCAGCTCCACTGAAAGGTTTCTCACTGAAGCCAAGATACTTGCAATTGTTTACAAGGCCAGGTATTACCCATTTTGGAAGGTCACTGCTATAGCACCACAAAACATAATAAAAACTCACATGGATAGAGCTCAAACAGGCAACTGAAGCAAAGCCTGCTAGAGGAATAACCACACACAGTCTCTGAAAAGCTGTGACGTCCTGTTGCAGTGATGGCACACAGTATGCCATACCAGGAATGCAGAGGAGCCTTGCCAAACACACAAGTAACATTAGAGAGGAGCCTCAGAAGCAGTTATTAGGAAAGTAATAAGGGAACACAAAGTACAAGAGCAAGAATGAGTGTGACTAGGGGACCATAGGAACAGCTCACCAAATGAGAAGACTCCAATTACCAAATAGGCCAAACTGCCAAGAGAGAAGCAGAGTAAATTTCCATGTTGGAGGGTCTCTGGAGCTTAAGAACAACTGGTGAAACTAAAACCAGGAGGAGTTAGAGAAAACCCAGTGACTGTCATTTTTGGTTCATCTTTATCCCATCATGGATGGAGTGTTTTCCCATCCAGGCAGGAAGTGGAGACACCCACTCCCAGAGGCGTGGAGATGTGTGAGACATGAGGTATTTTCTGGGATACTCATTGAACTGAAAAACCCCTGGTAGGCAAAGTCCACAAACATGACTGAGTCTGATTCCTTCCATCACTACTGGGTTGTGCTGAGAGACTCACAGAGCAAGACAGGCCTCAGTGGGTGTGTGAAAGGAGCATTGCCCCACTAGTATGGTGGCTGTAGCCTCCTGCCATGGGCATTCAAAAGCCTTGGCAGGGTCTCCTGCACCAGGACATCCTCCCCAAAGCCTCCTGTCCATAGCAAGAGCCTTCCCCAAAAGGGTCCTGGTTTTCTTGGTCATGGTATACATCATGCTGTATCCATCACTAAAAGGAAGTAAAAGACTACTTTTGCAAAAGAATAAAATTTGTAGTTGGCCAAGGTAAAAAACCCACAAGCTTATAGCACCCAAGGACACTTAACCACTTTGGGAGTTCTCTGTAGCACCATTTCAACTGGAAGGATGGGTCAAAAAAACCTTTGAGACATGGTCTAGGACATCTTTCTGCAGGCTAAAATCTACAGGTATTTCCTGAAGACCATTCTCTGCAAAATAAAAACAGAGCCCATTTGAAGTGAAACCAGCCACCCTCATCTGCTCTCAGCAAAATCTCATCAGCACTAAAAATTGCTCACACATCTGGAGGAACCAGCACAGTCATCTGAGAATTATTTCATTCCCAAGCCACAGAGAGCCCTGCATTAGGCCAGTGCTTTTTGAAGACATTCCCTTCCTTCTGTCAGCAGCTGTGGGAGATGCTTCATTCTGCAGTTCATCAGTCCTAGAAAAGTCTTTCCTGATCATCTCTGCTTCCAGACCTGTGGCTGCATGGGTTCTCACACTGCTGCCCTGCAGCCAGCAATATGTATTCCTTCTGCAATAATTAAAAGTACAATGTTAGCTGGCTTCTGCTAAATTTGCTTCTGGCAACTGCAAGGGGTATTTGGAGAAGCCTTGGATCTTTGCCTTCCCACCTGATGAGAGGTGAGATAGGGATGCTTGGTGGCTAGCCCCATGTTAAATCTCTGCCTTGGAATAAGAATGCTTGTTCCCACATTAGAAATCTTGTCAGAATTTTCTCACCAATTATAAAAGCAAACATTCCATGAGACTCCTGTTTATGACCTTCAAAATTATACAAAATAGAATTGCTTGAGACAGCCATAAGTCTGTTTCCCCTGCTCAGACTTTGGAACTGAGGAATATCATCATACCATGAACAGTTTGAGCTCTATCTTCTGGAAGTAAAGAATTTAATTAAGACATAAATAATTTTACCACTTTCACCTAGTTGGCTCTACCATTAACAATAAATTGTTGCTCTGATGTGTCAGAAAGTTTCCTCCAGCTTCCCACCAATTCTCTCTCGTGGTTTTTAACTATCCTGAGCCTTTTAACACACAGCCTACCTAAATCAAGTGGAACAATGGAGTAATTTAAAGCTGACAGCAATTGTTGATTACATTGAACAAAACAGGAGCTTCCAGGCTATTTCCAGGCAGATATTATCAAAGAAAACAGAAATTGTAGTATTTCCCACTTCTGTTGTCTCTTACATGAGTAAGTCATCATCAGACTTCTTCAGTACTTTTTAACTCCCAATAAAGGAAAAAAATGTGTCTTATTGTCGTCTGGTTTCTTGGAATCTCTGGATTCAAAAAAGTCAAAAATACAAAATGTCAGTAACAATATGGTATTTTTGAATGAGGAACATTTAACTTTCAAATCAAGAATTTTAGAGCAGGCATGTATAATGGCAGGAAAAAATATTCTACAGAGAAGATTTTAGGTTAATTGCGTTTTCTGAAAATACCAGACAGATGAAGATGTGGAGTCCAAGACCAAAATACATTGGCTCTAACTTCAATGCTGATATTTTTACAATAGTTATATAATTAATTTTCATAAATCCTTAACAGCTGTACCACCAATATAGCACAGTACTTTTAATAGAATGTTTCATCACTTTATTTTTAGTGGTGAAATTTTGATTGTGTTCCTCAGTGTTTTAAAATTGATAAACGAGGAAGAACTACTGTTGCAGGAAAGTAAAGGATTATGTCTTTCACCAGGCACAGAACTATTAAGATAACTCTTCCCCCTGCTCCTCCCCACTCATGTCATGTAAGAAACTGAATAAAATCCTCCTATAAACACTCAAAAATGAAAAATTTGAAAAAAAATATGAATACATCTTAGATGAGACTTATTTTTTTCTGCTGGGATCAAAAAGTTCATTAAGCCAGATGTGCCTGGCTTATTCTTATTACAGAGAGCCATAAAAAACCTCATGGTTGTTTAGTTATCCAGTGTTGGCTTAGACATAATCAAAACTTGAACAACAGATGAGTAACTGCACCATGTTGACCCAAGCACACATGCAACAGTTTAATGAATTAACTTCTTCAAAGCTGAGAAGTTCAGAACTTGTCAAAGAACCAGCATAAATTTTTGTTTGCAACCTCAACCAACACATGTAAGCTGATTGCCCTTTTCCAAAGATAAATATTCTCTCTTAATAGCACACTTGCAATGATTCAATGTTATGTATGCAAATGTAACAGCATTCTTATTTACCTGTTGGAAGAAATATTTTAATAAAAATTCCCGACAAAATCAATATTTTTGCATCTCAGAAATTATTTCTATAGTTTAAAGACACATTAAGTTGGGAAAAATACCATTAAATGTTTTTACAATATTTACATCATTCGTGTAGTGACCCTAGGCTTAAGGAAATAATTTTCTAATCAATAATATTTTTACAAGTGCTTTTACTTGTTTGTTTTCACTTGGGGTTTTTGGGTTTTTGTCATTTACTGTTAAATTTGAGTTGGTTCATTTGGAGTGTTCATAGAGCCTAAACAACTGTGTTTGTTAAAGCAGACTCCTGAACAAAGAATGACAATCAAAAGGTGTGAAATCTTCTTAACAAAAATAACAATAAATCAATAAAAGCCTCTCTGAAATCCATCTGGATATTTCAGTGACACTTCTTTATATGAGCATGGCTTTGATTTTTCACAAATATCATCCATACCAGGTCCAGCTTACTTTAGCAAAGTGCCAGTAATTGTCAAATGCACCCAGGGGTTTTATGCTGTGACATGGAAGGAGAGCATTTCACAATTTCTACCATGTCCCAAGTGAAAGGATAAGGGGAAATGGCCTGAAGTTGCACTGGAAGAAGTTCAGATTGGATATTAGAATAAAATTTTTCCCTAGTGGCTAGGCTTGGAATAAATTGCCCAAGGAGATGGTGGGGGTCACCATCTCTGGAAGCATTATTTCACTTAGAAGTCTGGCAAGGAAAAAACCTATTCATCATTTTGCATAGCAGCAGGTAACATATTACTCCAGATCTGTAAATAAATTTAACAGAATAGTTATCAGAGAAATAATTACTAGGACTGACAGTTGCTTCCTTATTGATGTTAAGGGATTTATTTTCCATTCTTTCCTATGCCTCTCCAGTTCAGCTGCTTCCCTCATTTGACAGTCCTCCATAAAGATGCTGAAGAAAGTGATACCACAAGGCATTTGGAAGAGGGAATGTTTACAAAGCATATAAATAGACTGTGCTCTATCCAGAATAATTAGCTGTAAGCAAAGTAACAAAAAATGAGGAGAACTTACAAGTATGCCAGATAATTGAAAATCCAGATAGGTTGCATGCTGTAAGCACATAGGATAAATGCCACTGCATAATCTGAGGGGAAAAGAGTAAGCAATAAGCTACATCAGGTCCAAATGCATGTAATACATCTGAAATATCAATCAAGAAGCTCATGACCCTAAAAATACATTTCTGCAATCTTATGCACAATATGTAATGCAGGAGGCATTTTCCTGACTATTTACTGAAAATTGAATTATTCTGAAATAAGAGTTTAAAAGCCTTAGAATGATTCAGAATTTTGCCATTTCAGTCACAGCTTCTGGGGAGAATTATTTAGAAAAAGAAGAACAGTAAGCACTAAAAGTATACCTCACTTCTATTGTGCAAGCAGTTCTTAGTGAAAAACCCTGTCCCTCCTTGCCCCCTGCTGTTATGTTTTAAAAATTAATGCAGGACTCCATCAGATCAATGTTTATTCCAGTCATGGAGTTTTGGCTGAGCTGCATCTAATGTCCTTGGCATGTTTTAAGTAGCAGTAGTATCAGAATGAATCATCTGCTTTGGCAATACCACATTATATTACTGTCTCTTGTTAGAAGTAATGTGTAACAAGGGAACCTTTAGGAACCTTTAGTCTTCAGTTTGGGAGACAATTACATGTACCCATGGTGTGATGTGTGACTGCAGCTCATTAAACAGCAGCAACCTGAATTTACACACACCTCCTTGATTTACCTCCTGTAGCCTAAAATATTAACTAAGTCTCTCACCTCGTGTTTCCCAGAAAAACAGAACACAGAAACAACCCTTAATGGAATAATTTTAACCATTTTGTTTTAACAAGGGTCTCAATGCACGATGGAGGAGCCTGCAGCACTTTCTAGCCACAGGCTGAGGAGCTGGATGAAGGAAGTGGACCCAGCTCAGGGTACATCATCCTGTTATCCTCCAGCAGCACTTGGTCACTTCTAAACAGAGATTTAAATGCATGCCAAACATAACAGATGCCCTTGGTTGCCATAATGTGTGGTGATCACCTCAAACTGAATGGCCTTCTGGGCCACTGAGATCCCTTCTACTCTCAGAAATGTACTTTTTGCAGAGGCACATTCAGAGCTTGTGGCAGGTCTGGCAGCTGGAGCTAGCTGCTAGCTGTGCTGTCAGTCTCTGCCCTGAGCTGCTCACTCCAGCCAGGCACTGTCTGTAACACCATGCTTTCAATGAGATGCAAGATTGGCTTTATCTCATTCAGCACCCTCCTCTCCTGCAGGAACCATTCTCCCCAGTAATAAGATCAGATAAATGTACCATAGCAGTCTGGCCCCTTGCAGCCTTTACAATCTCTAGCATAGTACATAAAGTTTCTTAACACAAGACTGCTTCCTTTCCAGTCTGTTGTATAATTCCAAGTATTGTAAATTCAAAAATCTCAATGGATGGGTGGCACTTCAAATTGCATTGGACAATTTTTTTGTCCTGTAAGTATGTAAAATCTGAAGAGATTATCCTCTCAACACCAGCTGTGTTAGTGGCCTTTTAGATGTCAATTATTTGGATTGACATTTCTAACACTACACTGGAGTCCACAGCACAGGCTTGCCAATTTTTTTTCCCCTATCTACCACTCTTGCATACTCATCTGTCATAAAGTTTCATCAATAAATACTAGGCTATAGCACTACATATAGGGATTTTAAATAGGAAGTTAAAAGAATTTTTGTAATATAATTTAATTAAAATTTATTGAATATATGTGCTACCCAAAAATGCCATTCAGAAGTTCAGGCATGCCACAGTAAACTCAAAGGGAACTATGACATTATTTTAAAAACTTTTTCTTCACCCATCACATTGGGGGAAAAAAAATCTCACCCTTCCCCCAGTGAGCAGACTTAAAGCTGTTCAGCCAGCTGGGTTGTAGCTGCACAAAATGCTTTCAAAGTGTTAGAAACAGCTCTCTCCATTTGCTGATTCTTATGACAGATGATAAAATAGCTTTATCCTGCCCTTGTGTTGTGGCTTTTATCATTTTTCCAAGATGTTCTGACATTTGTTAAATTACTTATATATTGTTTGCTGACAATGTAATTTACCTCATGAAATGTTATTGTCAATTGTATGAAAGTCTTGAATTGCTTTCCCAACAGCAGGTAATGACATCTCACACCAGGGCTTTGTTTTGGTCTGCTTCCCTTTGTCAAATTTTCAGTTTTAATTAACATTGAATTCCAACACCACCACCACCAGCACAGCAGTTCTTCAAATTCAGTGGCACAAGTCCTGCCTGAAGGGCTGCTTTATCTTCTCCAGCACGTTCTTCATTTGATCTGACCAGCACAAGCACCAAGAAGCTGTGCTGGAGCCTATTTTTACTGCTAGTTTCAAACCTCACTGCAATGGAGGTGGCACACAGCATCTACAACAGCATCAGTCCTGATGGCAGAGGCACCTCAGACTCTGCAGACAGGTGTGCAGGGCTGGTTCAGTGGACAATGTTCCCTTTGGACAGCAGAGTCTAAGGCAAATGTTATTGAAAATGCAGGCACTACTCAGGTCAGCTGCTGATAGTTCTCATGTACAATCAATCAATTCTGTCCTCATTTAAATTTGTTTTCCACTAACTGTGCCAATTTTCATGGTGCTATCCTGGATTTACACTAATGAGAAGAATAGAACCAGACCTGCTAAAATTCCCTGAAAGTTGTCATCATTTTGGTTTTGGCTTTTTTCAGCTCCTCTAATAACAAGATATGTGACAGACTTACTCAGTAACACTTCTTCAGCCAGCTACTGACAGTAACAAGAATAATTGAAGGAAGTATTGCTGTTCTTCACAAAACATTTGTAAATGAACAAAAATTCTTTACATCTGGCATTTTCATTTAACAGCAGGTACTTTTCATAATTTTCTAGGATATTATGTCCATAAGAGATGGGTGTTAAATGATCCAACAAAAATGGTTGACATCTACAGAGCATATTAAACACTGATGTCTGGCTTGGGACTGGGACAGAACTGAACTAGTGACAAAGCAAAGAAACCATCTCCCAAGATGCTGCATAGTAAAAACCAGCATTAATTCATTTTCCATCTCATTTTCCATTCTGGTTCAACAACCTTTTTGAAATGAATGAATGCATCTCCTTGATGACTTTTCCAGCCTTGTTTTACAAGGAGGAAATGGAAAAGACTGTGGTTGATGCATTAAAAACAAGGGGAAAGCTGTGTCAGCTTTGTCATGTTTCCTCTTCATTCTAGACAAGGCTGAACTCTTTTTTGTAGGAAGCTTATCAGAATGGGTGAGTATTACAAATATTCTGGGAATTAACAGTGTGTGGCTGGTGACCTTTGATGGTAAAAAACTTTTCAAAGGGCCAGATACAATAGGAAGCTTGTAATAGCAAACATTGTAATTGACAAAGTCATTAATTTCTACTGGTTTATGCTTTTGAGGAGGCTCTCCCCTTTTCTGCTTCTCAAAACCAGGATAAACTATATGTGTCCTTCTCTACTATAAACATGACTTCCATGAGAAGCTTCCCAGCTGGGGAGGATGGACATGGCTCCAGTGACTAGATCTCAGAACAGGGCCATTACACTCAGACATTGGTAGTCTGAAGGGTTTCCATTTGAAAACACCATCACTCAGGCTTCAAATTCCCTTTTGCATTCATGTAAAGCAGCTTTACCATAAACTACAATCAGCCCCAGATGTCTTTACAGGAAATACTACACAGGAAAGAATGCATGATGCTACAAAGATAGAAACCTTTTCTCTCTCCATCCATTTTCAAACCTGAAATTTTCCTTAGATGTAAAAAGACACATATAATTAAGGACATTGAGCTGGCTGTAGGGATGCAAATTTGCAGCCCTGCTCTAAATTAGGCAGAAGTGGTAAGACAGACCACTAATCAAGGAGGAAACCATTTATAGCAGGAAGGAGGGGACATATCTATCCCTAGATAATGAAGCAGCCTTGCACCTGCAATGCCCCCATTTCAAAAGTGACAGATTCTCTCTCTCTCAGCATTGCCATATTTTTTGCCTGGAGCATGTCTTCACCCAAATGCCCTTGGCAAGGGTTGGGGGACAGGAAGAAACACCTTCTGAATTTAGGTAGTGTGATCAGGAGCTTCTGTATGGCTGAGATGTCACAGTCACAGCTTCCCAGCAGCTTGCAGTGAGGACATCCCAGATGGGCTCTAGGCTTAAGTGTACAAGGCTTCCTGAGCTCATTCTGGAGTTTGAGGGGGAAAAGGGGGGGGTCACTGGCCTAAAAACTTTCACTGCAACAGAAATTACTATCAAATTACCAACTGGTAATTATCAGCTGGTGTTTCATGGCAGAATAGGAATTTGTAAGGTGTCCTTTCCCCCAGGGTGGCTACAGAGCAGTGTCCAGCTCCTCAGGGTGCAGCTGTGGGGCAGTGACCCCAGCACAGCTCCCACACATCTGGCAGAATCCAAACACCCTCCTACATCACTGCTTTTTAGTGAAACTCCACTGCATTGCAGTTCCTATGTGAACCTACAAGGAAGCCAAGTGTGCAGCCCTTTTGATACTTGGAGACCAGGCAAGGCTGACTCAGTGAGAAAGTAGAAATTTTGGATATTTATCATTTTCCTCCTTATGCAGGTATAGGCTGACAAGGCCAGTGAGAGCATCAGAGTTGAGAAAGCTTTCTCTTTTACACAAAATCCTATACTATGCAGCTCTTAAACATGTAGTTTGCAATGCTTGATGGAAATAGGCTTTGAGCTATCCATTTATAAGTATCATAGAATAATATTACCATATTTATAAATACATATCATAGAAAGGAAAGAGTAGAGAGGAAACAAATAAGGTTCAAAGCCCCCCATTTGTTGTGCAATAGCAACTGCATTCAACCAACCACTAAAAACTGCAGGATGAAGCACATCCATTTCTGCCCAAAAAGGCAGAAACAACCCTGATCTCATTCTACAACAAATCAGCTTTGTTCCAATATATTGTTCATACTAAGCAGGACACTCCAGCCACAACACATTATAACAGCCTTACTTACATATCCCTCCTTAGAGACACACCCAAAATAGCTCCCCAGAACCAGAATTCACCCATCCAAAGAGCAGCAGTTCTGCAAGAAAACATCTCATTAGCCTCCCCCAACAAAAAGCGAGAGTGTTTGGGCCTGGAGGATATATAGGGACACCAGGTGATTGTTTGGGGATGATCCTTGTAATTGTGGAAAATACATCTCAGCTGGAGCTTCATATGCAAGGCCATCCTGTATTTAATCATCAGTCTGTGTTTTATATTTTTCATATCTATGTTATTTATGTTTTTCTGGCTTATTGAACAGCAAGCCACATACAAAAGGGTGAGGAAGCACATCAAAACCACATCACCTTCAAGAATTACTAATATGGAGTTAAAGCTTTCACCCAAGCAGTCAGCTTCCCTTTCCTTAGCTGGCTTTTTTGAAGGGGGGCAGAATAGATATATTTACATTTCTTTTGAACTTCTAAATCAAGCTGGAAGGAGTTCAAGTGCCTGAAAGCAATTTATTGTAAATGCTGGGGGATAGGAAATTTGCACACACATTCCTGTTAATATGAGTAAGCAAGAAAAAGAGGCACAAACTCCACCTCTGGGTGAAGCTTGTCCACCTTTATGCTAGGGTGATTTATGTGGTAAAACCATTTGCCTGTAAGCATCTTTTGAAGTAGAGTCAATCACTGATAGCAAACCAGCTATTTAGAGAGATTAATAAATACTGTGATGTAAGCAGATGCAGCTCAGTGTCTGTCCCCATAACAGAGGCACAGTACCAATGGAGAACATGGGTCATTGTAAATGGCACCTTCCAAAGTAGGTTCAGAACTAAACCCAGTGGGCACCACCACTGTATCTTCCAAAATTATACATGACACTTGTTTTTCTGTGACCTTCACAATTCAAAATGCTTCTCTAAAATGTAGTGTACTTTACTGTGCTAAATGACAGCAAAACAAGGTCTTGCAACATCTCCTCCAGTCCTGGGTTTGCTTAGCTAAACCAGGTCTGGGGCTAAAAAAGAACAATTGGTTGATAACCGAGGTTTGTCTCACTAGAGGTGACATTGTTACTGAAAATGTAATTTACTAAGAATATTTCTGAACTGACAAACCACTGTGTAGTGCCCAGAAAAGCCCAGAACACACGCTGTACATAGGAAGCTGTTCCCAAGCCTTTTTTGCTGGATCTTTTTGCACTTGTGAGCCGAAAGAACAAGAGGTTATTCCATGCTGGGATGTTACCAACCTCACCAGACATGTTGTGAACCATAACTGTGCAAACCCTGCTCCCTGTGCCTCCCAGCCTGGGCTCTGGCATCTGCTGTGTCTGCTGGGGATGCCTTTCCAGCCAGATGCCTCTGAGCTTTACACCGTGTGTAAAGACTTGATAATATCTAAACACCCACTTTTCACCTCTTTAGGTGAAATGGGTTAAGTCCATATGTTCAGCTTTTATTTCTCCACATTCTAGAGCACATAAATCCACACCAGATGTGCGTGAGAGGGGATGAACTCCTGTCAGACAGCAAAAAGCTGTGTCAGAGCCTGGCTTTACATCTGCAGCTGCTTCTGAGGATGCTTTTGCAGGGGCTGGTACCAGCTGCTGGTTCCACTCATGGGGCCCTGGGGGAGCAGCTCAGTGTCCCAACGTGGTCAAGGGCTCACCACCCTTTTCACATCTCACCACTGAGGACCTGAGAGCTTCCTTCCTAAATATGACACCCAAAGGAGTATTTCACTGCAGGCTGTGCCCTTTGGGATTCAGACTACTGGAATTAACATACCAGTAAATTTAAAAAGTGAAATACAGAAGATGAAAAGTCGTGTGAACCTTTTAACCCAAGTGAAAAACATCACATTCTTGCCTTGACAAGACTCACATGGTAATTTCATATACCATTCTGCTCTCAGAAATTATTAATTAATAGTATGGATAATAGATTTTTTTAACTCTTCTTTTTCTCTACTTCATAGATTTTTCTCTCCCTTTACAGGGTACAAAATTCTTTAGGAATTCCTTCTGCTGTAAAGATTTTTTTTTTTGCCAAGGAAACATGTGTCTTTTATTTCCAGAACATTATATACAGATATATTGCCAAGCACTAGATTTTTTTCACAATAGATAATAGCTAAAAAAAAAAAAAAGTGCTTCTTTAAATCTTTTAAACCACTAAGAACATCAACAGGAGCTCATTTATACTGTTAATTAGAGAGATGTTACTAATACCAGATGGTCAGCAAAAATTCCACAGAAAAATGTTCCCTAAGCATAGTACATTTTAATTATAATTTTGCTGAAAATTGAATATATTTAGATATAATGCCCAGTGGAGCCAATGGTTCTGCTTACCACAGGATACACTTAATCAAACAAAAGTACTCCAGAAACACTCCTAAAGTGCCTTTACTTGACTGAGTCCATCTGGGAGCTCCACATATGTTAGGAATAAGATTTGCAGTTAATTGGCAAAAGCTTTAAAGGTTTGAGAAAGGTTCTTCTGTACAGGACATTATCCACATCCACAGAAAGCTACATTTGACTCACAGCTCCACCTTGAAGATGATCTCCTGCTATTGCCAGCAGAGCTGGAGCTGAGGTATCTTCAGCTGTCACACCTATTTATTTGAGGCCTTTCAGGACTGAGGCTGCTCCTCCTGCACGTGAGGACATGCAAGAAGTGTCACTGCCAAGGAACCCCTCACAGCAGCCCAGCCACTTTTCTTACATACAACTCCTAAACAAAACAAACTCTTAATAAAATAATATTTACTGGAGCCATTGGCTTATCCTAAGGACAGCAGAAATTTGCTAAATAGCTCTAACCCTAGAGGATGTTTACAGTTTAAGATTTGTTTAGCACTTATGGTACGATTTGTGCCATATGTTCTCTTCCTTAGAATTTTCCCTGCAAAACATTTTTATTAGAAGTGGAGCAAAAGGAACTTACACATCTTCCCACTTCATTACAGCAGCATCATCCTTCCAGGGCAATCTGTAACCAAGTAACATGTCCCTTGAGTTTTTTATCTGGTCTCTGGCAGCAAAGTTGCACCTGATGAGCCTGAACTACTGAAACCTGATCTGATAGAATGGAGCATGCATGGAATATGGAACATGATTGGTTTTTCCATGGCAGTCTGTACTCACACTGGGAGAAAACCTCCTTTGGAGACTGTTTCCAGCAGATAGCCTGGGACCCTCTCAGTAAAAAGCAGCATGCTTTATGTTTTGAGTCCTCCTGAAATTGAAGCAGCAGTGGTGCATGAGTGAGCATAGCTGGTCATGATGGCTCTGAAGTGAAAGGCTGAAGCTGCCAGTCACTATGGATGGGCTTTTACATTCTACTGAGCCTTTTTGAAAAACTGGGTGTTGATGCTTTGGCATACAGTGGAAAATCAGGGAGTAAGCCATGAAGGCATAGGGAAAAAAAGATCTGAAATGAAATAATGTCAGATTGACCAAGGAACTGCTTTTCTTCCATTTCTGAGTGAGATTTCACTCCCACAACACAGCAAGTACTTAAAAATCCTTCTTGTGTCTGAAGAAAGGCTTTTCCTTTACTGACAGAGGTATATTTGTGCTGGTCCTTTCTATTAGTTTAATGCATTATCAAGAGGCATCCATGAAGGGAAAACAATAGGGAACTGAGGGTTTTTACACCAGCAGAATTTTTAATAATAATCCTGTAGGATATTTTCAAAATCACTATGAGTACAGAAGTTGAACTTTTGGTTCACTGGGGGGAATAACAGGGCAGCAATTAGATTTGAAAAGTCAGAGTGGGTAAATCAGACATACAATTCAGAACAAACAAACATGGAAATATTTTGCTATTTTTCTGATGTGGTTTTCAGACTACCCCTATGGATTGATTATTGGATTGATGCCACTTAATGGCAAAAGTTTCTACACAGCTTCTATTGTCTTGTTGTTGTACCTGATGATTCTTTGTCATTCAGCAAGCAAAGAAGTGGCCCTTGCAGGGGCCAGACTTGCAATGTTCCACTAGATATTTCTGCTTACACTTCTTCTGAACCTGCCATTGCTATTCATGCATCATGTCTTTGTGCAGAACCTGCTTCATCCACACCCTTCTCCACCAGAAAGAAATGGGAGACTGTTTGGAAGGGCTTTGCTTTATTTCAGATATCACTGACTATAATCAGTAGATAAGAAGGAGCATCTTTACTCTCTGGTGAAATGGAGTCAGCAGTGTTTGGCTCAAAGCACAGTTCAGCAGCAAACTTGATAACTGTTATTCCTTTTAATTTAACCTATTCTTAACACCCTCTTGAAAGGGTACGTATATTTTTTGAGCAATTCACTAAAAATAGATCAAGGGTGCTAATTTGGCTGTAAACATAATGCATCTGGCATCTTTGAAGTAAGTTGTTTAATGATTTCAGTGAAATCAAAGCAGCTTACTAACTGTTAATTAAACATCATCTTTGGTGGCTCACAGACTATAGAATTAAAACTGTAAATAGTAAAATTAAAGAAACACAAAAGAGTTTCTTTTGATCTGGAGATTTTCCCCAGAATGAAATCACTAATGCTTCATTATGTTTCATAAAATGATGGAAGTTCACAGCAAACATGACACAGACATTGATTGTCCTCATTGGATTAAATATTAATTATTCTTTTATATAGTTGTATTCTCTAGACTTTTTGGGAGGATTTTTTTTTCACATCAACCTTCTCTATTTTATATAGGGGAAAAAATGTGAATGAGCTTTGGATATATATATATATATAACTCTATATGGTGGTTAAAGGAAACCTATAGAAACCACTCATTGATATTAAGCATATAATTTTTTAAAATTAACATCTGGTAAAAATGAATATGACACAAATCACATATAGTCTGAATTAGCTTTTACTTACTGCAGGAAAGGTATTGATATATAGTGTAATGCAGAATGGAGAATAACCAGGGTTTTTCCATTCATCTTGAGACCTTGTTGCAGCTTCCAAACTTTTCACAGGTGAGACTTGTCATGGCCATTTTTGCAACCACTATTACCACAAGTCATTATAATATGGAACAATAATTTGATTGGATGCTGTGATACAGCAGCCTAGAGAGTTTAATTGTGGTACCCATAGACGAGCAACTGGCATTTAGAAATTTGAACAGGAACAATCCTCTTTGGGAGTTAAATCAGATAAAAGACAGAAATAATAGTGTGCTTTTTCATTCCCTACCCTATTTCCAGTGCTAGTACTAAAACAATACCTCCAAGAATACTCCTGCCTAAGCCACCATGTCATGATGATGTGAAACCTTATTGTGCAGAAAAAAATAAGTATGCAATTCAAAGACATAATAAATGGTTTCCTGAAATTGAATCAAACAACTTCCCCTTGAAGTTATTTTGCTGTTGTACTTCTATGGTAGAGTTGGTTGCTTCCATTATCCCTGCTGAGAATACAGGCTATCAACACCCTTAAAAGAATTCTGGTTGTGCAAGTATTTCTGTAAGAGAAATGTCTGTGGACAAGGCAGGCTGTAGGGCTGCCTAGAATGAAGAGTAGCTTTAATGAACAAATCATGACTGACAAGGCATTTAGGCATGAGACTAACAAACGAACAGCTATAGGCACTTGGTTTCATTCCTAGTCTGCTGTATTTCTGCTTTTGGATGACTAGAGATGCATTTTGAGGAGACCTACTGAAGCAAGCACACAGCTGAAGAGGCCATAGAAACCTTCCCCAAGCTTGTAATGAATGACAATTTCTTAAGAAAAGTTATACCAACGTTTTCCAAGGTATAAACTGAATCTTGTGTACGTGCATTGTATGTCCATTGAACACCTAACACATGCTTATGATTACAAAATGCAAAAATTCCTCAAAATTTGGGCTTTCTTGGGAATGGGAAGGAAGAAACCAAGGTTCTAAGTTCAGCCAGGTGCTTAGTATTTATTTTTGAGGTCTGATTCTTGGTTTTACTAACTGCAATGAACTCTTTGTGACTGAAAAAGAGAACATAGATATTTCCACTTTGTCTGGTTTTCTCTGGTTTCCAAGCCCTCCAGCCCTGAAAGTCTATTTGAAATTGTGAGGGTAGCAAAGAAGCTTTTCAGATTCAAGCAAACTGTGCTTCCTTGAGAAAAACTTCCCAACCACCACTGATGATGCAAGAACAGAATATCCTGTGCCAAGCAAGAGCAAAGGGCTGCTCAAATGCTCCCAGCTTTTTTTGATCCTCAAGGCAGGAAGAAAGGCTTGGGTTTTTGGCTTACCATGGCTGGCTGTGCCTGGGGCACAGGGCATGTCTTTAGTGGGGCAGGACAGTTTCTCAAGGGTGAAGCAGAGTTCATCAGGGAAATGAGTGTTCATGTCTCTGCAGCACTTCTCCTGGACACAATTTCCTGGTCTTTTTGCAACACTGTTGTCCCTTTTATTGACTGTGGTGCCCTGGTAGGAAAGACACAGGAGATGGATGTGCTTGAGCTGCTAACACTGAAAGCTGCATTGCATGTAATTTTGCTAAAATTAGGGTAGTTCAGTGCAAGCATGGCTTTACAAGGGTTCTTTGTCTGATGCATGAAACATAGATAGTCTCAAAGCTAATAGAGGCAAATGAGCAAAGTCTGATGTACAGTGACTATTTAAGAAAAATAAGGTAGAATAACAAGGAAGTAATTTCTTCCAGGGTATGAGTCTGGGATTTTCTGTGTGCCTTATATAAAGTTTTACTGTTCAACAAAAGTAAAATTTTTGTCAACTTTTACCAGCTCAAATCATTACCTCCTCTCCTTTATAAGACCAATATACTCAATGAGAAGGGTTTCAGCTAATGAGTTCAATATAATTGAAAGACTATTCAACATCCTTTTTCTTGAGCAGATGCTCCAATGAGTCTACCCCAATTCCTCATTTGGTTTCACAGAGTTGAAGATTATGTTAAGAACTACAACCCTCCTGATTATTTGTTTGAAGGAATCCAAATATAGCCTCTTTGAATGTTTTAGTACCTAGGGAATAAAACAGCTGTCAGCAATATGTTCTTCTGAGTGGCTTTCATATGAACACTCAGTCTGGTTGTAATTTTAAAAACACAGCCACAGTCAATTGTCACCCACAGACAGGTGTGCAGTCCAAATATAAATTTTATATTTCCCAGTACATATGCAAATTAAATATGAAAATGGTAATACTAAATTTTACACAGTGGAACAGTAAGAGCTCTAAAATTAATATCAAGTGCCTTGACACTGTCAGATGGTTACCAGGTGCCTTACCCTATGAATTTCTCATTATTAAGGACATATTTAAGAAACACGATTTGTGGTGCAATATGTCACTGAAATTGCCAAATTCAGACGTTGAATTATGCAGGGTAAAATTTGTCATGCTGGACAGATTTAAGTGGCTTAATGCATGGATTTTTTTGTCCCATGGGCTCTGTGAGCACTTAATACAGACATTTTGAAGTGGGTAAGCTGAGGATCCCTGAACAGGGTCACTGAGTAAAAAAGTGACACCTCTGTATATGTTTGGGTTGAATAGATCCACAATTGTCTACAGTTCTGAATAAAATGAAGTCTCAGCTTCAGAAAACCAGTTTTTTTATTTTGCATACAGAGAGTAGAAAAGTATCTGGTAAAGTCCTGGCCATGTTAATGTCAGTGGCAAAACCCTTATAGGGTTTTAATTAATGCCTGTCCACTGACTCTAGAAGTAACTATTACAATGTCAAAAAATGTTTTAGACAGAAGCTGAGCATAGCAGTAGGAGTTACCTCATTTAATATAACACATTGTGTGAATTAAAACTTACTTTTGTCTTTGTTTCTGCTTAACTAACAATAATGTCAGAGGATGTGTGGAAGAAATGGTGTAGAACTTCCAAGTAAAGATACTGAAGTACCCCTTGAGTCTCCTTTCTCATGAAATAGTGCAAAACCATTGTTTTTAAAGAAGGATGGGGGGGTAGGTTGAGGAATAAAACCAAACATTCTAAGATATTTCTGTATGAGAGTATGATTTAATCTAGCCAGGAATAGTGGGCATGCCAGACAAAAGGAGTATATTTTGACATGAGGGCACAATAGCTGCAACCACAAACATCCACACTCTCACTTTGCTCACAACCCCCTTTTTTAAAGAAGTTTCTGTCTGTGCCTGGGATTCATTACATGTCTGCACATTTCTGATCCAGCACACTCGTTATACAAATGTGGGGCTGGGAATCACCAGCATGTGTGCTTCCAACTCTAAGCACTGGAAACTTTTTCCAGTCACAGTGGCTGGGAGTACCTTCCATGAGCAACACCATCAAAAGCCATTGCAGAGACAGAATAAATACAGCAGTTTACTGATAGCAGTTGATTGCTTTGAAGGAAATGCCTGGGACAGCCAGTGACCCAGAAACCTCTGTTATTGGCCTATGATTTTTAATTTAATAAAATTTTGATAAGGCCAAGTTAATCTTGAGTAATGTGCTGGTATGGAAACAATCTAGTTCAAAGGATGATTAATCTGTTCCAGTGTGATAAATGTTAAGCAAGGATAATTAATTCCAGATTTTTAGATTCAAGAACTTAAGCTTCTGCATGGCTAATCAAATACATAAAATGGTAAGATAATGCAGGAAGTCTGATCACATCTCACATGCCCCACCAGAAGCCTCATCTATCATAAAAGAAATAATCTTACTCTTGAAGCAAATTGACAGCACAGTCAGACATTGCACCTAAAACTATCCCCATCCAGCCATCCATTCAAAGCATACTGGTTAAACATTCACCTCAGTAGGACTTCTGTAATCCACATGTTCTTTCACATGAGTTTGTAAATGTATGTGAGTCTTCATTTTGATCGCTGGTTGGAAGTAATCAAAAAACTAGATCAAAGTAGATGTCAAATCATCAAAATCTGGAATCAAACCTGGCAATATTGGACATAACTCTAAATAATTAATCCATGTTCAGTGTGCAGTTCTTAGATGCATCTCATCATATTTTGGGGAAGTGAAGTCTGCCATGCAAAATGAAGTATGAGGCTCACTACTATAAATCAATATTTATCCCAGAGGTAATAGTTACACTAAAGTACACTTTTTCCATATTTAAGTAAATGATACTTTGAGACTAATAAGATTTTATGTAGGGTTTTGGAAAAAAACATAGGAAAACCCTGAAAGTTCAGGATGATACTGAATATGGAAGGAGATTGGTAAAGAATACACTGTGCAGGGGTAGTTGCTGCTGCAGTCTACATGTAAGATCTGGGCTACTTGTGTTGAGGCAAAGAGGAAAATTATCACCAGAGAATAATTAGTGAGTTCACCATGAGGAATTTTTGGGCATGATTTCTGATACTTGATTGGCCAAATTACAACTGTCACTGAAATGTGCAATTTTTGAGAAAAATGAAATGGTTGTTTGAAACAAACTCTTCATGGTAGAGTCATATATTGCCTGTGAAGTACATCATCCACAGTTTCTGAAACTTCCACAGCTGATGGAAATAGTGAGACATAGAGCAAAGACAAAATGGAATTGAGCAACAAGTCTTGGGGCTATGTTACATCTTCACTTGGAATAGAATATTCAGGTATTAGATTCTCATGTGTGCAAAGGTGACTCTAATGGAACTCTGATCTGGCTTCCAAAACAAGTTTTAGAAAATTATTTAAAACTGATTTTTTTTCTGCCTGGAAAAAATTTAGAAGGAAGGAAGCCACTTCAAGGGTTCTCACGTTGTTCAAAGCAAAACACATCACCAATGTGTTTTAGTCCTTTAGAAACTATGCAGAGGAATTAGACAGAGTAATGTGGGTTTCCTAAAAGGTTCCTATTTTAACACAAAATTGTAGTTCATTAAATACAGTGATAAGACAAAGAGAAAATAAAGATTTTATATTCACCACTAAAAGCCAGATATAACACTAAGAACTGAGAAATGTCTGCTAGAAAGAAGGGAGGCTTGTTTTATAAAATTTGCTCTTTTCCCAGGCATTAACTTGGGTTGACCAAAGTCAGAGGAGTTAAAACCTAGCAAGCAGAATTTTATGAAAATCAGGAGTTGCAGTTGGTACCACTGTCCTTGGAAGTAGTGTTTAAACACACTAAATGCCAAGAATGCTATCAACAGTACCCAGGAGGATTCAAAGAATATCTTGCACTACACAGCAGCACAGAGTTTTTGTTTCTGTTGCTGGGGTTTATTTCATTCTGTTGAGCTTCTTTTTGGTTTTGGGATGATGGGTCTATGTCCCTAGAAGACAAGATTTCCCCTCCATTTTTATATGTGCACACAAAGAGAAATCCACAGGGCTGCCACCTCTGAATGCTCCTGTCTGGGGAAAGCTCCCAAGAAATACAAGTTTGCAAAGAAATATAGAAATGCCTAGTCCTGCATCACACATGCTTCATAATGTGTTGGTGCTTGACTGATACTGCATTGAGTTACTAAGGATTGGAATTGAGACAGTAAATGTCAGAACAATATTTAAACACTCAGAGAACTTGAACTTCATTCTTGTCTGTTCATAAATATCCATGTGAAATTTCTCCTGAACCACAATCTTAATAAAACCAGACTTAATAGAAGAAGGAAATTCATTTGAAATGGAAAGAAATTGGATATTCTTTCCACTCTCGCAAAGGATTTGCACAAATACTTGAAAGATCTTAAGTTTGGCTGTTTCTTTAGATTTCTCCAGATTTTTTCCTCTAGAAAGAGAGTTGATACAAACCAGTTTTTGTTTTTTAATATACTGATTTTTTCAAGGAGAGAGAAGAAGGGGAAACCTTACTACAGAGGAACAGCAAATGTCCTGAGAACAACCTGAAATGCCAACTTAGCATTTTTGCACTTCAAAAACGTCTTTGACTTTTATAAACAGCCATGATGGTAAAATTGAGGCTGTTAAAAATACATGGTTTACTTCAGTAGTTTATAATTCACAGTGGCATTTAGTGGGTGGGGTTGTAAATTAGTAAGTGGACTGTTGCCACAGCAGAGTAGGCTGCTGCTCTGCAAAGGAGAAGCTTTGCTAAGAATAGGAATGTGGTCACCATGATAATGAACAAGGGCTCTGCATGCCTGAAACGTTGATGGGAGATTGGGAGATGGTAGTTGGATGTTTAACAGCTGCTCTAGAAATTAGATGTTATCAAAGATCTGTTTGAAAGATTGAACTGGATGAAAAGCATGCAAAACTTAACCAGTAAGACCTGGTTTCAATTTTTAGTAGCAGTACCAAAAGGCAGAATGGCACATTAAATATTTATATTGTCAATAAATTGGAAGATACAGTTTTAGAGCCAACAAAATGTACGTTTATTCTGCTGCAATAGGGAGGCAGGATTGCAGCAGCCTCTACACATGAAAGGACCTTTTCCCTATTGCTCTCAAATTAAGTAGATTAATATGCCAAGAAAGCATTACAATATGTTAATCAGGTATTTGATCTGGTCTATCAAACACTCCGAGAAAAAAGTCAGTTACTTCCTGGAAACTATATTAATGTTCCAAATAAACCTAGCTTTTTAAGGGCACTAGATTTGTCTGAGGAAGGATGATATACTTATGACTAGGATGATTTGCCTTTGGACTCTTAGTAGTTGTAACAGCCTTATGAAAGGCTGAAAGCCAACAGCATTATACCAGAAATCCTGAGTGGAGGGTGCAGATAGATAATATATAATATGCCACGTTCAACTTTTGGAAACTTTACTACTTAGTGACAGCTGCTGTATGAATGTTGTTCAGGCAGAAGAGGATAGGAAAATATTCTGAACCTAAAAGCATGACCTGCTTGACTGCAACAATTTCTTGATTTTGACTGCTTAAATTCCCATTTCATGGACATCAACACAATGCTCTCAATTTTCTGGCCTCAAGGTACATGTTTTAGCTATGTCAACCTTACAGAGATCCACAGGAATCTTTCACTGAAGAACAAAAAGAAAATCTGTATGAAATCATGTGTACTTCTCATGCTGCACAACCCTTTGCTATGGGGCTCTGCTTTGATCCCTGTTTGTGCTGGCCAGCTCCAGGTCCCCCAGAGCAGAGGGGGCTGCACACAGATGTTCCACTGCCAAAGAGCTCATCAGTGCAGGAAACCAGGTCACTTCTCCTGTAGGAAGATCACCAACAAAGTGATTTTGTCATAAAAGGTCTAATCTGGCTGTTTTCTGAGTCAGAATACAGGACACATTTCTAGTAGAAGACATTTTGAGCTGCAGTCCCTCCCTAAACTTTCTCATGTACCCAAATGGGGAATTCATTCACTATTATATAGATGAAAGAACTTCCCAAAAGGATTGCTGATCAGTGATATAGCTGTGTATTTTCTATAAAGATGTCCTTAGGGAGGGATGTGTCTGGTACAAAATAACTGAATATCTCTGCTCTTACTGGAAAGACTTCATCTTACAGGAGAATTTATAGCAGCTTTTGGGACATAGACAAGAAATAGAAAAATACCTTTTATCAAAATTAAGCCACAAATAAACTACTTGGCCAAAGGATTAAAGGGTTAGGGTCCCAAGCAGACCTAAAACTTATGCTCTTTGGTTTAAACTCTGTGTTCACACACATTAACAAATCTAAAGCATATAAGATTGGAGTAGGGATTAGGGAATCCAGATCAGCTCTTTAAGATCTGCCAGTTTCAGGACTCTACATGCTTACAATTTAACCTAATTAAAACCATGAAATTATAATTGAATATGGAAATGTATTGGCTAGAAAGTGAATCTGTCACACCCTCAAATCACTTTATTTATTATAACTCTGAAATCCTGTCCCACCATGAAACATGTGCAGCAGAGTATCCCACACTGACAAAGTGGCACCCTATGGATCTGAATGTGGTGTCATCTTTAAGATGGGGTTTACAAGAAACAGGGATTTGTTTCCCAGAGCCCAACTCTGGCTGCCCAGCTGATGCCTGCCTGGCCAGCAGCAGCACTTTGCTGATGAGGGGGTTTGAGCACACCCACCCTAACTGCTCGTTAGCTCCTGGCTGCCTCCTGTGTGTGCACACCAGTCAGAACTGAAGTATCCTTCTAAACCGTGCATATCCTCCTGGCAGAGTGTCTCTTTTCCCAGCTATCAATGACTGAACCAACTGATTTAAAAGCAGATCCATAGCCATCAACTTAAGTAATCCCTGGAAAACTCCACAGCAAAAAAAAAAAAAAAAAAAAAAATTAACATGAGTAGCAAATAAAGCAATACACAGATATGGGGGGATATTGTAACACTGCAGGTGGCTTTGATTTGATTTACAAGAACACTTGGCATCAGTTCAGCCATGAGTTCTCTTACCTTGGATCATACTGAGCCAGCTTCTGTGAAAAATGACTACAAAATCCTTTCAAAATCAAAAAATTCTATGACACGCACAATGTACATTTGACTGTGTACCTTAGTAAGCCTACAGTAAAAATGGCTTCTTAAGAAATCTAAATAAAATGGGATATAGAAGACAATGTTTTAATCTTTTTTTCTTTCTCTGCTTTGTTCTTAACCAGCAAAAAATCTTTCTTCTGGAAAAGATCATCACTGAAAACATGGTCAAACTTTTATACAGGATCTCTAGGTTTTACTGCTCTCCTGACCAAGGACTTTCTGCACAGTAGAAGAGAAACATTCCTGCTTGCTAAGGGCCCTATGAAAGAACAATATCTGACTAAGAATATAATCACAAAAGCAAGCACAGTATGGACCAGGAACGTTGGTTTCATACTTTTTTTGTCCATACTTACAGCAGTAAGATGTTTCATCTGACTGTACTTGAAAACTGCAACAGTGTATCCAGCTTTTTTTTTTTTTTTTGAAATGACAAAATCACAGTAGCAAAAAGGCTGAGAGGTGAGATACTGACAACACCATCCTTACCAAAGGCTTCTAAAATTGTCTAGAGATGACAATACTCCAAAACCAGGCATAATTAGTCTATTTCTTACTATAAAACTGTCACTTTGCTACATGATGCAGACAGTAAAAATAAACTGCTTTAAAGAAAAGTAGTAGAATCCCAAAATGCAATCAGATCAGTACAGCTGTATCCAAGAGTTTTGTGGCACAGCACACTGATTTCTACACTGCAAAATAACAAGGCAAGGACTAATTTAGTTATACATTACACAGTTACTATAAAGACAAGCACCAATTTCAGGTAAATGCCAAATCCTTCAGTAGTTAGACAAAGTTTTATTATTTTCTTTACTATAAAGAAATAATCCACAATAACTAGTCACAAATAAACTTTTAAAATGTAAAATATATGATAAGCTAACACCAAATCAAAAAGGAACTGAGTAAAAACAAATGATCCTTGTGATGATCAGCCCTATTTCTAAGGTAATGGAGAATCATAAAAAGAAACAAAAACAAACTAAAAAGTAAAAAAACCAAAATAAAATTTCCTGAACAGCAAAAAGATAGGCTGGAATCAAGTTACTGTACATCTTTGTATCATGTCCAAATTAAAAATTTAGAGTTTTTCAGTATGAGCTTTGGAGAGCCACTCATGCACTGGATTGAACAATTAATTTCTGAACCCTTTCCTTCATACATGATGACTTTCAAAAAGGTTTTGATATTTTATGAGCAGCACAGTCAGAACTAAATGGATCTAAATATTTCTGCGTGTGTAATGCAAACACCCCAAAATAAATATTTATTCAAAATAAATATTTGCTACTGACATGTCATATAGAATAAATGCCAATTTTATTTTTAAAAAGTGCACAGAAGCAGATCATTAACACACATCAATATCTGTTAAGATGGATAAGCATTTGTAAAAAAAAAAGGTCTGTATTCAACACATTACTAATAACTAAAAATGAAAAGAATGGCTACTGTCTATGCATAAACAAACAAATGTTTCTGGTCAAAAACTATCTATTACTAAAGTAAGCATTGTAAATCACATATATTTAACTGAATGTACTATTTTTAAAAGACATATCATAGCATATATCTACAAAACTAATTAGAATTTAGAACTGAAACTAAATTCAGAATTGTTTCTTATATTAGCCCTGTATCAGCTGAATATTTTCATGTGTTTTACCTGAGGCACAAGTCAATCTTACTGAACAGCAGCTCCTGAACTCAGACAAGTATTTAAATATCTCAGTAGAGAGGTGTCACCAGCACATTCAGAGCTTAAACTATGCCTGTATCTAAAAAAGGTTCCAACTTTTATTTATAGAATATTACTGTAGCATATTCCTGAGCATAATGAGATATAGAGAAAAGTGGCTGGATGGGACAGCCTTGTGGTGGCAGCTCTCCCAGCTGGTGCAGCAGCGTGGGCTATATTGGTGCTACACTTCAGGGGGAAGAAAGGGAAAGAACCTAATGATCTCAGTTTTTGCCTGTCTTAGTAGGTTAGATACCACTGAATTGAAAGACAATCTGTGATCATCTGCATTTATCATGGGCTAAAAGGACTCAGGTAAGATTTTACAGCCCAGGACATTCAGAGACCAATTTTGTGTGCATACCCCACACATACACACCTGCTGCTGCTGTCATGGTGTGCCGTGGGTAACACAATGGTTAGACAAAGAATATCAGCTCCATTCCCCACGTGTGACCAGCCAGTAGGATATATGATAATGACTGACCTGCTTCTCCTGCCACAGCAGATGTTTTCCTAGGGAAAAATTAACATTATGGAATTTAATCTGTCAAAATAGTGTAAGGCCTCAACGGCTTTGCCTCCAGCAAGACTGGGAGCCCAATCTTGACAAGTTTCTTTGCTCTAAAATAGATTAAAGAATTCAGTCAAACATTGTTATATATGCATCTTTCAAAAACTGCACATAATTCTGGATGCTCTGGGTCTTGTTCTCTGATTTCTGTAGGCTGTTCTCCAGTTCTTTCAAATGTACTTCATGATGCTTTTCATTCTAGTGAAAAAGAGGAAATGCATAGAAAATTAGAAACAAAATATAAATCAATCAAAATAATAATCTAAGGCACAAATTACCTAATTTTTAATAGCTTTATTTACCTGTAAAAGTTTTCAGAGGCTCCACAAAAGCAAAGGTGCAAAAAAAGGCCTCAAAAGATTGACAATTTCATTTATGTTCAGTAAGGACCAAACTGAACATATTTGGATAGACTTAAAATCAAAAAAAGACCTACAATAATTTTAAAAAATTGTAAATTCAGATTACTGTCATTAACTCAGGAAAAAAAGAAGGTATCACTACATCATTATGGGATTCTTATGCATCTAATAAAATTTAGATATGCTTCCTAAACACAATTGATCTGAGGGAAACTGCAACTTTGTACTTTTTTAACAATTTTTGTCTTGCTGTGAAAACTGTACTGGTTAAGAGTTGTAAACTCAATACTATTCAAGTGATTAACTTAGCCTGGACATCTGCTAGGTTGATGGGAAATGTCAATGTACAAAGTATATTATCAAGCTAAATTAATTTACTATTCTGAAAAGTGTGTATTAACTGTGTTAGTAGTGCATTTTCAGTAAAAGGAACTTGTTTCTGCAAACGGTGACATGGTAAGTGATTTGTTAAATCACTAACAGCATTATTTACTCACATGGTGAAATAAGCAGAGGAGTTGGTTTGTTTCTTCTTGCCTCTTTCTCACTTCAGCTTCAAGAAGTAGCAGTTTTGTCTGAAAAGCTTGCTCTTTGTGTGAAATTTTTTTCTGTTCTTCAGCTACCTATGAAAGCAATGAGAGAGAAAGGATATATATGTTATATATATACATATATAACATATATTTATAAAGCATATATATAATACATATCTATTTACTCTTAAACCCAAATCAGTTCATTTTCTTATCTCTTAACATTAACATAGCTCTATTTCCTATTCTTTCATCTAATACTTAACTTATTTCCCATGCCCAGCACTTAAACGAACCTGTAAAATACTCTGGCTAAATTTGAAAGCTGTTTCAATTTGGAAAAAAAATGTAATAAGGGGAACACTTTTTAGCTTATTTTCAAGTTAAGTCACAATTTTAGCTTTTTCAAAACCAAAGAAGTATCCTCAGGCAGTATTGAGAAAAATCATGTGGTTATTTCTACGTCATTAATCTGAAATTACAACTTCATACATTTTTTTCTGATTAAACTAATACAATTCACTACAATCTAAATTCCTATATTTCCTCTTGAATTTGATTTACTGTTTGCATAATTTCTACAAATGACAAAATTCAGCTTAATATAGAAAGAATGCAAACTCTTCCTCTAAAAAGAGAAGGATTTCAACACCAACATTCTCGTGGGCTTTTATAACAAAAAAAATAAAAGCTAAGATTAAGCTTTTGTACAGAAACTTTTTGCTTTGTGTGTGGGATTTAATATAAGGTGGTTAAAGAATTTTGATTTGTCAATTAAAAGAAAAAGATAATAAAAATGTTGGTCAATTGAAACTTGTTATTTATTTCCATAGGAAATCCAAACTTGACAAAGAAATTGAATTGTTCCATCCATATTTAAAACATGCAGAAATTCACAGCAACTTTTTAGTATTTCTCCCTACATGCAAAATAGTCTCGTTCCATAATTTTTTCTCAAGCTCATTTTTAATGTTATTTTTAAATTGAAAGTAGCAAACAAGTTTGAGGGATGTATTGAATCACCAATACCATTTTTCTCCCTTCTTCCAAAGCAGATTCAAGTTGTGTGGTTAATGCATTATATTCTGCCATTTTCTCTTCAAGCTGCAATTTACTGCTCTGCAGACTCTCATCTTCTTTTCTGAGCTGATAAGCAAGTTCTTCATTCTGATGTTCCATCTCTCTTAACTGCCTTTATGCAAAACAGATTAGTGCATTATAATTCACATATATATATTTTCATATAATATTGCAGAAAAGTGTAAGAATTAATTTCGATCAGATTTTTCTAGTTACCTTTGAAGATCTTCATATTTCTTTTGAATGTTACAGATCTCTTCTTCTAAGCAAAGATTGCCAGTGGAATTTACACTATGGTTATCCTGTGAAAAATGACAGTTTGTTCTCTAGTTGAAGAGGCTTTGTGCAGGATCTTATTGGAGTAAATAAGCCTGTCTATTAAAAGCCATCAAAAAAGTTAACTGTATTTTCAGATATATACTATGCTTATTCAGACAACTCTATACTGTAAACAAGTAAACATTATCTTGTATTATTTTACCTTGTATAAAATTCATAAATTAGTAAATACAGCCAAAGTTGGTGACCAAAATTTTATGTGAACACTTTAAGGCTGAAAACCTGATATGTAAAGAAGTCTTGAAAAAGTCCATGTGCTGCACAAGCAGCCTTGTTTATTAGCAGCTGGTCAGGTCTACCTGATTGGTAACAGCAGAAATTAGCCCAGCTGAACCCAGGAGAGGTTTTCTGCAGAGGGAGCAATTGCTCCAAAATGAATTTTCCTAAATTCTGGTCATAGGGTCAAGAGTAAAGGACATCTATCATCAAGACTTAATGATGAAATTTAACTGCTGTTCCACCAGACTAGTGATTATATTCCCAATTACTTTGCTATACTTAAGAGGGTCTTCTGCACTTTTACAGGAAAACATGTAGTTAGATTAAAATTACATACATCATTTTATATGTATAAATTTTGCACCTCAAAATTAATAAGTGCTTAAGTACTTTAAGATTTAAGAGTTTATGAACACTCCTGGAAGAATCAGAAATCAAGAGCAATTTATATTACATTTTATATAAAGTCTGCAGGACCACAGAGGCTCACTCAGTAGCTTTCCTACTGACACAGCAGGAATGACTAAGCCCCTTTCCCACCCTACTAACTTAAAAACCTGTGATATTTCTGCTCTTCTAACTTAAAAGCACATTTAAAAAAAGACAAAAAAACAATAACAAAAAATCCCAAACCTACCCTGCCATTAAAATTGATGTCAGAGAAAAAAAGAGTCAAGGAAAGTCCATTTCCAGGCTTTAGAGAAAATACAAGCATTAATGTTAAATACAGTTAAAATTGCAGTTATCCTACTAAAGTATATTTTAAAAATACTTAATCAACTAAAACATTGCAATAATTAATCTGTTATAAATCATCAATAATATAATTTATCTGATTAAGTATTTTATGGTTTATAAATTAGCCATTAAAAGCAAAACTAATGTATAATTAAATTATTCTACTAGATATAAAGAATATAAAGAGTATCTGGACATGCATTTATTTTCAGGGAAGAATTCTGCAACACATCTCAGGACATCAGATCAAGAAAATACTCATTCTAAAAGTTACAGGTCTTGCCACGTAATGAATTCACATAAATACAGTTGGCAACAGTTTTATTTGCATTGTGCTGTTTCCACAGAAGTTTTTGATTTATGAAGAAAATAACAAAGGAAACCTCTCCACTGTCACACATGCTAATAGTAAAAAATGTCCCAGAGACTTTTTTCCACATAATTTTCTCATTTATCTTTAGAAATCAGCATGTTCTAACCACCTGAAGCTCCAGCTCCCTAGGGGTTTTGCATTTCTGTGCACAGATCCTTTCCCAGAACAGAAGCTTTTGCTGGTTTTCCTCAGCTGCTCTCAGCAAGTCACAAACATGTTCTAACTCCTTTAACTCAGCCTCCATTTTGTCCCTCACCTGCATAGTAGCATCACAGGAGAAAAATGTAAGTATGAAACCATAAATTAATTGTTGTAATACTTAATGGATTTTCATGTAGGTAATAAAGCTAAAATTCTGTACAAGTTACATATCACTTATTTTATGAAATGCTGACAAAGATACTAGTTCTTTTCTGTTGCTTAAGAATGTGCTGTGTTCTGTTGTTCAGCTCCATCTGCTGAAAAATTTATAACTCATCTCTGTATGGAGTCTTGATTTTAACTGTTAGTTTAAAAAAAAACACTTGCAGTAGGTTTGCTTCCATACACAACTTTCACAACTGCTCTGTCAAAAAGATATTTTCAAAATTATCAACAATAAAATAACATTTTCGAAAGTGATAAAATTCTAAAGATTCTAAGATCCTAAAATATTAGCCAAACTACTAAGTAATTGAACTAGGAATCACTGCTCAATTGTTTGCAATTGTGTGGCATCCAAAAAACACCAGCTTTAGATAGCAGTCAGTAAAACTGTCAGAAATCTTAAACCAAGAGACTGTACCCTCTGACTTCTAATAAGATCACAAAAATGTAGAAAATATCTATATCCTACAGAATTTTTTGGAAACATTCTTCATTACTGCAAACCTTACCTTATCTGCTTCTAAGTGTTTGTATTCTCTTATTTTTTTGTTTTCATTTATGGCTGTTTCATATCTGGATTTCAATTCTTCTACTGCAATTTGTGTTTTTCGTACCTAGGACAACATACCTGTTTCATATACATGTCCTTCATTTAAATGTAGAAAAGATAGAATAATTAGTATGAAGCAAAAAGGAAAACCTTTGACTTCTAAACAGTACCTCAAAGTTTGCCATTATTTGGAGTTATTTATTTTCATTATCCTACTTGTCACAGCAAGTACAAAAGGATTACCAGGTAAAGAGTGCTGTCATATCAGCAGTGTGTTATCAGCAATGAAGAATGAGCTGCAGTTGTGCTGTAGAAGCACAACTCTTCTCACACCTCTCTCCCCACATAACAACTCTCACTGGCACCTCCCATCTGGAGTCACTACAGCCCTGAGCTGGGGAATGTGTCCACTCACTGCTTAAGGCTGGCTGTTACCTGGAGTTACACCTACCATCTTAAATTTGGCAGCAACTCTAGTTGTGATGATGCATTCCAAACACAAGACTCTCTGGCTCTATTCTAGATTTTGTATCATATCTTTCTTTTCTCTTGCCAATGATTTAAAAAAGAAGTAAGTGAAGAATATCAGTGAAATTGTGTTTATACTATAGCAGAAATAGACACATTTGAATCGATGTCCTAAAATTTCTGTATGAATAAAGCCAAATACAAAAAATGAATTGATAAAAAGTCCATTTTAAGTTTGGTTGATTTGTTTCACTGGTATTTCTATGTGGATTTACCTACTGAAATAAAAGAACTTGTATAACTCCATACTCATAACCCTAAACCTAACCCTAATATATATTTTCTGAATGAACTTGAATTTCTTGAACTTACTTGAATACTGATATGCTCTTAGGAACATAAAGATAAAATATGGCCAAGTAGAGGCAAAATATTATCAGTATACTCACTGAAGACATCAGACTCAAATTTTTTAAATATCTAGTTTACTGAGTCACTAACCCACTTTTTAGGAAGAAAATCTTGTCAAAGCAAGCTTGCAGTTGTTGGCTTCAGTGAGCTTCAAGTGGGCTTCACACAATTCAGTACAGTTAATGTGTACTGTAATTGTGGAGACTATTCTTTGATATGGTCTGTAAGAACACTTTCTTCTTTCATACTCAATATTACAAAAGTATTACAATCCCCATAACAACAAAACAGGTTGAAGAAAGAAAGAAAAGAAAGAAAGAAAACCTTTACAATTTCCTCAAAACGGCTTACAGATTTAAAAAAACATACTTGAAGATTTCAAAGATGGTAAATCACCTCATTTTTACGCTCTTCTACAACGTTTTCCTGCAGCTTTGCTTTTTCTTGCAGATGTAGCAACTCATATTCAACAGACACTGTTCTTTTCTCCAATGTAGCAAGGGAAGCCTTGACCAAAAATAGAAAATATAAAAATTTTAAAAGTGTTACCAAAATAACACATTCTACTGTATGACATTACCAGCAAGTGACTTGCTGCCACTAGGATGTAAGTATTTTTCCTGTCAAACAAAAATTATAGTCTATAGTTGATTTGTCAGCTCATGAGAACACTTGTATCAGATGAGACATACAATAAAAAACCTGTAAACTCTTTCAAGATTGAAATTAATAATTGAGGTAGGCTCATTTCTTTAATTTGAAAGTTTAACAAACATAGAAGAACAATTTCTACTTAAGCAATAGTTATTGACAGTAAAATAAACAGCATCCTGATTAAGCAGATATATCATCAGACAATCCTGTTCCTAGCTTTGCCATAAATTTCCTCTGGGAAGTTTTCAATATTTCATTTGTTCTTACTATTATCAATGGTTGGCAAACTTTATTCTTCACGTCTGGGGTCTCTAGACAGAAGGTCCAAAGAGAATTAACGTGGTTACTTCATTAATGTATGAGAAATGTAGAGCCATTCAATAATGATTTATAATCTCACCGCTAATTTTTTGTTTTCAAGGTGAATCTTTTCATTTTCAGAGTTAACAGAATTCAGCTTTCCAAGAATTTCCTCTCGTGAATTTCTTCTCCACTCCTCTCTTCTTTCCATGTCTTCCATCAGGCCTTTAATCTGCCTTGGTAGACAGGCAAGAAGTTCTCTGTAATACACAATGCTTCCAAAACTCTCACTATGAAAATTAAGTTGAACCTTAACACATTGTCCCTCATGGTGTATATATATGTATGTGTGTATATATGTAAAAGGGGGAATGCATTTACCCATCCAAAGAAAGGATTATCTACTTATACTCTGAAGTAAGCTCTCTGTAAAAGGAGAGTTTCTACTCCAAGGAAGGGGTCTGAGCTCAATTGTAGAACACCAAATTATACTCCCAAGAGAACTATGATATGCACACTGTAAAAAATGTAATTATATTGAATTTATAGGGTATATCACATAATGTCCTACTAAGAACACTCCTTAGCTACTTTAGTAATGTTACTTCCCATTACTAAAAGCAGAAAATTATGCTATGCCACTTTTTTTGCTTTTTTTTTTTTAGTTAATAAAGTTCACAAAATTTGTTTTGCTGTTTAGTCAGCCACTCACTGCTTAGTAGAACAAGTCTTGTTAGAATGGCACATTTCAAGCAAAGACTTGGATTTTCAGCTGAAATAAAAGCAGCAAAAACCAGCTGGAAGCAGAATGAGTATTTGGTCTTTCTTAGATGCCTTTTTATATACACTGGGCCAACACTGGGCTAAATGGATTTCTGAACTGATGTGGTCTACCTGCACTCTGGTTAAATTTTAAAATCTGCTGCAAATATTTTCGGAAATGTCAGATTTTCTGGGACAAAACCAAAATATTCAAGCCAGTTTAATGTGAGCTGTTAAGTACTTGAGCATGAATCAAGTTCTTGGTAGAATAAACATTGTCTCAGACCTAGAGTAAAGGCAACTAACAGTTTCTTTTGCTGGTTTAAATTATAGTCCATATTTCTACCAACAGAAATGGTAAAAGGATATTTGTCATTGGCTGCCCCAAAAATAGGATATCCTTCATGTACATTAAGATTTGACTTTGTAATTTGAACAAGGTTGGATAACTTTGTTTTGCTTTTCCTCTCGTGAGTGAATTGTTTGAAAGGCATGTGAAAGAAACCCTTCTCTATCCTCTACTGAGGTGGGACATTAGTGGAACTGAAATAATTTGGCCATCACTAGTCTGAAGTAGGACCTAGAAGACAAAGAACCTTTTTCTATTCTGTAAATACAAGGGTTAACACTCAAGTTGTTGAATCAGTTGTTAAATAAGTGCTTATGTGGATGCCGAATAGAAGCTGCCAGCAAGTTCAGGCTGATCAGAAGTATGCAGGAAAAAGAATGTTTCTTGCTGGCAAAGGGGAATAAAGCTTTAAAAGTAGTGAAATGCAACAGAGAGGAGGCTAAAAATATTAAATTTGTTCTTATTTCCAACTTTCAAACTCTGCTCAGGATTTAAAAATATTAATAAACTCAATTTCATTGTCAACACTGAGTATTGCACTACTTAATATCAACACTCTGTGACTACAGAAATAAAAAACCAAAAAAGATTAACAGTCCAACTTACTTCTCAAGATCTTCTACTTGAACTTCTAACACTGTCTTTTCTTCAACCATTCTATCGTGCTGGTTTTTCCAGACACCAGAGGCTGACAGTATCTCACACAGTTTGGCTTCCTAGAGATTGCAGAAATTACAAATTATGTAACAAAAGAACGCCCCTGAAGAATGCCATTAATTCTACAAATGTTTCTAAACACAAGAGCTATTTAATATAAAATTATTTTATGGGATCTCTCTTGTACAAATCAATATAAATTTTCTCTCATCTCAAAATAAAATCAACAAAATTACCCCATTTTTAAAAAATCTAAGTACAGACATTTTCAAGGCAGAGACATAGTTAAACACTGGTTCTATATATCTGCTCTTATTTCCTACAGCTTAAAATGTGCAACCTCATGACTTAAGACAATCACTAAATTTTAACAAAACAAAGGCAGTTAATAGTAACAGCTTCCATGACACCTACAGCAACCTTTTCCTTAACAAATGAGCAACAAAACAAAAGGCATACAAGCACAACATAATCAAACAAATTTTTCTGTTTTCCACAGGTCTTTCACTTGTTCAATTTCAAACAATACAACACAACATTGCTGACAGCATAGTCACTTACATGTTCTCTTATTTTAGAGGTTACATCTTTCACAGCTTCCTCTAAGTGTTGAGCTCTTTGCTTCTGGGACCTTACTGCTTTTTCCAGTGCAATTTTCTTTTGCTCGCCTGCTTCCTTTAAGGCTAATTTCTGCCGTTTGTAGTCACCAATTTGACGTTTCCACTCTGCTAGTTTATTTTCTAGAGTCTGCAGCACAATTAAAATTAATTCCAGCAAATTTAGGTAAGACAGCAGTGTCAGCTTTCTTAGTACAGTGACAAATATTCTATTTGTAGGAATGATTAATGCATTTGTTTCCTTCCTTTGAGACTAGGTGTAACACTACATTATGTACTACTAGTTACCTACTGAATATGTGAATGTGTCAGACATTCAAGATACTCATTGCCAGTGGCTATAAAGTATGCATGTTATGCATGAGGGGATATCTCTCAGTACAGGTCCTGCTAATGGCCCCAAAACTTTTACACAATCAAAGCAAAATGTGTGTGGTTTTCCAAGTGAAAGATGGTCTCAGGTACTTCTTAAAAAAAAAAAAAAAAAAAAAGGAAATTACAAAAACCACCCAAATATGTAAAAAACAGAGTTCCTATATAAATGCTTGCCTAATAAACAAAGATATGACTTGAGGTGGTAGATAAACACTTTCAATAAACACATCAAACAGAAAATCTCAGTCTATATGTGGATCTCTTTAACAGTCAAAGTAGACAGCTGCTATCCCTGATTATAACCACAGGAGGTCAGAATCACACTAAGAATAAGTGCTTTGGGCATTTGTCAGTGGCTGAGATAAATTCAAATTGAGAACTAATTTCATAGGAGTAATGCTAAGCTTTTGCAAGCTTTTGCCTAGTTATTAACAAAATCATCTCCAGGATCTAAGCTAGCAAATGACTTCAGCAATTTCTGAAAGTGAACAAAGCTTTTAAATAGAGCTTGAATGACAATACAGCTGTATATCAAGTTATTTTATCTAATGAAAATGTTGTTGGAATTCTATAATCGTACTAGGTAGAACAAGCAAGTAACTTCTATTTAGAAGAAAACACGACACATTGAGGAAGACATAGATGTGATTTGAAATTGCCTTGATACAGTCTGGGTAACAATCAAAGGATTCAATTATCAGGGGACATGCTGATGCATGATGCTGATGTTTTATGCTAGTAAAAAAGTTTGGAAATTAAAAATACATTGTTTTCAGCCAACGTTTTCTCATTCATGCCTATGTTCTTGATATGTTTCATGTACTCTATTCTGAGGCCACATACAGCTCCAGCCTTTCACACGACCTCCTCCTTGCCTTTTTTTAAAGCCAGTAACTGACTCAAATGCCCAAATTTAACTTGTGCTTTTTAGAATAGAAAATTGAAATAATTTAACCTTCCTTAAGCAAAGTGAGATTAGGCATTAGTCTTCCAGTCAGTACTAAGACACTTATCGATTCTTCACAGGCAGTAAGAAGAAACAGGGTGTGGTTGTCCCTCTTCTCTTAGAGCAGAAAGTCACCACAGACACTTGCCTGCCTCCTGACCATATGGAGACTGTCTTGAAGGCAGTGCAGTTAAGTGAGTGCAAACACTTCTATGCCTGTTTCACTTTGCTTCACCAGAACTTTGAAGTTCTACTGTGCTACACCAGGAGTGTGCATAAGGTGAGAAAAGAAGAAAAAAACCCAAACATTCTTGCAATTATAATAGTGTCGTCAAGCAAGCAGATCTTGCAAAACATAAATACTTATGCTTTTAACTGGTTTGGATTTTTCTTTTAACAATAATTTGATTTCAAAACAGGCCATAGCAAGGCTTTGCTTTTTTTTTTGTTTTTGTTTTTTTCCCCAATAAACTGAAACATAAGTAAAAATATTTTGACCTGTATTTTCACTTTTAATTCATCATTTTCTGCTTCTTTTCTTTTAATCTGACACTGCAAGTGAGCTTGTACTTCCTGTACTGATTTTGACAGGTTATCTCCTTTCTGTACGTTGATCTAAGAAAAAGAAACAAACACAAATTTGTTGGACTATGCTGTACTACACTCTGTATTTTTTCTAGTATGCTGTAGTTTTAACTGAAATTTGAATGTCCTCAAAACCTAGAAAAGATAAAGCATGCTCTATGAGTATATTCACAAGCAGCAACTTTCTACTAGCTGTATTAATGTTAAACAGAAATCACCAATTTGAAACACTTTACATGTAATTATTGCATAATATTTAATCTGAGTTTAAGTAGCAGGAATAAGGCCTGGAAGCATGAACTCAGACACCCAGGCTAAGCAAAGGCACCCAGCTAGCAGGATGACTAACACTAAACAGACCACACTGATCAGCTGTGCTCTGACTAATTAGACCTGAACTGACCTTCATTAAATTCCAAAGACCATCATCTCTTGTTACAACTATTGACACATTTAATCTAAACTGTATTTTTGGGGAGGAAGTAAATCATAAGGGAATAGGAAATTTATGTCCCCAGAACTCAGGTCAGATGATTCCATGAAATTTCTTTCAACTTGATTCCTTTGGCTCATTCTAAATAAGAAGTAATAAGGTAGAAAAGAATCATATTATCAGTATAGACTGAAAGAGACTAAAAGAATGTACCAGTGGAAGTGTTCATTTTAGATACCAGTAAGAAAAGCAGATTCAGTCAAGTATTTATGAAAATGCCTTCATTGAAATTAATGTAAGAAGGAACAAGGGGATAGCATAGAGCATTATTTATCCTTTCAGACACTAGGCACCCTAAATTGTTCAACATTAGGTAGTATCTTGTCATGGCATGGTATGCCACATAGATCCCATCAACATTGAGGTCTGCTGGCACTGGGGTCTTCAGAATTTTTATAGGCTTTTCTGTTCAGCATTTCTATTCTCAAGCAAAAAGATGTTTCCATGAAAATGTGCTCCTCCTCTTCAAGATAAAGACAAGGACATAACAAGAGCCCTCACAGCTCCTTTGCTATGACCAGCTGGTTAAGTTTATCCAGCAGCCAAGTGATATGTTCATTTGGCTAGCAAAAAAACCCAACAAACTCTTAAAGAAGAACCGTGGCTCTTAAAAACCCGGAGGGAGTTACAAAAACCAAAGCACAAAGTGCCCTTAAAGGTTGAACTGAGCCTATGCAGTCCCTCACTAACACTGAACCACGCTGCATGGCACACACACAAAGTGCACTGGAGGTATGCACAGATTGCCAAAATACCAGTAAAATCACTTTCAAACTTTTACAGTGCCCTCTTACACAGGGCAATTCTTCTCTCCAGTGCTGGTTTTGCTCTGAGCCCCTTCTTTGGGTGCAAAGAATGAATGAGCTCTTGCCAGACTTGTCAGCCTTTGATGATACTTGCTCTGCTCTGTACTACCATTCCTGAAAGAGCCATGGAACCCAGCTGTGAACAGTACCTGTTTGGCTTACTCCATATTATTCCTTATAAGTAGTTTTTCCCCAGAATATTGGAAATCAATAAAGGAAAAGTTAAAAGCCATCTTAGGACAGTAGCATTAAGGGTAACTGTATCTTTGGTTGGTTTGATTACACTTTTGATGTTTTTAAGATAATTCTGTAGCAAACACCTTTCAGGATTTAACTTTTTTTAATAGGTCTTTAAAATAATTGTTTTACTCAAATTTTCTATTTTTTAATTAGGAATCTAGTATGTTGGAAGAAAATACTCATTCTAATGGAACTGGTCACTCACTTTTTCACGCTGAAGCATGGATGAAAGTTCTTTAATCTGTTTCTCCTTTTCAAGTATTTTTTTCCTGAGATTCTTCATGGAAAAGAAAAAAACAACAAAGAAACTCTTCTAATATATGTGTACAACAAAGCATCAGTAATGCACAATGATGAACATTTCAGATGTAAAACTAAGATCCCACTTTGTGATGATAAATCACAAATACTCCCACTTTGTGACTCTTACTGGAAATTGTAAGGTAGAAGCCAATTTCAGGTATTCAGCATAGAACAAAGAGAATAAATTGTAATTTACTTACAGTATTCTGAATTTCAGTTTCACTTAGCTTCTGCATCCAAGTGTCAATTCTTTTACTGTTTAACTGCAACATTGGAAACATTAAAAATTTATTTTGATTATAACTGATTTTGTATTTTTCTGTGGTTTTAAATTGGTTATGTATAGTTTGCTACATTTTCGAACCTGGTACGCATGACTAGAAAAGCTCACATACTTTGTGTGTCTTGTTTTTATTCCAGGATTAGATTTCCTGGCAGACCTCAACTTGTGTAACACAGTGCAACCCTCTGTAGCTTTTTCCTGGATACACAACCAAAACCAAGTTCTTGAATTTAATTACTTCTAAATGAAAACAGCATCTCAGAAGATTAAATATCATGTTTCATTTATCTTAGCCAATCAATATATGCAGAAAAAATCAAGTAAGAATTTTGCCATAGTTTCATTATGCTGTTGCTATGTCCAGCACTATCACTTTGCCATTTTTTGAAATATCACCTACTTCACATCTATAACTAGGAAGCATATTTTTAACCTTGTTAGCAAAACAAATACATTTTTAAAAATCAGGCCTAACAGGAAGAGAATGAACTTGCCTCAACAGTGTGAAGAGGAATAAACTTTTCCTGAAGATCAAAGTCCAATGAAGGAGCAGTACAGTCATGTACAGGTAAAGACAAGGATGATTGTGATGATGATGACATTTTGATTTAATGCTGTATAACAAGAAAGTATATGTTAACATATATTGGTGTTCCACAAATCAATAAATGAAACATTACTGGCATGCTAGGTTGTTCCCACTACAGTGGGGCTAGGACTGGGTCAAGTAAACCCCAGTCACAGCAGAGATGTAACACAGCTAATATGTCTGAAATCTTCCAAGAATTCACAACTTGCAATTGCTTAGCACTGAATTCACAAATATGATGCGCAGAAAGCGGAGCCTTCCACAGCAGAAATCTAAATACACTCGAAGCACAACGTAAAGCTTGCAACTGCTATTTCCCATTTCCGTGCTCCCCAGCACAGAGGGGGTGGCTCAGGGGCACAGGTCACTCCACGCCAGCCCTGGCCCCAGGCCCACACTCGGGCTCTCACCTCTCACGGCCCCTGCGCCCGCAGCCGGCGGCTCCCGCCCGTGGGGAGAGCTCCTGCCCCTCAGCACCGCTCCGGTTCGGCACTGTCCCCTCAGCACCGCTCCGGTTCGGCACTGTCCCCTCAGCACCGCTCCAGGGCAGCACTGTCCCCTCAGCACCGCTCCGGTTCGGCACTGTCCCCTCAGCACCGCTCCAGTGCGGCACTGTCCCCTCAGCACCTTTCCAGAGGGACACTGTCCCCTCAGCACCGCTCCGGTGCGGCACTGTCCCCTCAGCACCTTTCCAGGGCAGCACTGTCCCCTCAGCACCTTTCATGTGGGGCACTGTCCCCTCAGCATCACTCCAGGTCGGCACTGTCCCCTCAGCACCGCTCCGGTGCGGCACTGTCCCCTCAGCACCTTTCCAGTGCGGCACTGTCCCCTCAGCACCGCTCCAGTGCGGCACTGTCCCCTCAGCACCGTTCCAGAAGGACACTGTCCCCTCAGCACCGTTCCAGAAGGACACTGTCCCCTCAGCACCTTTCCAGTGCGGCACTGTCCCCTCAGCACAGCTCCGGTTCGGCACTGTCCCCTCAGCACCGCTCCAGGGCAGCACTGTCCCCTCAGCACCTTTCCAGAGGGACACTGTCCCCTCAGCACCGCTCCAGGTCGGCACTGTCCCCTCAGCACCGTTCCAGAGGGACGCTGTCCCCTCAGCACATTTCCAGAGGGACACTGTCCCCTCAGCACATTTCCAGAGGGACACTGTCCCCTCAGCACCGCTCCAGCGGGGCACTGTCCCCTCAGCGCTGCTCCCGCCGCTCCCCACCTGCTCTCGCCGCTCCTCGCCTCCGGGAGCGGTCGCCGGAGCAACGCACCGTTGCCGTTGCCGTTGCCGTTGCCGTTGCCGTTGCCGTTGCCGTTGCCGTTGCCGTTGCGGTATTTCCGTTAATTTTAATTATTTTTTTTCTGAGCGTAGACAATAAGTATTTATGTACCTGACCGTATGTGACGCTGTTTTGGCAATACACTCTCAAACACTGTAGAAAAGCCACATACTTCTAAATAATCACATTCAGATGAGGTGGCAATTCACAGAATATCTGAGACACTACCACAGATGTATGGAAAGATCACTTTCAGATCATAAATTGTGCAAAACTGAGTGATCATGTGATACAAACATGATCATTTTTACAGGTGCATATGTAGACATGTATGTAGACATGTATATAAACATATATTCATACATAACTATCTTGCACATTTTATTTTAAAAAATCATACTGATAGAAATGTTACTTTTTAATATTCTGAGTAACAGCAGTGTCAGTAGCTTACATTTTAAAAAGCTTGACAGAAATAATCAAAATAAAAATCAAACATATCCTTTGGCATCCTTTGTAAACATGCCAGTGTGTATTTTCTGCTGTTGCTGGCGATGGAATTTCAGAGGGCAGTTATCCTCTTAATAAACTCTGGTGAATATAATTTAGCCATGTGTGCCTGGTAATAAAAATTAAATGCTAAATCTCAACCTTTTAAATTCAAGTAGTCATGAAATCACTTCATTATCCATTCTGGAGTGAGTACCTGATTGTACCTGAATTCCAAAGGAGATTTTGTCTTTGCATGTGCAAAAGGCCTAAGGCTTTGTTCTCTATAGGACCCATAGCCTCGAACTGAGAATTCAGCATCTCTGAAAGACCTTTGCTTCAGCACCACAGTTATGAGCTGAGGCTTTGGTACCCCATAGCCACCTCAGACAAAATTCTTAATTATAGCTGCTCAGAACTTGCTGTAAGACTGGCTTATTTTAAAAAGAAAGCAATAAATTTTTGCAATTTTTAAAAACTTCAGTCATAGTTTATAAAATAATGCAAGCACACTACCCAGCAGTGAGGGTTAATTAGCATGATAATTAGCATTGCACTCTGTACCTCCTAAACAAAGAATGAATTGCAAGTTTCAGTCCTCAAAACCACATTTTAATGACAGTGGCACAATCCACAGACTGGAAAATAATTAAAGGAAATAGAACACACAGTTCCACAATGACATAATTACAGGCCTTATTAAAAGAGATGTGCTCAAGAGAAGCTTCTTTAGATACCACAGGAGCACTGCTGTGTTTGTCACAGTCCATGACTTCATCTGCTCTAAAGGTATAATTGAGCCTTTCACTTCCATGTCAGAAATTCATGACTCCAGTGTATTTCTTTGTTCATTGGTTAATTTTAGCAATAGCCTGCTATTCTAAAAGCTGCAGATTTGCTGTGACCCTGTTAATACTGTTCCTTCCCCATCCTCGTATGCACTGCTTGGTGCAGTACTGACCAGATTTAACTTCTCCAGCAATCCTTAGACACTGGCTGCCTTACACAGAAGTGGACACACAGCAGAGACAAAGTACTGTGTTCATCAAAGTCCATTTTCACAAGCAATAATCAATGTTGTAATTGCAGTTCATATCAAAGCCAGAATAGCTGCTGCATTTTAGAGGAGAAAGACTCCTTTGGAGAAAAGAGATGAAGCTTTATTTGCTAGTACCACTTCCCTCTAATTGCTTTTAGGCCAGTGAATGCCCTTGCAATCAGAAATATCTCCTTTTGTTGGCCCTTGGTAAGTCTTGTTATTCTATAAAGGAGTTCTGCTGCACACAAATTCTTTGATAGGAACTACATCACACAATCGGAATAAATAGGTTGTTGCAGCATTGTTCTGGTAATTATTTCCCAGAGTTCTGTAAAAATATGACATTACATCCCTGTGATCCTGGACAACTCACCCATTACTCGGGGACACCCAGTCCCACCTGCCTAGCAAGCAGAACTGCAGTAGTCTCTTGTGAGGAGGCACTGACATCTAGTGGGCTCCAACTACATTTCCAGTTTTTCCAAAAGTTCCAAAAATCTGTCACAGCATCTCTTATTGAGACACTATGATGTTGATATAAATGCATATTTTAAAGTACAATAAAATATGAATAGCTGGAGGTTGAATTTAGAAAATCAAGGCTGACTTTTACTATAGTAGCATGAGGAAGATTAGTTTCAATTAGGAGCTCACATTCACTGAGTCCGTAGCAAAAGCTCTGAAGTCAGTTCAAGTAACACAGGACTGAACAGTTCCCCAAACACCTCTGCAAAAGACAGACAAAATTTGCTCTGTCGTGCTTTCTGACAAGCAGGTGTAAAATGACAGGGCAAGGCTTTTGATTTCCATTGTTATGTTTACATGTGTACATAGTATGTATGTTCAAAAGCTATGTGGGCTGCAGTCCCTGCTGCCAACACAACTGCCACGTGCCAGCTCAAGCTAACAAGAAAAGATGTGATAGTTGATGTCAAAGCCATAAAAGCTGTGGTCTCAATATGGTCTTCCTAATGCTCTTAAAGTAATTCCAGCTTCCTATAAAGACTTTATGATGTTCCATGAAGAAGGTAAGTTTAATTATTCCTATGTCATATGTGGAGAGACTGTGGAGTACCATATGATGAAACCACTTTCTCACAGTCATTACTAGGGAAGTAGTAAAGCTGCAAATATACCTCCACTTGTTAAACTATCATTGCACAGTAAAAGGAAGAAGCCAATAAGTGTATTTCTATTTCCACAAGGGCCACTTCCTTCAAGTATAAGATAGCCAACTCCTAAGATAGACAGCTGGGATGTGGGACTAAATTATTTTCCTTCCTGCTCCGGGAAAGGACAAAGACCATGAAAGCAACATATGATACACCTAGTCCAGTTCCCTGAAATATCAAGACTTTTGCCTACTGAATATTTGGCAGTTGCTGCATGCAGTCCTAGTACAACTCCAGTTGAGTGTTTAGGGGAAGCACAGCAACAGCTGCCACAAGGACTACTGAAAGGGTGCACTAATGTGAAAAGGAGCATTAATTCTCCCTCACATCACTGTAGTTTCTGGGCGGAAGTGTGCTGTTGAGAACAGCTGCTTTCTGGTTCTGTCAAATCCAGTCCCCACATTTTTCATGAAAGCCTGATTGTACACAGGCCAGGCAGCTGGCACTACTGATTTTATAATCTTTGCCTGGTTATTATTAAGCTAAGCTTACAGTTGTTAATGTTGGCAAAGACACTATAGACTCACATACAAACAAATGCCATTACCTATTTTAGCAAAACAAATTTCAGTTATTAAACAGAGATTCTGCTCCTTTTATTTTTACGTCTTTTCAATACATCAATAAATGGTAAATCAAATTTACACACATTTATCTGGAAAATCTGGTTCCAGTATTGCTGCTGTTCTTCCGAGTATTAACTGGAGTTCTGCAGGGTTGTGACTGGTGCCAGCTGTGACTTTGCCAGAACTCTTAATTTCCCATTGTTAAACTGCATTAAATGATTACATAAATATGTTAAGTATTGATTAAAAATATGTTATGCAAATATATGCTTCAGTTACATAATCATAAGTGGGACGAGAAGTGGTGTATGTACACACAGTGACACGAGACGTGACCCTCAGTGTATTACAGAATTAAATAGGTATGAATTCCAACATTGGCACTACATTATTGGGATTAGATATGCTACCAGAATTTGTTTGTTTCAGTGTTTTCACAGGATATAAACTGACTGACAAAGGCATTTCTAGGATGCCAAAAAATTTCCAGAGTTTGACCTGAACAGTATGTAATAGGCCTACAGCACACAGACAATATCAAGAAAGGGAGAAATTCAGTAGTGTTTTAAGAGTAATAGAATACTGTGGAATTTAGAAAGCATGGAGTTCCAGGTTGTGATCCATTAAATGAATTTATTTATACATTAAATACAAAATGGAAAAAAAATTATCTGAACTAGAGTTTTATATTAAATATAAAATCATGCAGTATAACAGATCCTTCTCTTGAATAAATGCAGTAATCACCAGCTGAAGAGTTATTTTGTCCCTCTCACTCACATTCTGAGTGCTTAACACTCATAAAAAGGGGAAGGATGTTAAAAGGGAGAACTGAAACACCAGATCCAGTGCCCCACACGTGCCAAGCAGCCCATCTGCTAGTGCTGGAAATACTGGCTACTTAAGGCATTTTCCTAAGAAGTAGTTCCACTCTGGGGCTCCTCAGAAAAGCAGCAACTAAAAGTAGGTTTTCCAAATCATACAAGATCACTCTAACCCACAGGGGCTTAAAGGTTGGGAGTCTTGTTCCTCTTACATGCAGCCATTTTCTGGTGGAAAAGCAATACCAAGGATGTCAGACAATGTAACAGAAAGCAGCAGTTTCCTCTCTGGCAGGCGAGCCTCACATGTCAGGGGTGGCAGCAGACTGCAAGCTTCAGGGAAGAACTAGCAGCATGCTGATTTGGGAAGAGTTAGACTTGATGGCTGTTCATTCCAGCCTGAAAATACACACAGCAGGGCATTACTGGGGTACATCACAGCTGAGGTGGTGCTTCTGCTGCAGGCTCAGGCACCATTGCTTTCAGTTGTTGGGCATCTCTTTTTGTGAAAATCCATCAACTGGTGGAACTTGGCACCAACGGAAGTTACGAAGTGAAATAATTGCATCTGTAGATCCAAATGTAAAAGTTTTGATGCTGATGTCTTTTCATATATGCTAAATTGATAGCACAGTTAATTGTAATCAGCACTTACAAGAGTGTAATCAGCTTTCATGAGGCCATATAGTACTGGACCTTGAAAGAGAGACTCGAGGGACTTCTATATACCAGTAACTAATTTTAGGAAACGGAAACAAACTTGCCATATACCTTTTATATGCAAACACTTTTACCCATGTATAAGCAAGACAATACAAGCTGAAAAAGCTGAATTGATTCAAGAAAAGGAAACACGTACACACAATAGCTTTCAGGCTCTATTCTTATAAAAGGTACAATAGGAACTTTGCACAGCCTGGGTTATGTTTTGGTTTTAATTCCTGGAATCTGACCAGCATGTAAGCAAGATTGCTTTGATTGTTAGTTATTTCCCTTCTCTGGAATACACCTCTTGTCAAAATGCCATAGGATTTCCTCTGACTTTATCAAATTCAGCCACACATTACTTACTATTTGGATTATGAAATAAATAACTTAACCAAACAACCAGGATAATTTGCAAGCTGAGTGTGTTAAGTTGCAGTCAATCATGCCACAATGCAAATATTTCTAATTCCTGGGCATGTCAAAGGTCTTTTCTTCTTGAACATCCAAAATCATGATGACAGATGTTAAAATAATGCAAATTACTAAAAGTAGAGACTATTTTCTCCAAATTTGCTTGATTACTGCTATTGAGTTTTGCTACTGTACTCTAGGTTTTCAAAACCTCTCTTTGTGATTCTTTGGTGCTAATGTCTAGTTGCATTCCAGTAGATGTTTATCCAAACATCTTTTAATAAAGGCTTTTTTTTTTTCGCAACGACTTCTTAAAAATTCAGTTTACATTTTGACGGTTTATCCGAAAACAATTTTTGTGAAGACAAGGCTTGACTTACAAAACTCAGGACACAAGAAAAAGGAGCGGAGGCGAGACTTGTCCTCCGAGGGCCGTGTCGGAGGGAGACAGGCGGGGCCTGGATTTCCAGGCTTGGGGCGCGGACAGGCGTGCCCGGGGGTCACCTCCGCCCGAGGGTGTCTGCCTGTGCCGCCCACCCTGCCAGCGAGTCTTTACGGCAAAGGCCGGCTCCCGGTCCCCTACGCCCAGGGCTGGCTGGCGGGCGGGCTGCAGCAGCCTTGGGGCCACCGATAACGCCCGCGGCTACCCGGGAGGAAAATTCTGCCGGGGCACCACAGCCAAACCTGCCCCCCCAACCCACCCTGGCCGCCGGCCCCTCACAGCAGCACGGGGCGCGCCGGGGCAGAGCGGGCTCGGGGCGGAGCCGGCTCGGGGCGGAGCGGGGCCGGGGCGGAGCGGGGCCGGGGCGGAGCGGGGCCGGGGCGGGGCCGGGGCGGGGGCCGCCGGCGCCGCTCACCCGGCCGATCCGGGCCCTGGGCTGACGCCGCGGCCTCGCCAATCCGCTGCGGCCGGGCCGGCCCGGCACCGCCCCGGCGGCTCCCACAGGGACGGGCCGGAGCGGCCGCCGCCGCCGCGGGTGCCCGGGCTGAGTCAGCGCCCCCGCCCAAGATGAACATCATGGATTTCAATGTGAAGAAGCTGGCGGCTGACGCGGGCACCTTCCTGAGCCGCGCCGTGCAGGTACGGAGCGCCCGCCCTTGCCGGGGCTCTGCCGGGGCGGAGGCCGCGGGTGGCTCCGCTGGGCCGCCGCTGCCGCCGGGCCCGGCGCGGGGCGCTGGCCGCTGGCCGGGGCGCTCGGCTCCGCCCCGGGGCCGGGAGGGGCCGGGCCCGCCGCGGGCTCCCCGCTCGGAGGGAGCGCCAGGCCCGGCTGTGCCGGGGGGGCGAGGCCGGAGCATTGACCGGGCCGGGCGGCGATGGGCTGCTGCGGGAAGTCTCCTCCAGCCGGCCCCGTGGCCGCGGGCTGGGCAGGGCAGGCCTGCGGCTCGCTAGGCAGGCTGCACAGCAGCAGCAGCCGCGGGGGGCTGGCGGGGTGAGACAGCCCAAGGTCAGACGGGCACAGAGGGGAGAAGGCGCCGGCACTGGGGGCACGAGGTGCGCAGGCAGCAGCTGCCGGGAGACAGGGCCGGACTTTGTGCATGCAAGGGACAAAGGTGTGTCTCGCCTGAAATGAGCATCTGAGTTATACTGGCTGATAGAAACGTATTCATATCGCTGCCTGATCGGTAACAGTTGAGCTCTGATGTGGCACATAAAAGTCCGGTATGTGTATGCTTAGGCTGTTTGGTTTGTTTTACCTTTAGTATCGTTTTTAAGCTTGTTTGATAGCCCATTGTTTCCTATTCGGTTTTCCCCTTTCTTCGCAGTAAGGGCACTATAGCTGTCTTTTGTTCCTTAGCGCTTGTCTCCTTTCCTTTATAAGCAAACTTGAACATATTTCCTGTGTGAAGATGGGCATCCAAGCAGTATATAGTAATCCACTTTGGCTCCTTTGGTTCTCACTGAGTCACAGTCAGGTTTGGAATGTGGTAAGCATTGTTATCTGGTCTGATCCAGTCAGATGTATTGCTTTAAACCTCAATATTCAAGTAGAACCAATGATCAGCAGCACAGCAGAGCTCTGAAAATGCAAACTCGTCAAAAAATATTGTTCCAATTTAAATGAACTTAAAACAGTCATTGTGGCTTCTCTTTGTGATGGGGGTATTTCCATGCTTCTCCCACTACTCCTGGCTTCTTCCACATCTATATGCTTCCCAGACCGACTCTTCCTTTCCAGCCTCCACTTTTTCTTGTTGAACAAGGGGAAAAAAAAAGGAGATACAGTTTCACCCTTCATTGTAAAATCTTGTGATGGGACCTTGTGATTTCATTTATATGTGTATGTGAAATCTAACATAATGGTCTTCACTAAGCAATCTTCACACTGCTGAGAGGATTTATGGAAATATTAATAGAAAATATTAATGATTTTATATACAAATACTTTAGTCTGTAATTAGTAAAACAATAATTCCAGACCTGTTTTTACTGTATTGTAAAGAGTCTGTACGGTTTTTGAGAGCATAGGGCATAGTTCTGAAAGCCTTTTAAACAGCAGTAGTAGTACATCCATTAATAAATTACCTTCTTCCCTATATGGCAGCTGAACTTTCTCATGCCTGCAGTTTGCTTTTATGTAGAACTGCAAATGCCAGAAGCATTTATCAAGACGTGCATGCTATCAAAGTTGGTTAATCTACATGCGACAGAAAATAAAATGAACTTGGACAACTTCTATAGTATTTTGCTTTTTACTAGCCACCGAAGAACTTGTTAAGGATGGAATTGGACAGTCAGAATGCATCCAGTCCCATTAAGTTCCTAACTGGTAAATTTCTTAGCCACTTAAATCATAAGGCAGATTCTCCTGAGAATGCCTGGCTTTGAGCAGCGTGCTGTCAAGGGGTGAGGTCATCATTGTTGGGAGGAACTAGTGCTCAGAAGAGAGGCAGGCAAAGCCCTCCCTTCCGGCTCTGCTTGGCTCCCTGTGAGAAATGTGGAGCTTCTCCCTGTCCGGGATTGGCAAACAAACTGCTTGTAGGTTAGTAAGGCTTGGCATGATTTTTGTATCAAGTGAAATGAATTGTCTGATGGATTTATTTAGCTGAATGAAGTTAAATTGTACTTCATGGTCACTGTAATCACAGCTTGGATGAGAATAGCAGAGGTCATCTTACTGTTTCTGGAAGGTGTAACAGGATATCTAAAGCGTTTATTGAACACTGACTCATCCTATTGTGAAAAGCAAAACACTCCCCACCCTCAAATATATGTATTTTACAACTTCCCAATAAAGTTTCTTATAGCTTTTAATCCTTGTCATTAGAAGCTTTAATGTCTAATTATAATTTAAATCTTCTTACTGAAGTTTAAACTCCCTATTTTTGTCCTGTTTCCTCTGGACAGGACAGTTTTAAAAATATATTCAAGGTAGCTGCACTGGCAATCTGTTCTGTCTTCAGGTTTTACATGAGGATAATTGACAAACAATTACAAAATATACAAGATTGAAGTAATCTTTTAAATTTCTTTATTACCTCTGGACTTTCATTTTGGTTAATGTTTTAAAGCACACTGTGCAGAATTGGACAAAATGCTTCATGTGAGAATTCTCAGTACCAAGTTTAGCAGAGGATTTCGTCATAATGTTATAAATTATCTTTTGCATCTTTGTCTGATTAACATCCTCCTGCCCCTTATTAAAGCTGATAGTATGGAGTTATTGGTGAACTTAATAGCTTTCAAATTTGTCCTTAGATTTTTAGTGATGACTGGGGAGTAGTTATATCTTTAAAAACATAATCTTCACACTAATATAAGTGACTATTTTAAATTTGTCCTGGAAAATTATTTCTATGAACTGAATATTTTTAATCTGACTAACTTGCAGTTCACAGAAGAAAAGCTTGGTCAGGCAGAGAAGACTGAACTGGATGCTCACCTGGAGAACCTTCTCAGCAAAGCAGAATGCACTAAATTGTGGACAGAAAAAATAATGAAGCAAACAGAAGTATTATTGCAGCCAAATCCAAGTAAGGAGCCCTTCAGGTTTTTGTTTTCAACTTTTAAATTGATAGATATGCCATTGTAAATATTTACTGCAATAGCTATTGCATAAGTAATGACTAAATACAGCAGTTTTAAAATTTAAAGGCTGCAGTTATGGAAAACACATTTTGAAGAGCTGGTAAGAATTGGAGCCACTGCCAATTGCTGGTACTTCCTGAACCTTTCAAATGGGGAAAACTTTATACAGAGCTTTTTTAACTGTCATACTGGTTCCATACTCTGCTCAGTCTGAGATGGATTGGTTTTTTTAATTGTTTCCTGTTTAATTGAATTTCCCATTCTAATTCCAGGTATCTTGCAAACAGTAAGAACTCTAAAGTTTTTCATGGGGTAGATACAGTGGCTCAAGAAACTTCATTATTATTTCAGTATTTAAACTCTCTGCACAAAGAAATGAGCTTGAAGCAGGCAAGGTTAACTAAAATACCTGTCTTTTACAATTCCATTACTAAAGAATTAGCACCCTACGTAAGCAGTACAAAAAAGTCAAATGTGATTTCATCACTGTTGAGTCTCTTACTATAACAGTAACAGAAAAAAAAAACCATGGGCAGAAGAAATGAAGTTTTATGGTATGTTAATTTTACTTGTTTCTGAAATTGCTGCTATGAGTAGTAATATTGAAGAGATCAGTTTCAGACTCATCCTACAGTTGTACTAGAGTTTGGAGCTATAGGAATTTGCTTAGTGTATAGATCTAGATTTTAAGTCAAGACCTGGTGTCTAGTCAGTGGGTAAACTTCACTGAAAAAATCTAAACCTCCTTTAGGTTTGCTCAAATGATAATTTTATAAGACTGCTACTGCTTCTGCACTGAAAACACAAATATTCTCCTTGTGTTGACATACTGAGTTAGGATTTATTACTAGAGGTAAATCATAGACTACTAACACTTTTCTAATGCCAAGTAGATAAATTCTTTATTACAGAGATGTTTGAAATATTACTTTGGAAGTGTGTTGCATCTTTTAGTTTCGTAAAAACAGTGTTTAAAAAATAAACCAACTAATCATGTGGGAAAGCTGTAGTAGAACTTGCAGAATATTCTAGCTCAAATTTCTGCTTTTGTCAATGCCAGAGGAAATAGTTGTCTTTTTCATTTAATTCAATATTTGTAATATCTCTTGGACTTTTTCAGAAACTTGTAAGCTTCAAATATTGAAGCACTGGCAGGAGGCTAGTGGAAGTGTATAAAGAAGTTTCAGTAGAAGGATGATATATGGTAGTGTCTCAGTTCTGCTCACCAGTCCATTTTCTGATGGCTAAAAATACTCAGCATTGAGCTGTGATCTTTGTGAATGTAACTTCAGCTGTTAGCTGGCCTACTTGGGAAAAGGATCACATGCTGCAGAGAGCTGCTTTTGGTGGTTGTTAATGGAGTGACCCTGTTTGGGGAGGAAAAATCACTTTTGGTCCCATTCATAATTGTACCTACAGGTCACACCCGTGTAATAGTCCAATAATTTTAGATTACTTTCCAGTTCTTTTGTGATTTAGTAAAAAATATATATTATGGCTTGAGTAAAAAAAAAAACAAATCACTTTTAATTATTTTTGATTCACTTTTGTTCCTGGAAAATGCACTAGTACCCCTAATTGTCTGTCTTAAAATAATTTTTGTGACCTTCATGAGAGAGTAGTTATTTAATCCACTGCTGTTGAAAGTTGTCTAATTAACAGAAGAATTAAAGTGGCAGGTTTATTCACTGGAAAGCTTCTTTGTAGTTGTCTGAAATTAGTTCATACTGACTCTAAATAAAGCCAGCTAGGTGGGAAATGAAAGCAGTTGGTCAGAGAAAAGAGGTATTGTACCTGAGGAGTTTGCTTTTTCAAGTACAGAGTCTCTGTTTGGGGTGTGAGGCCTTTCCACCTAAAAGCTCCCTGTGGCTTAGTATTATGATAGATGGGTAATAATGCTCACATAGTCTTGACAGGTTTTTCTGATAATTTTATTACTCAGACTAAGAAAATAGGGAAACACGAAATGAAGCATTTTCTAATTACTTTTAATGATTTCTTTCAGAGTGTTTCAAGGGAGCATGGGGCATGGGAAAGAGGATATAATTTCTGGAGCTGTCGAACTTTCAGAATATCTTAATAGGGAAATTAGAGTAGTGGTCAAACTTCCTACTGCTAATTGTAGTGAAAAATTTTAATCTTTTTTCTGGAGAGGTAACAAAAGACTGGTTTTTTAAAGAAATGTTCTGTTATTGCTTGTACTGTGAAGACTTCTGAGCAAAATTCTGAAAAGCTGTATAACTATGCTAATGGAGAAGAAAAGTATAAATTTTCATTTTCCCAGATGGCTCTAGGAAACACTTGAGCATGGCACAGCAAGCATGGAACATGGTCAGTTTTCAAGAACAGGATCTCCAGCTTAACATTGTTCACTTAATGTTGAGTGTGATGGCTGCATTTTGAAATTCTTCTTTTGTGTTCCTTTTTGTTCTTTGTTTGTTTCTCTTCCTACCTTGTGCTTTGAATGACAATAATGATGTCAAATGAACATTTTTAGATGCCAGAATAGAAGAATTTGTCTATGAGAAGCTGGACCGCAAAGCCCCAAGTCGCATGAATAATCCAGAGTTGCTAGGCCAGTACATGATTGATGCTGGCAATGAGTTTGGCCCAGGAACAGCCTATGGTAAGAAGTAAAAAAACATAGAGGCTTTTTTAACAATATAAAATTCTATTTCTTGTCTTCCTCTAGATAAAACAGTTTAATGACATCTGTAGCAGTTTGAGTTGACTTGCTGTATAACTGAGCATTAGGAGATCAATGATGAGGTTTCTATCCAAATCTAGAAATGAACTTGTGGTTGGGGTGGTATCCATCTTCATGGATGGATAATTATCTTCCCAGAGCAACTAGTTTTGGAGTTTAGTTTCCCTGCTAAAAGGAACACATCTGCACATTTGATAGTATTTATTGACTTTATTAGTTGTTTGGAGTGAAAATGTTACCTGAAATTGACTTCTGTGGTAAGAAACTTCTCTAACTCTAAGTATTCCTGCCTTTCTTAATATATAGTATTTTGATAAGGATAGCAGTGTGGAACACAGTCTAATTCTCTTGTTCTCTACAACTCTTAAAGTTGCTGATACAAATTCAGCTGTTAATTCAATTTAAACAACTGAAAAATGCAGGTGTCTGTATATATTGTGGTATGCAAAGTCTGATAGTTCACTCTCTTCAAGTCTTTCCCTTCCACAGTAATTTTGAAGAAAATTTGTTCTGTAAAGAATCAATTCCTTATATCTGTAAATAATGATGTACCTTTTCAAAAAAGGAAAATCCAGTTAAATGAAAGTAAATGCTTCATAAAATTCTTATGCCAAAATCAATAATGACAAGCTTTGTTCCTCTTACTTCTGCGATTTTATGGATCTGTGGCCTTCTGATCATCAGCCTCAGGTCTTGCTTTTTGACATCCAACAGAGTTGTACTTAGAGGCACACAGTCCCTTGAGTTGCAGAATTTTTTGAATTCAGGCAAATAAGATAAAATGTTTGCATATAGATACACAGTTAGGATTTCATGTGGTGTCATAAAGTCTTAGTTTTCTGAACACTTAGTGTCCTTTCTAACTAAGCAATGTCAGGCTGTTGAAATTACTTTTGATATACAAACTTCAGTTTCAATATTTGCAACTAAATTTGAAAGTATTGCTTGGTTAATGTACAAATGCATATTTAGAAGTTTGAGTAGATGGGGGTGAGGAAAAGCACATTCTTTTCCAATATCTTAATAAGCTTTTTCCTTCCTACCAGCTACTCCTGTCTTAAGAATGTTATATAGGAGAGGAAGTTGTTGGATTAAAATAAGTAGGTATGATATCCAGTTCTGAAATAGGTGTTCACTGTGGAGTTGCCATAATTAGTGCCATTTCTACAATGTGGTCTCATTGAAATCTTGCCTTGATCTGTGATTTTTCATAATAAAAATGGTTTGGCTTGTTGTTTGTGTGGTTGTTTATTTTGGTGTGGGGTATTTGTTTGTTTTTATGTTGGGGTTTTTTGGTGGTTTTGGGTTTGGAGTGTTTTTCTTGGGGTGGGGAGGGTGAGTCTGAGTTTGTTACACATTTTTTTCCTTTCTTTTGAAGACCCTTTTCATGGCATTGGATTATTTTTCATACTGCTGGCCTAAACTTTCCTGACTGTAGCAACCTGTTTTGTTAACCTCCTGCCTGAAAAATATGATTAATGTATTTTTCCCTTGCAGGAAATGCACTCATTAAATGTGGAGAAACACAAAAGCGAATTGGGGCAGCAGATAGAGAACTAATTCAAACTTCTGCTATAAACTTTCTCACTCCCCTAAGAAACTTTATTGAAGGAGACTACAAAACTATTACTGTAAGTAGAATTGTACATTTTTCAGAATTTCATATCAATTGTAACTATCCGTCTTCAAAATACAGTCTTTTTTTGCCAAGATAAAAACAAAATAATGATGAAAACACTTGTTCTAAGAGAAGTATGCATATTGAGTATAAACTGTATGAGAATAATTAGGATCTAATTCTGCCTCTCTCTTCAACTGAAGAAATTTTTTTACATGATACTTCATTAAAAGCATTTTCAAGTAGACAGTCTTTTGCTTGTGTGTGTAACCATTCTCACAAACTAACCTGACTCACTTTCAGAAAGAACGTAAACTGTTACAAAATAAAAGACTGGATTTGGATGCTGCAAAAACCAGACTGAAGAAGGCAAAAGTTGCAGAAGCTCGAGCTGCAGTAAGTAGAGGGTTTTTTTCAGTTGGTCCGTAACTTTCAGACTTATTGATACATATTTATCAACTTGACTGCTTGGTTATGTTTCCAGTCCTAGCTTCTTACCCTGGTTGTTTTTCTAGGTACTTTTGTAAGAAATGCCTTAGTGGGACACAAGGAAACAGAAGTGAGTTACTGATCAAGGTGTTAGTCTTCTACTTATAATATTCCATCAAGTTGGATTTACTCTCTTCTTGTTTTACAGTAGATGAGCCTGTATTGTCAAAAATTTATTGATACAACCTGCTAATATGGGTGTAAATACAAATACTTGAATCTCTGCAAATGTTGAAGTGTGTGTATAATTGCTTTCAACTGATGAACCTATCTATACTTAACTTCCCTATGTCAGAAATATTTGTGGCTTCTCTTTATGTATTGCTTACTATTTTACACCACCAAAACAGAGGTGAGACTCTTCAACTCCCATGACTTAACCTCTGATTCTCTCAAAAATGCTTATTGAAGGAGATTAAATTGAAAAAAGTTACTGCTTTTTAAACTCTTAAAATGCTCTAAGTGAAGGAATGGACTGTTGACTGTGTGTAGTTTCTTCAGGGTATATTTACAATATTTTTATAGCTATATTTTGACTGCATTCTTAAAGGTTCAGCAGCTAATGATGGACAGTGATTTCTCCTATAAGGGTTAATGCAGTAAGGGTCATGCAAATTAAGAAATCTAGACAATTTAAATACATAGGGACAGCATACATGATGGAGAAGCAGAAGGACAGTCAGGTTTTGCTGGCTTTTCTGAATGGGCATTTTTCCTGAAATATCTGAGAGACATCACCTTGAGCTTTGAAGTGTGTTGCATCTTTGGGACCATGGTCCATCTAAAAACCAACATAATCTCTACCTGACAGATCTGCTCTTGAGTGTCAGTCCATGTCATGCACACTGTCCCTCTGTATTTAAGCATCTGTATTTTTAAGTCTATGCATGCATTTTCTCTTAAGTAAATTCTATGCAAAAAGAGTCACTTCTCTATTTGTCAAGCTTTCTTAATTTGTAAGCCTAACAATGGAGACCAAATAGTGCAATTTAGGAGCAGTGGATAGTAATTGGATAGTAATGGATAGCATTGGATAGTAAACTATTGCTTTGCTTGACTTTGTTCAGAGATAAGTTAAAAAAAAAGTGTTTTTATTATTAGCTTCATATGTGGTGTGGTAGCAGGTATGTACCTTACTTTCTAAAGCTGTGTAAAGACTATTTGGAATTGTTCCCCTTGAGCCTATTATTAAAATCATATATGTATATATATTATACTGAAGTTTTAATTCCATCAGCAATGCAATCATTCAGAGCTTGGTGCCAATTGCTGCTATTACTTGATCCTAAGTATTCATACAGCAAGTATGCAGTTTTATGCACATAATTTAGTGCTGGAAGAGCATGAAACTCTAAACCTATTTGCTATTCTACCTATACTTTAATTTTAATTACGTTTTGACAGCAATGTTTAAGAAGTATCAGATTCTAGAATGCCAGCAGAAATAACAAAATTGCAGCTCTTCTTTATCCTCTGCAATATAAAAGTGAAAACTAACCTGGATGCAGGTGTGATGCAAATGGGTCACATTCTGCTGGCTCCCTTATTTATAAAGGAAGAAGGGCTGGACTGATAGGTTAGTGAAGTGTATTGAGGTACAATGCAAATTTTTGTGCTTTACTATTTTCTGTGACAAGTTCAAGTAATAAATTTCTATCTACATGTGATTACATATTTTTATTACTGGGAAAATAATTTGAGAATTGCTTGTCCCGTGCTTACTGTACAAATGAAACTTAGTTCAGTGTTTAAAATCAAAATTGAAACTGTTTTATTTATCTATATTCACTTCACAGTCTTAGCTTAAACTTGCAGTGCTTTGTGCTGATAATCTATTTACATGCTGTATTCACAGTGTTGTAACTTGCTTTTGTTTTTTATCTATACACTTAAGCAACTAAACACCTCTCAGCCTGAAGAGAATAACATTATGGTAAATGTCTCTTACATGCTCAACTTGCTGCATGTAAAATGGCTAAAGGTTTGTTGGCCTCCTGTGTTCATTCATTTTCCTGTCAAATGTTTCCTCTTGCTATCCAGCTCATTTTGGTCTTGTTTCAGATTTTTTTACATCCTCAAATGGATTGGTGTAATGCACTAAATACACTTATGTCAGTACAGCATTGAATGTTATTTTTAGCAGATTATTTCTGATAATTTGAAATATACAATATTATAGTTTAATTTTTGTGATTCTATGAATGTAAATTTAGGATACAAAGGAGTTAATTTTTCACTTCTGAAATTATTTTCAGCTACTGGAGGGAAGGAAAAATTAACTTTTCCTATCTTTTTAATATAAGTGCACATGAATTATGTGAAGTAGCCCGGAATATGTAGAAATTTTTCCCTTCAAGCAATGTGTTACAAAGAACTGCAACTGAAAAATGTCACAGAAGTTAATGGCTTGACTTAGAGTTAAAATGTATCCTAAACTTGTTGCAAGGACTCCCTAGTGCAGCTGGTTTTAGCACCATAGTTGTAAAAGTGGAAGAGAAAGGGATTAATTAGTTATGTACAGTATAGATTGGTCTGTCCAGCCTGTTCTGCTTGGGGTTTGGATATTTGGGTCTCATGTCAATTTAGTGTTGCACATTTCTCAGCTGTGATCAGATTAAAAAGGAGTGAATAAACTTGTTTGTTACATTTGCTCCTGCAACCTTTACACACATTTCTTCCTACTCCTGATTGTGTCATCATCTTAAAATGGCAGGAGATGAAGGTTAAAGAAGAACCACATTGCAAGAGGGAATTGAAGGAGCAAACTGAAGTAATTAACTTTTAGACTAAATCCCTTGCAGTTCTGTAATTTTGCTGTGCTGCTTGATGCTACTCTAATACTCAATTTGAGATACCTCTGTAGCATTTTTAATTAAATTTAGGTTTCAGTCAAAGTGCTTCTGAAATAGAAAACTGGTAATGAAATTAGCAAGAGAAAGCATTTATCTGTTTCAGTGTAAAAATGAGAATAGCTTTCCATAGTTTTCCATTATTATAACACATTAAGGTAACTTAAATTCCTCCTAAGGTAATTTAGTTGGTCTGATTCATATCATTTTCTTAGAGTAGTAATGTCTTGTGTTGTAATAGCTTGTTTTAAGTAGTTTCTTGCAATAGATGAGTTCTACAAGTCATCCCATTCTCTTCAGTATCTAACTTGTTTCATAGATGTAATGCTATCCATATTCATAATAGATTCATTGTATATGAAGGGCTCTGGGCAGCTGACTTGTAGCACTCCTCAAATCCCTGTGAAGTTATGAGGACAGGAAAGTACTTAAAAGCCAAAGTGTGATTACATACTGTAATAGAGTACCACCAATGTGTTAAGTTTGTATGTTTTTATTTTTTTCCTCCCCCACTCTTAATGCTGACTAGATATGGGCTGAGGAAGTGACAAAAGTAAGTAAACTATTTTAAAATTGCAGAATTCTGAAATCATAACTTGTGCTGGTCTGTAATAAAGCATATTACTTGTTGTTGATTTCAGTCTGTTGCTGGCAGCCTGATGTATTACATCAGAATACACTGGGCTCCTCCAGGGCCTTTCAGGTTTCAGTGGTGAAACAATGCCCCAGGCTTGTTTTATAGTAAGCTGTTTCTGGCTGTCACTTAGTACCACTACCATATGATTCTCATGGGACAAGGTACAATAAACAATTGCAAGACTTCTCTCAAAGTTTACTGGTATGATATCTTGTTATGAACAAGCTTATTTGAAAATTTTCACAAATATTTGGGTCTGGTAATCTAAACTCTCCTGAAAACACTGATCTTCAAGTTTTACTCAGAACATGGAATATCTCACCTTTCTCCCCAGTGTCACTGGATTTTCAGCAGCTTAAGTGAGGGGCTAGGCACATCTGAAAACTGCACCTGCCCTGGAAGCTAGTTTGTAATCTTAGCATTAGCTTTGGGATGGGTGTTGCAGCCTTGTCTGTCATGCCATCCCTTGCCCAGGGACAAACTCAGAGGAGCTAATGGGATGTTAGGCAGTAGCTGCTGTGATGCCTTGAGAAGGGCTGTTCTTAGCCTCACTGGCTCTGGCAAACCAGTACTGGCAGCAGGCTCTGAGGAGATGTGCTAACAGGGAAGGAGGGGTTTCTTAGTGGATTTCTGTAGAGGAGGGCTAATTAAAATTAGGTCAATAGAAGGAGAGCAGGGGCTTTGGACGATGGTTTTTAATAGGCAGCTGTGGGAGCTGTAGGGAGAAGCTGGGATATGCAGCTTCCAGTGAAATCTTGGGAGTTGAGGGAGTTGCTCTTCTGACTTGCTTTGAGTTATGGTGCACACCATAACTGTGTGGGGACACACCTGCACAGGTGAGGATGAGTGTGAGTTCAGAGGGAAGGAGGCATTTAAAGTGAAAGGAGGGTTAGCTGTAGAAGGAGGGTGAGTTCAACTTTGATCCCAAAGTTTGAGAACTATTTAATTAATGAAGTAAAGTGACATTTGAAAGCAGGAAACCCGTCTGCTGGTCTTTTATTGGGGAAAAATGGCAGGGAAAGAATATTGCTGTCATGAAAACTAATCTTGAAGCTATTTGCTTTTCAGATACAAGGATAAGCAATGTTAAGGATAGTGAAATTTAACAGATTATGTCTTGGAAAGAAGAAATACTACAAAGTGCTTAACCATAGCATAAAGAAGACAAAAAACTTTAGCTCTTGTCATAAATTATTTAATTCAACATCCCCTTTTTTATTTAGTATATAAATAGCAGAGACTATTGAGAAGAAACTACAACATTATGTACAGCCAAGGGGGCAGTAATCCATCCTCATTTCTAAAGGCAATCTGTCCTTCTGTTTTTGAGAGTTGGAGGAGGAGATTCAGAAATGTCTTCAATTTAAATATAAACTTCCCAGCAAAGATTTCAGGCCATCCAGTCATCTGTGGCTCAATGAAGGGTTGTGGTTTCTTTAGTTAGAATAAAAGATGTGCATGGTGACAATGACAAATTTTCTTCAGTTTAGCTTCCTCTAACTCTGCATTTCAGAAGGAATATTAAATACCAGCTGCAGCTATATATCCACTACCAGTGTTTTACTAGAAGCATGTCTAGTAAAACAACATTAAGAAGGTGATTTTATTTCATACACTTTTATGGGTGTTGTCCCTTCGCTGCAGAATTGCACAGTACTTCTAAGAGGTCCTGTGCTCCTATGTGAAATCTGGGGAGATTATTTGCATATGAATACTCAGATTCAAAACCTGAGGTCATATTCTTTAGTTGCAGAGCCAGTGCCATTTTGAGGGGTTTTCATGAGACATACCTAGTGAGGCCTTTTAATGGTCCTAAAAACACTGGGAAGTTTAGTCTTGTATTTTTGAGCTCTTCACTCTGTTTAGAAACAAAGATGATCAGGCCATAAACTTCCCAGATTAAAAATCACCTGGTTTTCACCTTTACCACAAGGTGTAGAGTAGATACACTGCCCTGCTACGATTCACTTAGCAGTACTGAAAATAGGGATGGGCAAAACTGATTAAAGATATCATCACATAATTCAGTTAATGTAAATCTCTATAAAACCAGTACATTGGGCTTTTGTAAATACATTTTAAGTCACTCTGTACTGGCTAAGTTAATATGTGTTACCACATTACCTACTTTTCTTACAGAAAGTAGTTGATTTGCTAGAATATTGTTGAAACAAATATAATTATTCTAATGTACATGTGCCCTTCTTATAAGTTCCTATTCTCCTGTATTTACTTACTTGACAGGGAGACAGAAACACATTAGCAACTGCTGACTTCAGAGAAGTGAGAAACAAAAGTATTTCTCTCCAGATAAATTATTTACTTATTGCTTTGATGTTTTTTTTAAAAAGAAAATTAAGATGTTACATTTCTCCCCCTCTTGGCTATCAGATTAGCTTTTTTCATCTGTTTGTTCTTACATTTCTCTCAAAGACTGACAGATGGATTTCACTGATACTAATTCAAATTTAATCAGAAAATTCCAAGCAAAGATTCTTTCCTCAACAAACTTTGAAGACCTAATTACTTTGAAACTTGATACAAACACTGCTATCTCAGTTTTGAGTAAGAAGCACACAGTTCTCTCTAGGTACTTCTTCACTGTTTAATTACTATGTAAGCCTTTGCAGCTGCAGTGACTTCAGATGGAAAAATATTTCTTAGAAAATCATTCTTCTGTGCTGTTTTCTGAGGCTCCATGTGGCTTTTCATACTGATTAACATTAGATGAATGTAAGAACAGAATGTTTGAAAACACATAAAATGCATTTGAAACCAGTGCTTTACTGGTATCACCTCATTAATTTTCATGAAAATATATTTCCTTCTTTGTTGAGAATAGTAATTGCTGCATCTTGGACTTAATGAAGATATTTGCCCTTAGGTTTGTTTTTAGAAACAAGGCACTAAATGAATATAAGCATTGAGGCGAGTTAATCCAGATTCTAGGCTGAGGACATTGTGTCTTGGAACAGTGAATCTTAGAGCACATATCCTGTATATGTATGTTTAGTGTCCTTTTTTTGTTCCCCCCCCAAAAAAGTACTCTAAACTAATTTTGTCTGTGCTAGATTGAAGTAAGCTAAAACTAATGTGACCCTGATAACTTAATTAAAAATTGTTGAGAGCTATATGTAACAAGGAAAAAATTTGAATTTTTGAAATATGAAACTTGTATTACATAGTTTTAATAGAAATTTTACTCTAACTGTAGTAGCACCAAGTGTTAGAATGTTTTGTATAGTTCAGACTTATTTATTTTCAAAGACTCCTTGATTACAAGCTCCAGAAATAGTTGTAGTAGTTTGGTTATCAGTATAAGTCATTAAATTATGAGACTTTCTGGTAAAACTTCACATCAAATATTTATTTAGAGCTGATTGCTGTGCAGTTACCTGGCAAAAATAACATGAGATTTACCCTGAATTATTTCATCAGAGACCTGTTAAGTTGATGTATAGAAAAAAAATTACATTATTCTTGGCTGACCAAACCCCTGGTGCAGACGTGGTTGTGCCAGTGAACACTTTGTTTGTTACTGGGTGAGGTGGGGTGACACTGCTGGCAAAGAAATGCCTTTCTTTTGCATAGGTAGTAGGTGTCTGATAATAAAGCTGCTTGCTGTGTACACAATGCCTCAACATTTCCAAACCCAGAATGCAATTACTTTTTGCCTAGGAAAGCTCTGTGAAGAAAGAGCCCATTTCCAACAGGCAGCTTGTGATGTGTGTGAGCAGTTGTGCATGCAGTGGGGTGCTGCAGTGGGCAGGGCCTGACTGCATTCTCGTTTCCAGTCGGAACAGGAGGTGCGCATCACTCAGAGCGAGTTTGACCGGCAGGCAGAGATCACCCGGCTGCTGCTGGAAGGAATCAGCAGCACACATGTGAGTACCCAGCAGGTGCTGAGGGGGAGAGTCAGGATCAGGGCACCTTCTGAAAACAGCCCCACTAAACTACTTGGGAACTCTGGTCTGTGAGGTTTCACTTCAGTACATTAAAGCATCAAACCATAGAGGTTGTTTTTTTTTTTTTAATTCTAATTTAATATGCACTGAATTTAACTTTACTTTCCCATTAACCTTCAGAATGCAAGAGCTTTCATTTTCATTCTTTACACCCAGCTTGCCATTCATCAGATCAATTGAGTGTTGAAACTACAAAAATGTTGACTCAAGCATATTAATTTTTGTGACATTTTATCCTGTTTACCTGGTAAATCCAAGCACTATGACTATCTGGTGTTTATCCCTAAGAGGCAGTATTGGCATTGGCACCTGAGGAGATGCCTACTCTTTCTAATGCAGCATGGTGCCCTTTTGGAGTAAACACTGGAATTCTTTGCTGTGTTTCAGGCACATCATCTCCGCTGTCTGAATGACTTTGTTGAAGCCCAGATGACCTATTATGCACAGTGTTACCAGTATATGTTGGATCTCCAGAAACAACTTGGAAGGTAGTAACACTCTGTAAACTTCAGGAAAAAGTATAATAAATGCTTATGAATAGTAGGAAAACTTATATTGATATAACAGTGGTGAACACACAGGCATGCTGGACTGGAAAGAAATGTATCTGTTCTCAGGTAATTAATATGTAATTACCCAGTGCAACCACTTCCCTAGGCCTACACACAGCACTAATGCTTTTTGAGAGTTGATCTACTGAGATTTTATATATTGTGTAATTGAGGAAGGTGAGCTCTTGGTAACCTCATTTAATGTGACAAAAAGGAATTCCTAGAGATTTATTAGTAATCATTCACTTGTTTTATGCTTCATGCTACTAAACCACTGTGCAATGTGGGAAATGTTTTTATACTTCCAATAAATTCCTGTTGCTTCTTAATTTGCTACAGATCATTATCTGATTTTCTGATGAAACCCTGTTCTCCACTCTTGATTGAGTTGCCAGCATAGATACTGTATAGGGAGAAATTACTTCATCCTACCTATTATCCAGAGCACACACAGTGGAATGAGCAAGTTTGTCTTGTTTTACTGTTTCATTGGTTTAGCATTTTTAAAGCAAGAGAAGAAACTGACATTAATTTGTGCTCTTAATCCTTTTTGGGTGATTGGTGGGAATGTAGAGTGATCTACATTCTTACACTTCATAAAGTTTCTTTATTCTAATTCTTCACGAATCACCCTTTCTGAGAGTTACACAGATCATGTTATTTACATGAGTGTATGCACTGAAGAATTGTTTGCACTTAGAATTTTACTGTAGTGTCTGTTCTAGGTAACTGTCTCTGAGGTCTCTCTGTTTATGTTTTCTCTGACAAGGAAGTAAAAACAAAAGTGTTCTTGAGTCTCATCCTTTTCCTGACTTGCAACTTCCTGTGGTATTTGATTTCCTCAGTTTGTTTAAATGTATAGCTTAAAGACCTTTTTTTAATCTTGAAAAAGACTTTAAACTACTAAACTGTAGTTTAAAGTATTTTAAACTTCAGTCTAAAAAAAAAAGCTACATCTTTGAAGTTACATCCCAATCTAATGCATTCCAGATATTCAACTATAAAATGTGGTAGCACATAAATAAAAGTTGTGGAATTGAAAGCTTGAAAACAAACATTTTTGGTATTAAAGAAAAACAACCTAGGAATTAAATGAAATATATTTACATAGCTATTTTGAGAGAATATTTTGTGAATGTGTACTCTTATCCTAGCCTATTTATCATACTGAAAGCCTTAAATATTCCTTCCTTATTCTAAGGAAGAATATGTTCCTCCTTAAATCCTGTTTTAGGATTTATAGCTTGTCCAAGAACTGCTGCTTTTGTTTAAAATTTGTGTAAACTGCCACCAGGTATTTAAAAAAAGTGCATTTGAAGAAAATAGTGCTTTAGGAAAAGAGAAGGATGTATCTTTATGTGGCTGTGATCTGATTAGTATTTTTAATAAAATTACTATGACTGGTAGAAGACCAAAAGCTTGGAAGCTTTGCAAAATTCTAAATACCTGTAACAGTGAAATGAAGTTTCTCTGCCTGTGTGGGTTAAAATAGTTATGGTATTGAATTTTGGGTGTGTATTTCCTTCCTTGTAGAAGGAAATCCCACTGAAGTATAACAGAGCACTGGGACAGGGTCTCAGGTTGTGCTCCTTGCTTTGGAAGTGTCTCCATTTGTAGGGATGTGGTGTGTAAGCAGTGAGTAGGGTTTGTGTTCTGTGCTCCTGAGGTTATGTGGGCATGAACAGACCAAATAAACAGCTTGGGCAGCTCAGCTAGATTTTGTTTGTCTGCCAGTGCTGTGTTGGTTAACACACAGTGCTGAGTTACACAGCTTTTCACACATCTGAGAACAGTATTGTGCAATATTCTCATATAAAAGCCAAGAACTGTGAAGGGCTGAGTTTCCTTCTGAGGTTGTTGATGCACCAGAGGCATTCAGGCTCTAAATGAGATCAGTTTGTTACTTGTAACAGAAACCTGGTTCTCATGTTTTACCTGGGTCAGAAGCTAGGGTATAAAGCCCTTCCTGGTTCCACAGCTGAGCACTGATCTGCCTGATGCACACTCCAGTGGTGGGGGAAAACTGGTACTCAATTCTCTTTATATAAATAGACATGTTTTATGGATCTTTCTCTTCAAGGCAGCACCAGCAGCTTATCTCTGTACTGCCTTTCCCTCCTGTGAGGCTGGATTGATTCTTTAAATCAAATCTCCCTTTTTTCTTATTTTAGTTACTTAGAATGAGCTAAACAAATCTATTTCAAATATTTTGGTGTTCTGGCTGCTTTTTTCCTTCCTGATAACTGCTTTGCTCTGAAGTTTCTCAGCTTTCCTGACAGACAAGTGTAAGCAGTGGTATAATTTTTTTTTCAGGTTATCTATTAGTAGTATTTTACTCTACAAGCTGTGAAATAACTGTTACTGAACATTCAAAATAAAAAGCCCTGAACCAGACAACCTCTGCATAGCTGAAACCTTCCAGTAAAGTGCCTTACATACAGCTTTGCAAAAGGAGTGAGACTTAATGCCCCACTGATTGACAGAGTGGTTATAAAGTTTTGGCTTTCTGTTCCACTGACTGTACAAACCAGTGACCCTTTGAACTGAGCAGAATGACTTACAGGTAATTACTGTGTTAACTGAGAACAGGTTTAGCAGTATATTAAACAGTCATTTAGCAATATTGAGAAACAGCTGATTGTCATTTAAAATTAAATCACTCTGGTTGAATGCCAGCTAATCAAGTAATAAATACATTATGAGGCACAGCTGAGTTATACTTACAGAAACGTGGGGTCTGGTTTTGGCTCCCTTTGTTCTTCTTGTTTGATTTGTTTAGGGAACATGATGAACTAGTTTGAAAAACTAATCTAGCAAATGGAAAAAAAATAATTGGTGGAGTTGCAGTCTCTTCTTGGTGAGTTGAACCAGCTCTTTATGGTCAAGTGGTGTCAAGGTAAACCAGAGGGGGAAGTGGGACTTCTCCTTTGCACAGTAGTAGTAAGCTGCTGCCTAAATTCAGAACAGTTTCCTGAAAGTCTTCCCGTTTTTCCATGAATTTGGTCTATCAAGGGCTAGTGGTGTCCTTCATGTGACACTGCTGCTCTTTCCTTTCAGTCAGATACAATTGTGACTGCAAGGTGAACATGTTTGAAAAGCTGTTCTCATGGAAAGTTAGCAATCTTCCTGATTTTTGGTTGGTTCAGACTGTTGAATCAAAAGCAGCAGATTGCTAGATCTGACTCAAATGGTGGAGAATGGACATTTGTGCAAAAAAGGGGTACAGGAATGGGTCCACCCTGTTTGGTGGCACTGTGCATTTACCAGGCTAACTCTAGTGTGAACCTGGAACCTTGTGTGCAGGACTGCTGCAGCTCTTACAGACATGAACTGCATTGTTTCCACATGAACCAAAAATTAGTTGCTGCATTGATGGGTTTAGTTTTTACCTGCATCAGCTCCCTAAAACAGCTCTTCTTTTGATCATATGAGCTCTAGGAATGCTGCAGATATGGTTATGGGGATATACTGATCTGGATTTACATAGGTAGAGTTGCCACTGAGCTGTACCTTCAGAAAGAATCTGACTGGGGAGCAGAGGTGGGAAGGGATGAGATGAGGCTATTTTCTTGTGGGTTCATATGTGTGGTATGGATAGATCTTCCCTATGTCAAAAGAGCAGGCAAAAAGGAGTAGGGAGGTAGTATGTCCATATCCCAGATGTTAATGAAAAACCATCTATGTAGAAGGACTGATGAGGGAAGTTCATGTAGATATTCACTGGTCAAAAGAATGGAAGGAAATGTAACTATAGTTCCAGGTCATCATGACTCAGTCTAACTCTTAGTTGCTGGCCCTTTTTTACTGCTCAGCTCTGCCACTTTTTAAAACTATTAACCTCCTCTCAAGGTAGAATCGAGATGGGTGCTAGGACCAAGTAAGGCAGCAAAGGGACAAGAAATTGTTACATCAGCTGATAAAGGAGTGAGTTTAGTCTGCCTTGGAGCTGCATCCCAGAATGTAGGGCAGAGTGACATGAGACATTCTCAGAGCTCATTGTTGCTGGTCCATTCTTCCTACTCCACTGCCCCAAAATCTCTTTCTGCTTTGCTCTCCTTTTTGCTCCTTCCATTTTTCAGTCATGTTATTTTGTGCTTTCCCTTGTATCTGCTCTGTCACTCATAACAGTTTTTTTTGACTGAGCTCATTAACTAAGTAGAAGATTATACACTTTTTCCCCCCCTCTTTTTCAGTCAGATTAATGAGTTTAATTGACTTCATGGGAGGGTCTGGCAAGCACTACAGCTGGCACTGAGCAAGTAGCAGCTTGACCTAGAAATGAAGAGCTTAAGTTGACATAAGTTCATTTTTAGTGCAAAAAATATTTTTTGCTTTACAGCATGAAATTAGCTGAATCAATGAACTGATTTAGATTATAGAAATAGTTGTGTGATTTTGCTTGCTTTCAGAGGGAGGCTGTGGTTTTAAGTTGTATTATATTTCCCTGATCTGGTTCGTCAGCACAATCTTTTGTGTAACCACATAATTGAGGAATGAGCAGGAGGAGGTGGAGGCTACTTTTCCTGGCAGAGCTGTCAAAAGAAATGTTTATTAAAGTACAGTCTGAATTAAGTTTGACCAACAGTGCTTTCTTCGTTTTGCCTTTAAGAGACAAATATCCAGGGCTTTTTAAGGTGGCAGTATTTCTTTTAAATTATGTTGATTTATGCTGCTTATCAGGAACAAATATCTTTATTTATGCTCTACAACTCTCAGTGCTGTTCTCATACTGCTGTTTATTGCTGATGAAAATAAGAATGCTAATTTAGGCATGGGAGCATGTATAATGCCATGTGTAAAATAGATTCACTCAGAAATCTTTTTTTTATTTTTCTCTCACAGCTTTCCATCTACTTTCCTCTCTAACAACAATCAGTCTTCCACAACTCCTGTGCAGAGTGTTTCTTCTCCCTCAGTCTTGGCCTCAGCCTCTGCTTCATTGCCTTCAGTAAGCAATTCAATGGTTACTTCAGGCCTCAGTGAACTGAAGTCATCAAGTGGCAGCAGAAAAGCAAGAGTTCTCTATGATTATGATGCTGCAAACAGCAGTGAATTATCTCTACTTGCAGATGAGGTAAGATTTTTCTATGTACCTTAATCACTTGAAAGTAAAATGGGAATGTTTGTGAGTAGCCAGTTCAAATGTGCTGCATCAAAAAGTCTCTGCAGTTGATTTTTTAAAATTAAATTTCAGTAATACCCTTGGAGCATTGTCCTGTGCCTATATATCCTAATAATATTATCCTGTATAATATTCTGTAGTGAGAGTCAACATCTGTGACACCATCTCAAGAACATTTGCTGGACAGTCAAGGTGCAGCTCTGCTGTCTACTTTTCACCACACCTTTAGCACTATTATCAATATGATTAGTCTTTCAAAAGGTTGAATATTGAGATTTGGGAAGAATATGAAAATACAACTACTTCTTGCTTTGGTGGTGAAGGTTGTGCTGTGTTTATTCCTGTTCCAGTTCAGATGCAGTCTTAAGTCAGAGTTTATACAAAGCAGATGGAGATAGATGATGAAGCACAGAGTTCCACCTGGTAAAGTGAATGTAGCTTAATACTGAAGAAGAAAATAAAAAATAAAAAAAAATTAGGATTTTTGGGTTTTTAAATGTTCGTTACTTCAGTATTTTTATTTTACTTTTTTCTTATCTAGAGTGACTTAGATAGAAGCTGTGGGCTCAGATTTTCTGTAAAGATGTAACACAACACCATCTGTCTTTCTATCATGCACTCCACAGAAGTTTCTTTTAGATTGTCTCTTAAGGCTGAGGGTGGATACACAAGATTTAAAGATAAAGCATAGTAGAAAATAAACAGTAATGAATAGAATTTCAACAGAAAAAAAGTACTGTAAAATATAACACTGTTCTTTTCCATGGACCAGTGAAATAATTTTTATAAGCATTAGACTATGTTCTATGGATGCTCATATTAAATGCTCTGTTTAACCTGGTTAATCTCAGTTCCAAGACACTGAAAATCACATGAAGACAGATATGAACTCTCTTCCCTGCAAGCAAAGTTTATAATAATGTGTTTCTCTTTTTGTAGGTGATAACAGTGTACAGTATCCCTGGCATGGATTCAGACTGGCTGATGGGTGAAAGGGGAAATCAGAAGGGCAAAGTGCCTATTACTTATTTAGAACTGCTAAACTAAAAGGTTGGCCTGAATAGAGACTGTCAATTATGGCAACAACATATTTATATACAATTAACGTTATGTAAGCAGGTTTATGTGTCTTCCATGTTATTGTCTTGAGGGACAAATACCAGCCATTAAAAACTGGCTTTTCTGCCAGCATGGTTGCACAGTCAATACTCTATTCAAACTTAATGTGTTTAAAGCTTTTACTTCATGTGCCAAGAACGTTTCCTACAGATTTGTTTCTACTGAAGTTTTCACTAATACAAGCTTCTACTTTTGAGTAATCTAGATTGAAAGCAGGAGGTACTGTTTTCTACTGAAATTTTTCATTAATGGCAAAGCTTTTCTTCACATGAAATAAACTTATTGTGAACTGATGCAGGTGTAATGCATGTTATTGGAATAACTAAAACCAAATGTGAAAAATAAACCACATGGTTCTGTTTCCAACAGCAGTGGAGCTCAGATGTGCTGAGTGTCTTGTGCATTTAGTCACCTCTGAAAAATTAAGGCAAGTTCCCAGTATGCTGAGATTTTAAGCTGCACCTAGGTGGATTGACACAAAGTAGGGACATACATTCTGACTTGTTTTTAACCTTGCCTTGTATTTTTTTCCTTTAATTGCTTTCCAGAAAAGAGTCTAATTCAGTTTGATTAGTAATTATAAAAATTCTTTCAACTGCAAATCAGCCTTTATATTAAATTGAGCATTGCATTTTGCTAACCAAATATGCACTGTCTCCCTGCATTTAAGTAGTTGTATAGATGAGCATACAATTGTTCAGATTATAGGTTGTTATGAAATCTGCATCCCCACTTCTTATGCAACAGTTTGTCATGTTCTTATTGGATTCAATTAAAAGGAGGCATTTTGCTTTGCAAGAGAATCTCCTTTCAATGCAGGAAGGAAAAAATGTTTTGAATCTAAAAATGGCTGTATCAAAGGTAGTATTATTTGTAAATAAAAAAAATTTCCTAAACACTGCACCCATTAGTGTTTCATAAGTAGCAGATTTTTAAGGCTGTAAAAAGATTGAAGAAGTGTAGTTGAGGGGAATCTTCCTTTATTTTAGTTTCATTATATTTAGTTTGTTGGGTTGGACTGCAATAGAAATTACTTCAGTGGGATGGATAACTGTATTAATGTAGATGTTATGGCTGTTCAATTAAAAAGTGATTTTTATTTTGAATTTCACTTCCAAAAATATTCTTTCATTTTTTGAGTGGAGAAGTTACATTAAAACAAGTATATCACATTGGTTCATCAATTGCAACCTTCTTAGGGTAACTACCAAGAAAATCTTAAATTTATTCTGTCTATTGAAGGCAAATATTAGGGAGAACAATAATAGTAGTTAGTGATGAAGTAGAAATGGCCATGAATCATTCATGATGCATTAAATAAAATTAATAGGTAGATAAAACCCTGCAGTTTAGAAGCAAAAAGTCTGAACCACTTAACCACCACATGATGATCTGCAGTCCTCTAATGTGGACTGCTATCAAATACATTTAAGTTCAAATCAATGTTGTTCATTTGACTTAATTTGTAGAATATTCAAGATAATTTTTAAAAAATGACTGTTTGCTGTACTGGACTGTTTACTTCCTATTTAAGTGCAATAACATGTTACAGAGCAGCATTTTAAATGATGATGGAGATTTAGTGAAATCTGAGTAGCACAGCTATGTGAAGGCAACATTTGGCAGCAGTCAAAATTACTTTTTGTTATATGTTAACAGCTTAAGCTGTGTGTGAGAGAAATTGAAGTTGACTCTCCATCTAAAAAAGCTGAAAATCCGTATTCTCAGTTCTCTGGTTTTTTTGTTTTTTTTTTTTTTTATTTCAGCTCAAAAGTAATTTAAGTAAAGAAACTTCTACTGTTTTCTCAAATTTGCCTATTTTGAGATTCCCTGCTGTAGCCCTGAGAAGGGGAGGTGGTAGAACAGTGCTTGTTTGCACTTGTGTTACACTGAATAGAACTTTACTGCAGGTGCTCCCAAAACTCAGTCTCTCTGTGTGTCACTTTGTTGGCAACTTTCAAGCAGAACTTGACTGAGAGTTTTTGGTTTTGTTTCCTGACTCAATGATTTTTTACAACAAATGTGAAAGTAACTGATTTTGGCTTTGAGTCTCTCATTTCTTTGGTTAAATTCCCTGTTTTCTTAGAACAAGCTTTACTGGTTGAAAGAAAGGAGAAAAAGTAAACCAGGCCACAAAAATCCTATGTGAAAGTTGTAGACCTTTATGAAATCAGATTTCAAACACAGAAAAATATATAGAATATGCATGCATTACCTTACAGTTAATAACTGGTTTGGCAAGATAAGTGCATTCAGAATGGATACCTCAGGATGTGTGCAGGCAGGGGATAAATGCTTCCATGGTTGTTCAATGCATGCATTTTTTTTCCTGTATTCATTGGCATTTTACTTGATTCTAACTAATGCTAAGATTTTGAACAGTTTCAAATAGAATAATCATCACATTTACATTCTGTAACAAACCTGAGTGAGTCTTCATCACAGCTTACCAGTTTTTGTGGCAGATGGAATAATATACAACATCATTAGTGCCAGTAAATTAATACTTTTAGAAAACTACATACTAGTTTTATATAGTTTCTGCCATAACTGCTGTTTTTTAATGCTTTCTTAGGCAGGCCAAGCTCAAAAATTAAATCTTACTGATTCTGCACAGAAATTCTGATATGGACCTCTTTCAAAAACAGTGAGAGTTTTATAATTTTTGTTACTTCTGTTTCTTTCTAGAGTAGTAGTGTATCTTGGAGCAAAATTCTCTACCATATGGAAATTTTGACCACAGGTAAACCCATCAGTATGTAGTGTCTAATTGAGACAAATGTGTGTGGGAAGGTGGAGGATGGAAAAAAATATCCATAGAGTGTGAGACTGTGCAAAGATACTGAACTTAGCACAGAGCTCTGCCCAAACTAATTAATCTTCTGAAATGCAAGCATAATTAGCTGACAAACAGCAGTGTGTTAGTACAGTTCTGTTGCTGCTGGGATTGGAGCTGGCATCTCTGGATCTCATGCACAGTACAGGAATTACTGTACAGTGCCATCAGTGCAGGCACCAGTTCACTGTTGTGGGAAAGGATAGAGTTAAGCCCATATATTCCAGATAAGGAATATCTGGATATCCCATATCTTCAAGGAACACTTTGAGAGTGTCTTATTACAGTGCAGATGCTGTAGCAGTAGACTAAAGCAAGCATATGAAGATTGCAAAATATGAAGTTTAATAACTGTAGGTGCTCTGCTAAAATGGACTTGAGAGAATTGCTTACAAGCTGTTAGGCAATGACCAGCAAGTCCATGTCCAACAGAAGCTACCAAAAGATAGTTTTGGTGTTTTGGGAAGAGAAGCACCATGGGAAATGCCCAAATGTGAAACTTAAAGATATTTTGACAAAACTATGCAATTAATTAGAGTTGATGTATGTTCTTAGCATGGGGCTTACAGTATGTAACCAATGAAAATGTATAGGTGTATTCTAAACATTGGCAGAGTAAATTATAAGAGTCATCTAGAGTAAATATTTACATATGTTAGTTGCAGCTTGATTTTTTTCTTTTCATGCAGATAGCTGTATAATTGAGCTCTAAGTTTGGCCACAAAAGGCATCTTCATTATTGCATTTTGCTGTATTGTTCTCAGTAGAAGAAATATACATGAAGTTTCACTTCACTTTTAAATCTGGCCCAGGGAAAAAGGTAACATTAAAACTGTTTTGGTTTTGATATCAATAACATATTTAATCTAGGAATTAATTGTAAATGGTTAGATTAAATGAGATTAAATAGAAATCAATTAATTTGATTATCAGCAGTGAATAATGGCCTCTTGGATCTGAACTCAGTATTTGAAGAATTGTGCAAGAGTGACCTGAGGTATATTCTAGGAGCCTAGGTGCAGTAGTGCATAGAAAATTAGTTTATTTGCTCTGTAGTGGTTCAAAATAACTAGCAATACAAAACCTTAGTGTACTACAGACAACTTGAGTGTATCTGTGTAGAATGTGGGGTTTCATATATTATATCTGGGCTTTCCAGTCTCCTCCTAAAAGAATACTTTCTACCAAGCAGCTTCATCAAAGTTCAGTCTGGGAGTTTGACAAATGGTTTCTGCTCATCCTTAATACCTGCACCAGTGCATACATAGAGTCACTTTAAAGATCAATTATCATTTTAATATTCCATGACAATGCTTTTTCCTATGGTCTCAGTCAGTCATGCCACAAAATAAACACAGGAAGTAAAACATATGTAGCTACTTTTGTCAGAAAAATGATGATCTTTATTGCTTGGTTTCTGTGACAAGTTTCTGCTGTCAGCAGTCTCCCTGTCTGGCTTTTTGACTTGACAACACCACAAAGTCATCATGATGTTCCCTTCCAGGCACAAGCATTTGAGAATTTGTGCTGACTCCAGCAAGTACCAGTGCTATTGAATACAGAGCACTAAGAAGGTTCCCCAGCAGAGCCCACTGGGGATATGGGTTGCTTTCTGAGGGTTTAGTTTTCTTCAGGAGTCATTATATCATCCAGTATTAAGATACCATGCTAAAATTTGAGGATTAATATGACAAGAACTCTTCTTTGTGTAGAAGCTTTATAGCACAATCAGTCATCACTGAAACATACATTTAAGATACAATATATTGAACAAAACTAAATTAGATGCTTTTAGATCAGTGGTGGCCTATGTCTCAGTTTCTAGGAATTAGTCTGGCCACACCATCTCATTAGTCTTAAAATAATTCTCCTTATTTTCTTTGTATCTGGTGGTACTGAATATAGAGATGCCTTGAATTTATATTTTGTCTTCCTTTTTTAGCTTATTCACAAGGCTGACTCTTGCTATGAAATTGGCCATCAACACTTTTTTCAAAAAATGAACCCAAGTATTTAGGAATAAATAAGTAGCTCCAGAAGACAGGAATTTCTAATTCCTAAAGAGTCCAGTCCTGGAAGAAAACCTGAGTACAATCTGTTGGAGATTTTTTATAGAAGGCACATACACCAATCAGAAATATGGGACTGATACATTTCTTCTTGCAGCATGTACAAAATGCTCCACTGGTGCAGGATATCATCTCCTGTATGTATACAGGTCTGTAGGTCAAACATAGAGGAAACATTTATTTCTCCTTTGCTGTAGATTAAAGGGCTCCTGTCAGCTTTGGTGAGGGCTGAACAGGCCTGGTAGCCAACTGATAGTCTCTCTTTATTCCTGCATGTAACATCATAGCCAGGGATTTATACATGATGACTTTAAAAAGCAAATTGGGCAGGATTGGCCTCATCTTGTATTTTGTACAGTAAAGATGTGGATGCTTCAGATTTTACAAGAAGCTGGCATGGGCTTTCTGATTGTTACAACATACCAAGGATATATTGCAACTCAGAAAACAGAAGAACAAATATAAAACTTGTCAGGACCTGTGCTGGCTACGTCTGTACTGTGTACACACCTTGTCTGGGATTTCAGAATCAAAGGTACTACTCACTGTAAAAAAATGTTGGTACTGGTGTCCTGTGCCTCATCCTACCTTAAAAACTGACCTTGTGAAATGCATCTTTGGCCTGGGCTTTAGCCAGGTACTGCAGTCCTCTGAAGTTGTAGGGAAACAGCAATTGGCTACTTCTTACTGCTTGCATTTTAGAAGGCCCAAGAATTCCCCATTTCAGTGTTGTAGACAGAAGGGCACTTGTGGCAATCCACAAAAGAAGGCATATGAAGAAATGTTTTTTTTTATTCAAAAGACATCATATTACTTCTGACTCAAATTTCTGGCAGGAGTTCTGTAAGTAATTTTTATGCTTCCACCTAGAATGAACAGGCATAAATATTCCCATTTGTGTTCAGTACAAAATACTTGAGCACAGATTTTCAGTTCCCCAGAAATGTAGACTAAAATTGTCAGTGGAAGGTAGTGAATCTGTGTGAAATCTTCAGTGCAATGTGTTACCTTTTAATCCCTCTTTCAGAATTTGTGGAGTTTCTCCACCTAACCATGAGACTTAGAGCAAAAGCATTTCATGTTTAAATGTCTTATCAGTAGTTATGTTGGTGGCTTCCCCTATCCCAGTTCAAAGCTGGTCTTTCAGAGGGTCAGGTAGTCATCTGCTCTGAAATAAATACTTCTGGGAAAGGGAATAGGCCTATCAAACCCTATGAAGTTCTGGAATCTTGTGTAATAAGAACTCCTGTGAGAGTTTGTACCCTGTAAGAGGTGATGGGAAATTAGTCACTGCCTCTGGCACTATGGCTGCAGGTGCTGTCTGAACCAGGGCTGCAGAATTGGGCAGCCTTATTTCCCATGGACTGCCAAAAGTATGTATTTATTTAGGCTCATAGCACTGAGTCCTGTGAGGCTGGTGTTGAATCCCTGTATCTCAGACCTCCTTGAAACTGTTTTTAGTTTTTTTCTTCCATTTCATTCACCTGAAGAATTTATGAACTGCTGAAAATCCATGCTGAACTTGGCCTGCAGCCCAATCCTGATTCATTTTCTTTGAGCAGAATCCCTAGCTGTGTTTGTTCTAATATAATGGGCTGTAATCAATCACACAGCTATTAATGAAGTACAAGGCAGCACACTGCAAGCTTGTTAGTTTGGCCATGCAGATTTGTGTTTGGGGAAGATGCAAAGAACATCAGTCAAGCTGACAGCCTCAGTTGTCTTCTGTGCTGCTACCCTTGCCACTGAGCTGTGACAGGGAGCATTCAGGGTGGCACCTGGGGCTGAGAAACCCCTCCAAGCTGGGCAACTTGATGAATTCTCTAGCTTAGCTGAGGGAACAGCAAGAGAATGTACCATGAAGGCAAACACTGAACTACTGTATGAATGTTACACCTTTTAAAAAGAGTTTCCTGCCAGAAGTAAATGAGAGGAAATACATTAGCATGCAATTAATGCATACATGCAATTAATAATCTGAACTTTGTCTTCCTGACAGCATAGAATTGTTTTATAAATTTTTTAAAACCATGAAATAGATGTTTGATATGAGCAATTAAAGAAAGCTATTTGGGATTGCAAAATTAATTAAAGCTTTAAAATGTCTTTACACAGTTACAGACAGAAGCAAAAGTACTGGAAATGGAGTAATGAGGGAGGAAATTGTTTCCTCATACAGAGAAACATTTGAAACAAGAAATCTTCCAGTTTTACTTCTGAATGAAATTACTTTTAATTTTAGTGCTGAACAGTGATATTTGTATACATTGGCAGTCTCACAAGAACAGGGAGGTTTTGTATGTTAGAATCTGTCTTGAAAATGTTCAAATGCCCTTTTTGGAGATTTTGGGGAGTTATCTTTTATGTATCTGTGGAAAAGGGAAGGACACATGTCACTAAGGCTTAATTTCATGTTTCCTCACATCAACCTTTATATGCCTTCCAGTGAGAAAAGCAATTATATTTCTCCATTGAGAATATTGACCATCTAGGAGAATTTCTTGGTTTCTAATCCTGTTCCCTGTGCAGAGAAACAGTTCATTATTTTCAGTTTAATGCCTCCATATTGCTGATCAGAAACTTCCCTTACAAAGGTGAGTGTCATTGTCTGTGTTTACCTGGAGAATGTGCAGCAGGAATGGGGGTGATTCATCCCCATCATCTCAGTGATCTGGTGATTGAAGCTGCTGTTTCCTGATGGTTTGGGCCTTAATCATATCCTCCTGTAGAGGCTGGCTTGGACATGACCTCTCAAGGGCTCTGCTCACATTTTGTATTGACAGCAAGAAGAAAAAACTACTTTAGATAGAATTCTTCCTCACTTGTTGGAATGAAAATAGACTCTGATATTACTTTTTAATTTTCTCAAACTTTCATTTTGCTCTGTTGTTTTCTTTAGCACCAGTTGTGAGAAGGTCTGGCAGCCACTCAAGGGAATACAGAAGTAGACAAAGTCTAACCTGGATCAGATCAAACACATTTTTACTTTGTGCTAATAGAACCACTGCTGGTGTCAACTTAATAAGGATTTTCTTTTCCTTGCCAATTCAAAGCTTTCTAGCTTTTTTAGGTCTTTAGATTTTAATATTAAGATACTTATGGAGGCAAGAGTATTCCACTCCAAAGCAGAATACAGTGCTGCAGGGTGTCAGGTGAAGTTACCCTGAGGTAACTGAAGCTACCCTCAGGCTTTTGCAAGTCACACTGGGCTGCCCTCAGGCCAGTCCTGCTCCCCCAGAGCTGCTGCACTGCTCCCACCACAGCCTGCAGTTTCCCTGCCCACATGTGCCACAGGAGACCTTTTCTTAGATGAGCAGATTCTCCTTTCCTCCAGTTTCCCAGACAGGCTCAAACCCTGCCAGTATTCATAGCAAGAAGGTAAGAGGTTGTAGGGCTGTGGATGGTGGGAAATTACTGATTAGGAAACTGAAATCCAAACTCCAGCTGTCAGTGTGCAGCAGAAACCCTGTGGTTCCAGTTGCAATCCCAGCTGGGGCCATTAGGTAGCATGTGTTCACTAATATGCTGAGAGGTTTGGAGAAATCACTGCAACAAGGGAAGGACCTAAAGCTTTCAAATTATTATGTTAATCCTGTAGAAAAGTATAGATCACACATCTTTTTTTTTCCTCTTTTTTTTATTTTTTATTTTTTTTATTATATAATTTAAAGACATGCCTGAGGATAAATAGTGTTCAGCTAAATTTGGCATAAACAAGGAAACTGTTCAGAGATGAGGGGAGGCTGGTTGTGTGTGACTTCCTGGGTAGGTGTGATGGGAAGTTTACTCTCTCTAAAGTATTGTACAGTTGGCTGGAGAGCTATTTAAGGTTTGGTGCCAAATGACTTTTGAGCAGGTGTGCAGGCAGTTTCATTTAATTCTCACAGTGACTTTGATCACTGTGTATGAGACTTCCCTAGATCACACACTTTTTGGCCCAACAGCTCTTTTCTAGCCCTCCTGCTTCTCAGGCTGCAGAGGGCTGGAGCAGTGTCATTAGTGTCTGGACTGCACTGAACTGCTCTCAGCTTATGCAAAATCCTCTACATTCTGAAGCTAACCTTAATTTTCTCTAGTTTAAAAGAATGCTGATGTCTCTGTTCTTTGCACTTGCAAGGGACAGCATTACCAGTCTGAGTCCAGCAGACCTTCTAAATGTGCCTCTGTGAGTGGGTGGTTGTACCTCTAGATTATGTATATTTGTGAGGTGGAATTAAATGCTAGCTGCCTTGCAGAAGTAACCATCTGGGGAAAAATAAATAGAGAAACACTTATTTTAGCCACTCTGGCCCTGCTACCAAGTGCTGAGTCTGTCTCAATGGCAATTACTGTAGCAGCTTGTCATCCAATCAATCCTGCAGCAAATACCAGCAACAAATATGCTAAATATCCTTTTTAAGCCTCACAGTAGGATCCTGAACAATTGTGTCCTTCCTTAAATGTGTATCTGGAGGGATCAGGCAAGGTTCTTTGTCAAATGGCTGTGCTCAGGGAAGGGAGTCTTGGACTGTGGAGCTGAGAACAAGTTTGATTGCCTGCATTAGTGTTTTGTGTGCTTTAGATGGGAACCTCACACTTGTCCTTGCTTAGTGTGCATTGGTTTGTGTCACTGTGTTCTTAGTAGGTGGTCCAGATTCCTTTATTTTGAAATGAAAGTGAACATAGGACAAGGAAACTCACCTTATTTTATTTAGAAGATATAAAGTTAAGAAAAGCCCACTCTTACACCCACTTAGTGACATGATTGTGTCTCTCAGATGCCCTTAGGAACACTTCAGTGCAATCCTGCCACCAGAGCTCAGTGCTGAGCAGGGTGGCACAGCCAGGATGTCCCTGGAGAAGAGCTGTGCCCTCCCTTCACACCCACCTCCTTGGCTGGCACATGTCCCCAGCTTGTTTGACAGCAGTAAGTGCACTGCATGGTGGCAGGATCTGCCTTTTGTTCCAGTGATGCAGAAATGATCTGTCAGGCTTATTTCTTGGCCTGGCAAATCTGTTTTGAGGGCTGCTGACAGCTGCTATGCTTTTCTTCAGGAAACCTGAATCTTTGCCACCAGGATTAGGAAGTAAAAGCTCTGTTAGGGTTTAGTTTCTCTGCATCTGCTGTTCTGGTGGGCTGTTACCTCTGGTGTGACAGGAATGGGGAAGCAGTACCAGCAGCTGCTCTGGGGTCAGAGGTCCAGGCTGAGCTGGGGGGTCATGGGGAGACTGTCCTGTGGCCAGTGACACACCTCTGACTCCTCCATGCAACCAGGAAAATTGAGTGGACCTTTTGGAAAGGTTGAAGGTGCCCTTTGCCAATGCCCTGGGGTCTTGCTGTGTGTGGTGGCCAAGTGTCCTGAGTGAGGAAAGCCTGGCCAGGCTCCCAGGGAGGCGTGTGCCACGGGGGCCCTGGAGCTGGGAAGTGACAGGTCATAAAACTCGATACTGTGTGACTGATAGAGATAATGGAATGAAGCGTTCGCCAGACTCCACTCTGGAGACACAGCTGCTTCAGCTGGGGCACGCCTGGCTGAGCAGGGATGTAGGTGTTTCCTTACTGCTGAGAGTGGAGGGAAGTGTGCTTTGTCATCTTATTACAGCTCTGCTGTCAGACCCAAGGGGAAAAAACCAAGCTGGCATTGTTAGAAATCACAATGTGACTGGAAACTCCACAGGCTGGAGCCTGCCTGCACTGAGTACAGAGGCTCTGAGGTGTTTCACCATGAGCCACCTAAACCTGTTGCTTGAAAATGTGTCTTTCATCAAGATCTTTCCTTGCCAAAGACCAGGGTTTCTAAAAACTGGGCCAGGTGGCCTAAAGTCTAGTGTAACACTGAGAAACTAGGTCATTGATTGCAGGGGGGAAAGGCAGAGCAAAAATATTATCTAATGATCCTGCTCTCTGCTTATCCTCCTGCACCAAACATCTGTGTTTGCCCATGGAATTTCCTAGTCAGGAACAGTAGCCAAGAGATAGGTTTGCTAGACATCCTGCCTTAAAATTACATGCATTCTGCAGCAGAAAAAGTGGGAATTTTACTGTGCCCATATTTAAGATGAGGAATACTTTAGTCTGTCCAACAAGTCTCACGTTTATTTTTAAGGGGGAGACAGAAAGATGTCTAAATAACCTTACATCCATCCTCAAAAGATCATTGTCAAGAGAACATCCTGACTATCTCTCCTGATTCTCTTCCCCATCCCACTGTGGAAAGGGAATGAGCAGGAAGCCATGTGGTACTTTACTGCCAGCTGGGGTTAAACCATGACAGCTTGATAACACAGCTAGAGAGCAGACAAAATGGACTGTGACTCAAAAGCAGTGCTGGCTTGATGCAAGAGTAAACAATGGTGAACTCTTTTGCTAGTAGTGGGAAGTGTTGAGAGAACTCTTCCATGTCTCAGAGTTTGGACACTTTAACTTGCACATTGGTGGACATGTGCTGATGCCAGGCTTTCACTCTATGAGGGGCAAAGGAAACATGTTCTTAGATACCTTACTTCTTCTTGGAGAGAACAAAGCTGATGGGCATTCCTGAAAATGAAGGCAGCCTCTTGCAGAACATAACAGATAATCAGGTACTCTCTGAGACAGTCTGTGTCTACCTGGTTTCAGTTTAAATCAGTAAATACTTGAATACTGTGATCACTTCTGTATTCTGTCTCCTGCCTGAGCTCACTAGTGAGTAATTTCATAATGCACTGCCTTCTATCCATCCTTCATGACCAGTGATAAGGAAAAATTACTGAGGATATTCTCCATTACCTTAAGACTGTTTCTAACAGTGCATTTGGGAGTGAAGCTGGTGCTCTGAACCGCAGTGTTCAGTAACACAGCAGCAGGCTGGCTGTTCTGTGTCTCCTTGGCTATCTCATCCCTTGGGCTCTTCTTAAGACATGACAGTAAATTTGTTTCAAAGTAATTGTGTTGGGCATTAGCAGTTAACAACTTAGGGAAAATCACACAAGTTCAGGAAGTTTTCTTTAGCTGTTTTTTACATACTCCTGTGTTTTAGCATTTTGTGGACCCTCCTCAGGCATGCTTGACAAATTTCCAAGTCCATTTACTTTAAGTGACCAAAGCATCTGTAGCACAGAAAATGTAATGCTTTGTCTGAGCTTCCTTACACAATCCAAATGCCAGTGTTTCTTGCAAGGCACTCTTGAAAATTGTCATTAGATTTGAGCCTGCTTGCCTTAATGTGTAGAACGTAGAGAAATTCTACTGCAGCTCTTACAACCCAGCATCCATGCTCATGAAGTAGAATGACACCTAAACCAGTTTTATTTTTTTTTCCATGAGGTGTGATGTCCAATCTCCCTGGATGAAGATATATTCTGCTTCTGAAAGCTTAAGTTCAAAACCAGAGACATTCTCAATAGGTGCTCAGGTCTCTGAACAGGTTTTTTTGTGTGTGCTTTTCATTCAGTTGACTATTTGTTCTTGTTCTATCCGTGTGCTGAAACAATATAACAAATACAGAGTGGAACACTTGCTTTCTTCCCATGACTTCAATGTCTGCTGGAAGGTTTCCCTTAAGTCTGAAATACAATCATGATATTCAGCTTCATGTTACAGGAATTTATGACTAAACAAGTACCCAGGAAACCCTTCCAAGTGGCTTGTACACTATGCTTCAAGTTCCTCTACATATCATATATATGTATAAAGTGAAGTGTACAACACACTTTTTTTCTTAAAAGCACAGATTTTCTCTCCTGCAAAAAGATTTTTTTTTCCCTTCTTAAAAGATAGGAGTAGTAGATGGACAGTTCATGTTCCAACTCAGTCATGCATGCTTGCTGCTTTTATTTGTCCTTTCATTAACTCTCAAGATTTGGCACAACAAGAGCATTATATAAGATTAAATAATTCTTACATAAGTCTGAGTGAATGCCTTCCATGAAGTACTGGGTGCTTATCATGGCTATAAGTAAAAATGAATCACTTCCTTTTTAAACTGGAGCTTTCAACCTTGTATTCTATGTGGTTAATTGCCACAAACGAAAATAACCTTTTGAGCTCTATGAATTTTCACAGCTGCAGACTGGAGAAAAAAAACCTCTCACCAATAAATAGAAACTTAAGAATTTCCAAAAGAAATTATTCCCCACTCTAATTGCCTCTTTTAGCACAAAGCCCAGCTCATTTATGCCAGAATGTTAAATGTTCCTAACATGTCTGTAGAGCCAAGAACCTGAGTATCATCTAAAGGACAGAATGGGAAAGAATAAAGGCAGGACAGTATAAATTCCACACTTTAGAACAGCATGGAGCACAGCCAACAGGTCAGGAAGTGTAGGTAATTAGCTTTTGCTAAAAGCTGCAGATTGAGTAGGATCAGGGCTCTGCAGTCCAGTAAAAGAATCAGGGAGAACTCTGAACATGTCCCCATATATAGGGAACTACAGCAATGTACCTTGTGCAGGCTTCTGAGCTATGGGAATATGAACCCAAGGCCAGATTAGTATGTGGAATAGGAATCAGCAAATCAGAAACCTAGGAGGAAACGGGGAAAAGTTTATTTCCAGTGTCCTTAATAGAAATACTTGAGAACCAGCACTGGAAAAGGTCAGAAATTGCAGAAACAGCACTGGGACTCTGCTGTAAAACTCGGTTATGCTGGAGAAGAAATTTTTTGGCCTGTCATCCTTCTCCACCCTGGGAAAGTCATCTCCTGGTATAGGAGTGAGCTCCTTGCTTCTCTGACAGACAAGAGCAGCTGTGAAGGATCTGGTGTAGGAAGACAAAATCTGTGAAGTGAAGTACTGGTTGGCAGTAGGAAGACATGGGAAAAGAAGGGAGGCTGAAGGTCAGAAAGCCTGGCTGTCATGTTAAGCAGGAAAGAAATGAGGAAAGCAAAGAGAATCATTTGATAGATATCAAATGAAGCAAACAATCTTTGATGAATGGTAAAGAGTACCTAAAGCTGGAGAGAACAGGGTTAGAATATTCTGCTAAAACAATGTGGTAAGTCATTCTGGGGTACAGAAACTGAAATCCCTTGTTGGCAAACACAGGAATGGCAAGTATTGAATATAGTCAGTATATTAAAAGACCAGTGGATGGCAGCATTTTTTACTACCAGAATACAGGGTTGTCATGCCACATGTTTTGGTTGTAGCTCATCTGCTGACTAACACAGCACATGTCCCAAGAACAAATCCATGTTTGACTCTGGTAAGGCAGCACAAGCTGCAAAGATTTGCACTTTTTATGTACAGATCATGTTTCTCCAAAACAGTGGTGACCACTATTGTAGCTGTCTCACACTGAGTCATCTGGAATATCAAGAGCATATTCACAAGATAAGGAGTCAGCTGCACACACACTCTGTGAGTTTATAAGAATATTTTGGGAATTAAAACTCCAAAGGCTATGCCTGAAGAATCACTTTAGTGCATTACTTCTGATAGTTCAGTATGGTTGCAGTCTCAGGTTTATTGTTCTGCTATGAAGCTGATGATTTCTTCTCAAAAGCTGGGAATAAAGTCTGTAAATTATAGAGAATTTTTTTGACATATAAAACTATATATGAAGACAAAATCTGTGTACCACTTCAGGTCATAGCATAACACCCATCCAACCCAAATCTGGTAAGCATGAAGTATCTGCAGGGAACACTTATTTGCTAATTAGACTTCAAAAAAACCCCTCACATTATTCTTGATTACCATATTTATTGACTCTAAGTGGAAAAAACCCAACAAGTCTTAATGGATTTGGCTCATTACCATACATACTGTCTATATTCCCTGTTCACATAAATTTCAACTGAGAAAGAAAAATATACATTTTAAAAGAACAGTTTCTAAATTAATTTCATAAACAAACTTCCAATAAACTTTTGAAAGTTGGAAGGAAAGCTTTTTCAAGAGGTATAGCTCATGTTTTCTGAAGTGAAAACACTTGGTGTAAAGCACACCTGACATCTGACTTCATACACCTCAGAGGTTTTCTATGAAGTCTTCACTAAAGTGTACTTACTGAATGTTTCACAGTATCAGAGCATGAGCTCCTCCATCAGCTTTCAAACCTGTGAATCAGGTACTCACTGTAAACAAGGCTTCTATAAAAGGACAGTTCAAATACAAATAAAAGAGGGCATTAGTAGCCAAGTTTCTTTGGGAGATAGACTACATTTGGTTCTAACTTCCTTAAGAAAGAGCAGCAGACAAAAAGCATGGTAATCACTTCTATTATTTGAAGCTCTTCAGTTTTAAGAGCATTTGTAAAAACAGACCTGATTATAAAAAACTGAGATTTGCATAATTAACTTTGAAACAAAGCATTCTTAGTGATAAATGCATTAAGAGCTGAAATAATGTTAAGACAAGCTATTGTTTGTCAGCTTGTCAGATATGTGTGCTGAAGCTTCCCTTCTAATTACAAGATGTTTAGTACAGCACAACAGGTATTTCAAAACTAATACAGATGCTGGAATGTTTCTTCAATTGTAGTGCACTTTGTCTGAGAAGATTACCATGACAAAATATGAAATGAAAGAGGACAGAAAGCAATGATTTATACACGTTCTAATTTTTCACTTAGAAATTCTTCCACACTATCTGTATTCCACTTGAGGATGCTCAGTTCTTCTGCAATGTTCCCACTGTCGTCCAGCAGCTTCAGTACAGGGTCAGAGCCACGCACATACTGGGGGGAAAGAGCAAAGTCAGTTCCCTTGGCTGGCAAATGCATTCTCCATACCAACACTGCCCCTGCTCTCAAGTGATTGACATCAGTTCAGACTTCTGACTTGCATTTAATGTCAGGGAGAGGAAAGTGGAGGAACAAGTCAAATGAAGGGGGGTGGATGTCAGAAACAGCTCCTTGCTCTCCTTGGTGCTCCACAGCAGTTAATGCATGTGCAGAGGGCAATGCCATCAGCCTGGCTTTGAAGGAGGGTATTTACTCCAACTGTTTTAAGTTACCAAAGCTAGATTTTTGATAATGAATGATTTTTCTTATATGATCAACAGCCTTTTTACCATTTTAGAAATTCTGGGTCACTTTAACAGGTCAAAGTTCTACTATCAATTTCTAATGTAATCACATTCTTTCTTGCTGTGTTGTATCTGTGCCTACTGTGCTTTGCTGGTAACATAATTCTTCAGTGCTTCTCAAACTCACTAAGTCCCAAAATAAGTAATGCAAATAAAAGCTTTTAACAGTATCAGCAAGTTCTGACCATTTAAGTTTATGGAAAGATTTCCCCAGGAGTATTCCACTTTGCTCAGCTGAGCTAACCTAGTTGGTTTTACTTAATGAAGCTAGTGGCACCTCTGTTGAGTTTTCCAAAAGTCTTGTGAAATAAACAGATTCATTTGCACTTTTTTTTCTTGTAGTACTTGATACCAACTGTAATCTAGACTGCTTTGATATTCAATAAATCTACAAAGTTAAAAAAAAACCCAGTCAGATGTACAGAAGGAGGGAAAGCTTTTGAAAGAAACTGGAGGACACGGAGACACGAATGCGTGAGACAGGGAGAGGAAATCTGTTTTACACAGAATCTGCTGTTGAGAAGACAAATCACTTATTGCAGCCATGCACAGCTAGGAAGTGATTCCAGATGGTGCCATTTGGGCAGTAAGATGGGAGCACAAGATGTGAGAATCAAGATGTGCATCTTAGAAGTACACTTGAAGTTCACAGGATTTTAGGAGAAAGGTGAAGTCTTAGATTAGATCTTGAAACCAAAGAATTGTTGCAGCTTAAGGCAGTGCAGCTTATGCAACTTTGCATATATGCAAGTCATAAGAAACAACATTCAGTACATGCATTTCTATAAAGCTGGATGTCTGAAGTATGCAGAGAAAAACCAGCACAATAGAACACAGCAAGGGAATTCTGAGAGGGAGAAGAAAAAACCAAGAATCACTAAATGTATGGAAATGGCAGCTCCATAAGAAAACCAGGGGAGAACAAAACAGGAGAAAAATAAACTATGACAGAATAGCTTGAATAAATCCAAAATATCTATAAAGAACAGAGTATAAACATTCCTCAGATTCTTTTCCCATCTTCTATAATAATAATTTTTTCTTGGATTAAAACCAACCAACCAACAATAAAATAACCCAAAACCTCATCATCACCAAAGAAATAGTGCAAGTTACTGAGCAGTAAACAAATCAATATTACTAGTAGGAACTTGCAGTGATTCACACTGGCAATGTAAATATATGTCCTCTACTAAAGGATTACTCGATCAGCAAATAGGGAACAATCAACAGGACTGTTTTCACCAAACCTAGTTCTTCTCAACATCACAAACAAAAAGTTAGGCTACTACTTACCTTGATTTGCAGTCCCCTGAAGAGTTTTGGCTTATCACTCCTGACAAAAGCTACAGTTTGGAGAAAAGAAAGAAAATAAAATTCTTCTCTACTTGCATAAAGTAGATTTATGTCAAATTAGTATTCCCCAAATTATTTTTTTTTAATTATGCTTTAGGGGATATTTTAATGTTAAAATCTTAACACCTTCACAAAATTAATAATACTAAACTTATTCTGCCAAAGGAACACCTACTCTTGCTGGTAACCCAAACAAGAATTCTATCTGCTTGGATTTCCCTTGAGCACTAGTGCAGTTTCTGTGACAGCCCTCAGCAGACTGGCCCATATGCTGCTGCTAGCAAATGTGAGGAGAAGTGTTGGAGCCATCCCAGCCTGGCTGAGGATCAGCTCTGTGAGGGAGGCTGGATGTGACACCATCTCATCAGCACACTCCACACCCCTGCAGCTCTGGGGGACAGGGCACACAGCAAGCTGTGGGGAGAGGGGCTGCTCCTCTGAACAAGATGGTCAATCTTGCCTTGCAGAGATGGAAACCAGCAGGAAAATAAAGCCAGAAAACAGGGAGAGAGGCTCCTATTTCCTCTTCTCTTGACACTCCTGAAGGCAGTTGGTGCCAAGGCTGTCTGGCTGTCAGGACAGAAGGGCAGGTTGGGGTGAGCTGCTGCTGCCCCACTCTCACCTGCACTGACAGCATCAGGCCCTGCATCCCCACAGCACAGCCCAGCCCTTGCATTAACCTCAGCTCTGAACAGACAACATCAAGTATTACAGGACTAAGTGTGAGCATAATCCCCTACTTCCAAGCCCTTCGCCCTAATGAATGTCTGAGTTCTAGAAATATTTAAAATTTATTTAGAAAATGACAGTCCTCATTCCTCCTTTTCACAGTCAGGTTGTACAAAAAGCTGAATTTAGCATCTATATTGACATGAAGTGGATTCAGGATGCTCCTGTGGTATGTCAGTAGCATCTCCCCAAGGATGAACCCTGTCAGCACAGACTGACTCCTACAAGAGTGCCAGGTGCATGGCAAAGCTGCTTTTTCAAGGTTAGACATCAATGAATCTCTCACAAATTGCAGTGCATCCAGCTGGTGCATGGAGATGAGTGCAACCTCAGGACTAATGTTTCATACTGCTTGACAAAGTGCAGTGCTTTCCTCAGTAATTGCAGAGATATCCCCTGGCATCTTTAAACCCATCTTTACATTACTGCAGACAGTCACCTTAACACTTTCCCAGCATGGTTATACAGTGGCACTTATTTGCTTCCCTTTTTCACCAAGCTCCCAGTACAGATAAAAATCATATACACTCCTTGCTGCACCAACTACTACACAATATAAACAAGGTAAAAAAATACCAGCAGCCCATGGAGCTGCCAGATGTAGCAGGCCCCTGAAGAAAATGAGACTTGTCTTTATTCCTTCTACAGGACTATGCACTGTCATATTGTAAGCTGTGTATAACCATTTCAAATAGCACAAAATAACCAGTACTTGCTCACATACTGCAGTTTGATTCTGATTTAAACTCAAAGATGGATTTTCAGCTTCAGTGTTTCCCATGCCCTTGTGACATGTTGTCTTGGCTGTCATCAAAAGTAAAGTGCAAAAAAGCAGTAAAGACATTTCTTATCCTTTGTTAAGTCCACAGACTGTTGAAGTGTTTCTGGAGGAATTTTTCCACATTTTTCTTCAACTTAAATCTAAAGCTGAAATCAATCTCTAGGGCTTTATATGAAAAGAAGCTTGTAAGAAGCAGTGAGTACAGTGGGTAACTAACTGCAAAATGGTAGGAGAGCACAGTAAAATGGATAAAGTTTCTGAAGCAAATCTGAACTCTGGAACTTGACTGTAATAAAAAAATTGCCTTTGGGAGGGACCTCAGGTTACAGCACTTTAAGCTTCTAACAGGTGTGAGGATTTGTTACTTGAGTGACAGATGAAAGCTTATTTGGACACAAGAGACTGTTCTCTGGCTGCAGTGCTGCCACATAAAGTGGGAACAGCATTAGGTGGAAGGAGAAGGTATTCTATAGGCAGCATTACATTCTGCCACATTAAAAGTAGCTATTACACACTTGTATCAATGTCAAATGCCTAAATCTTCTGAAAGCTGAAGCACTACAGAACATTTTTTTCTGAAATTTTAGACAGCTGGAACAAAATTAGTTTCTGTTATGGCATATTTATTTCTAATGCTGATCACAGCGACTTTCTGCATCACTCACTTGAATTTGCAATGCAACAAAGAAAAACACTCAATGTACAAATAACTTAATTTGTATATTCTGGATTTTGGAAGCTAAAATGAGAAACTCAAATACTGACATGCATTAAAAACACAGATTATCCCATCAAAGGCTTTTTTTTTCTTTCCACAAAATCAGTCCTTGAGTTGAATTAGCAGCCTTTGAAATGATGGGGTTAGGAAGTCAGATACAGCTACAGTGCACATTTAGGGACATATGGCTGCTTGCTTATCATGGGATGTGGTGGATGTGCTCCACCTTCACATTACTCAACAGTTTCCCCTCTATACCCTGACATCAACATTGCTTCTTACAGTCCTACATTTAAATGGTACTTGCACATCCCCTCTACACCATTATTGAGTAGTTTGGTGTTTAATACTAAATCCTATCCAAGCTATCTCCCCATTTTATTCTCTGTGTAGCAGCTTTAGAAATTATACACCACAGAGAAACAAACCTTTCTCTAACCTATCTCTGGGTGAGCAGGAGAGACATTTTCCACCATGACTTATTTAAGATGAACTCTGAGCTCAGTGCCATGACACCTTGGAGAACTCCCTACTATTGTTGTAATGTCCATTTGTTTCCATACAAAACATAGAGCTGAAATAAGAATGTTTGTGAAAACAAGTTTGTTTGAATTAAATGCCAGAGCCCTAAGTGGAGACTGCAGGAATCTAAGAACTGTGGTGAAATGGGCAAATCTGTGTCTGTGCACACACACCTGCCCTGCTCTCTGAGATGCAGCATAAGAGAACTGCCTGACCCAAAATGGACATGAAACATCTCCCCAAGCAGAACAAACACAGAACACAACTCTGTTTATTCTGAGTTAATTTGAATAAACAGAAAGCAAGTGTAATATTACTTCAGATAACCTAAAGGGTAATCTGCTTGCTTGGTGTGAATTACCAGACACAAGCTGTTTGAAAACAAGAAATTTTGATGGAGTTTGCTTGGAAATTTTGCAAGTTTGTGTGTAATGTTGCAAAATTTTACATAAAAAAGGCACAAAGGACTTGACCATACAGACTTGACCATTTTGTACCTGAAATGAACTTGAATTATAAAACATTTTATTGAGGCATTGCCAATTATCAAGTGTTAAATCCATGAAAAAGAAAAGAAACCAAAACAAAAGGTAGAGTAAGAGGGGGACATTTTATGAAGATGGGAAATCCCACATTTAATGCCAGCAGTAGCAGAGGATTGCTAAGATAATTGGCAATATTTGCTAGAAATGTGAATATGTAAATCACTGGGCAAGATAAAAGCATTGATGCCTTCCCTCAGACATTAGTTTTGGGGACAAATACATGCTCTGCATTTCTGAAGATTGTATGAGTCTGCTTCAAAAGTTACCATGAAAGCTGAGCAAAAAGACTGAACTACAGCACACAACAAGCACTTATTTACATTTTAATGACTCTAGCCCTGTACCTTTTGGGGACTTCAGTTTGAGATAAAAATTTAAATTTAAGAATTCATATGGTACATCAATAACTACTATTTGTAGTCTCTTAATCAAGTTACAATGCAGCTGTTCATGATTTTATAAAAAGCACCACATGCTTTCAGAAATGAATCCAAGACAAAGCTCCAATCAAGCCTGAAGAAACTTCAAAAATCCCAAAGACAGGGTATCTTGTCTAAGCAGTTGGGCAAGAGACATTTCTGAAACTGAAGGGAACTATTGTTTTATTTTGTACATCATCTGTTCACAAAGATTATGATAAAGCAATGCATGTCTCCCACTCCAGTATCCATATTTCTTAGCTAGAGTTTTAGTAATGCTTTTATCTGTGCAAGATTTAAGGTTAATGTAATTTTCTAACTTTCTTTTGTCAGTATTTATGAATTACAGATTAAAATAACTAGGAAATGAGTGATCTTACCTCATACAATACAATCCCATAAGAAATTACATTTGAGTAGCTAAAAGAATCCCCTTAACACCTGGAGAACTTGGGTGATAAAACAGTGCTGATTGACTCTGAAGTCAGAGGATTTAATGTAGCTGCACACTGCATGAGTTCAAGGACCTTGTTTCTAGACCAGATTTGCTGGGAGCACATCCATTTCTTAACTCACAAGGAGAGGTGAAAATTATTTTATTGAAAAAAAAAAAAAAAAGAAATGAGAGAAATATGAAAGGAATGTTCAATGAAAAAACCCAGTCTAATTCAGTTTTTAAACAAACTGGAAAGAATGTAGGAGTCTAAACACCAATCTCCTATCTCATGGTGAACAAAACACAGCTGCCACTGAAAAGTCAACTTAAAACAAATATGCTAGATTAATTACTGACCCAGCTAATTCATTATTCTATTCCAGAGCCTGTTTCATTAGTATCAGCCAAAACCCATCACTGAGTTACCTGGTATATTAAGATATTGCTTCATCTATGAATCTTGTCACTTAGGTTTTTAATATTCTACTTTGATGGAGTGCTTTATTGACAAATATTTAAGAACAGTTTTACACAGAACAATTTCAAAATATATGTAATATATAGGAATTAATTTTAAAGTACAGCATTTATAGTAAAGCTATTCATTTTTAAGGGAAACTTATCAGTAAGAATATTCCAGTGTTGAATTTAAAATGGGCATACAGAAATGTGGTCTGTTATCAGAATTCTCACAAGAAACTGTATCTGAAAAACCCAACAGGCATTCTTGGCCCACGTTCACAAAAGTCAAATTTAGTAGTTTGGTGTGACACTAAATAACATCCAGTTTGGTGTGATACAATGAAGACCAGACTTCTCCATCCTCTTGCTGAGGACTGGATTTTTGTTATCACTTCTTACTCCATTGTTTTCCTAGCATATACAAATATATTCTGTATGTAATGATTCTCACATTTCAGGTGTATTGAGCAACTGTTTATAGCTAAAGACTATATAACCAGTAATTTTGAAAGAAAACTTAGAAAAGGACTGAGCAACCCACAGCTTCTTCCAACTGTGTTAATTCAACTGATTTCAATCCTTAACTATTTTCATATGTGAATCTCGTATATAAAAAATCCAACCCCAACAAAAAAACAACACTGTTAATCCTTTAGCCAAATAAAACATAATCCAGATGTAGCCTGAGACACATCAAGTCTGTGGGACTAGCCAAGTGACAAAACAATTTACAGAGGTACTTAAAGGTCAAGATTTCCAGTAACATAGAGGAGTAACATGCACTAATCCATGTAATTCTAATATATACACAGCCCTGCAATTAACAATGCCATTTTGTGTTTACTCTGGGGAGAAAAACCAAACACATCTAAACAAAGTCTAACAAAACCCTCCCAGAAGCTATTGAAAATGATTCAGTTATTTGTGATGAGACATTGCCAGTGAGGCTGCACAGTTCAATGAAGCCTACAAAGACACTGCTTCAAAAGCAGCAGCATGACCTTCAGGCAACCTAACTTCCACAGCAAATGTCCAAATGAAAAACTGAAATAAAAACACTTCTTGAATGTAAATTTCTTAAGATGGAGACATTAAATACTGTTTCTATTAGAACTTAAAATACAGGATAAAATCTGAGTATTCTGAGACTAGTATCAGTGTGAAAACAAATACAGGCTGAAAGAATATATTCTAGTGCTTTTAAAAATATCTAAGTATGCTTCTAATACATATCCCATCTTCCAACCTCTTCTAATACCCTAGCTGTAAATTTGGTTAAGATAAGTTTAGATTGAGTAGCTGCAGAAATTGGTGATGAAAATACAGAAAAGAAATTAAAATGCACTACCCAGTCTTTCTTTAATTCTTACTGTACCAATTTAAAACTGGTGGCCAAAATAGAGATCCTTTTTAAAAAACAATGAAATGTATCCAGTCACTTTAAAAAGTAAGAGATATGATTAATAGAATGTAAATATTTGAGGAGGTTTAGATAACTAAGGATTGAAAGGAAAAAAAATCTAGCTACAATTTTCAAGTTTTTCCTTTTGCACCATTCCAAGTCTTTGGAACATGTTTCAAAGTGTGCACACAGCAGGAACTGAGGGCCATTCCCTTCAAGGACCTACACATGAGGATAACTGAGGACACAGTGCAGGCTGCAGTCAGCCTAAGAGGTTAATTCTTCCTTCAAACCTATGGCTCAAATGAGCACTTAACTGTTAGAATGGGCAACAACAGTTGGGAATGTTTTTATGTTTGTTAAATTTGAAAGTCATGGAGATAATAATATGGACTCCTGTGCTAAGGAAGTTAATCTCCTCAAGTCCCTCAAGTAGGACAAATCATTTAAAGAATTCTCATTTTGACATTTTATACAGTGGAAAAGAGGAAAGAGCTTTGCTCTGGCCTTGTAGTCATTCAACTCAACTGTGAGGGCAGAGGTGGCAGGAAAGGATATAATGCAGGACAACTTATGTAAATTGTAACCTGATTTAAAACATTTTTTCCCCACTGTTTGTCAGCCAGCCTTCAAACAGGGAGGTATTAATACTTCCCACAGTAGATAGGGACATGCTGTTTGTGCAATTTTAAATTCTAAAGCTAGACTGGTACTTATGTCCAACTATGCCCAAAGTACAGTATTAGGGAGTATGGTAATTAGGGTCCTCAATACAGGAAAAAAACCCAAAATAACCCTAGTACTGCTACCACCTAAACTCTTCTCTCATTTATAAGAAAGTCCAGTTTGAAATTTCTCACAGATTCTTTTCCTGCAGCTTCCTCCCACCAGACACTGATGGTACTGATTTTCCTTTTACACTACTGTATTCAATTCCTGTTAGTTGACTGTCATTATCCACTGATAAAACAATTATATGGCAAAAAACAATTATATCTGTGAAAATAAAATCGTTCTATAAGTCCATAATATAATTTCATCTATCAATTACTGGAGACCAGTTTATGAGCCTCAGGTCAATGCAACTTTACTGATATAATATACTGAATTTATGACTACTTGTACTTAAAAGTACCTTTTGTCATTCAGCTGTGACAGTATTTCATATTTGAAGGAATACTAGAGGCTTTACTTACCCTGGACTTGAGGGAACCTTCCCAATTTTCATCCACATACTTCTAGGACAGCTCCTGCATAAAGCTGTAATAATAAACAGATGCCATTAATGACAAAAGTAATCTAAATTACTAGTTTATTTATAGTCTCTTATCTGTTGAACTATTTTTCTCTGAGGAGACAATATGCTACTCTGTAGATGCTAATTACAAGTAAGATCCCAGACAGAATCACAGACTCAGACCTGTTTCTGATTATGCAACAACTGACCATTCACTCAAGATACATGATAATTTTCATTCATTATACTAAAAATGTAAAAACAAAACAAAAAAATCATTTGAGATATACTGTTGGTGTAAGCAAAGTTTCATTTAAAAAATGCAATTGGACGTTAGAATGGGAATTATGGATCAGTAACAGGAAAACTATTTCTTCCTTCCCAAAGATACTAACAAAATCCCATTAAATGAAATTTTAGTTTCTACTTTAAACCTAACTTGGACAGTGAAATACTTATAATAAAGATAAGGCAGTGACTTTAAATTTCCTGTTTGGGCTATTGGTTGATTTTAGTTCATTGTATTTACAGAAAGAGAACAGATCACATTAACAGGCCTTAGGTGAAGTAATGTGTACAGGATGGGCTAGCTTGGATACTTGCACTTAGATATCAGTCACTTCTATCAACTAGGCAAGATACTCAGATTCAGTCTTCTTAAAATACAAGTTAATTTCAATTTTATATAATATCTAAATTTAAAAACCCTCCACCTAATTATCTTGCATACTGTTATATTTTTAGACTATTCTGTGATTTTTTTTGCAACATGCAAATGATTCTATATTTTGCTGAATCTTAAATAAATTAACAACAGATTTTCCAGCTACTAAAATAGAACTTTATACTCCAAAGTTAGGCCATTTAATATTACACATAGTATATATACTATGTATATAATACTGTATACCAAATCACATCCTTCTAAGCCTTAAACTCCACTGTTTATAGATAAGCAGACAGAATGAGCTTAATTTTAAAAAAATTAATTTAATTCATTACCTTCCATAGACAATTAAAACCTCTTAGACAATTAAAACTTTTTTAGACAGTGTTTTCATAAAAAATGTGCAAGCCTGGGTATAGAAAAATGTAACTTTTACTGAAATTATGTCAATTCATAATTCACTTAAAATATGAATCCTGAACACAAGTAACTGAAACTAACCTTCATGAACCACTCTGAAAAAGCAAACCACACATGAAATGACAGAAATCTTAAAGACAATTTTATTAACATTCTGTCACCTATTGTATGGAGGCATTACAGACAGCCAGAAATATATGTTCATCTCTGAGTATTCAAATTCTGATTCAGGGCCAGCTCAGCATTTGCTGAAATACTATGAATTAGAACATAAGAAGTACTCTAATCATTTGCAGGGAAATGACAACTTCTCTCTTGGCGTGAACTAATCAATAATCATTACTTCCATGGGAAACTGAAAAGAGAATGTTACACTGTATTATCTGTTCAGAACAGCATCTCAGAAATTTGCTTAACTACAGATAACATTTTCAACTAAACATTGTATTTAAGATAAAAACCAAAGACTAGACTGTTAAAACCCAGAAATACTATGAAACAATACTCAAGAGACCACAAATACCAGACTTTTAAAGAGCTTTTTCACCACCCACATCAAGGTTTTAATTAAAAAAGATAGTGATAAACAGCTCAGATACTAGCTTGCATAATTAAAATTCCTCTGGAATTAAAACATGGATTACAAAGATGGAGGAAACATGGCACAGGGGCTCATAAACTTCACTTACCTTGTCTGTCATTAAAAAAAACACAACTCAACAGTTCTATTGGCAGCCCTAGATTTAGATAATTCTTTGCACACTCACTATCCCACTGAACATTTATACTGATTTCTCTGATAATCACAGTTATCTCCATTTTTCTATCAAGAAGTCAGTATAAAGAAGTAGACAAAGGAAAAAACAGCCATCCATCTAGTTAATTAACTATTTTATGTAAGTCTATCATAAGCTAAGTACACTCACATTTAGGACAACAGTAAAAGCATTTTTGAGCATTTTTCTCATTACTGCAAATTATTCTTAGTAATTTTTTTCCTTACAAACAAGAATTTTTATGGCACAAGACCACTGTAGGAATCTAAAATATGTAAGACATTTTGTAACTATTCACTACTCCCAGTTTGTAACTTTTGGCCAATTTCTGATAGAAATTTAACAAGGAAAACAGCTCAATCACTGATGTCTCAATTTTGAGCTTGTAATTCTGCCATAATTGAAACCCAACTGTTCTGGTACAAAAAGGTTTAGATTCATGCTGGGACAAACAGCTGCTTTCTCAATGGCTAGACCACAAAAAAAAAAAAAAAAAAGAGGAATAATCAACTGGCTTCATTTATAACTCTAAACAAAGGTGTCTTTTGCAAAAAACCCAGGTTTATTTGCATCACTTAGCCTACCACAAAAGCCTAGTTGTTAATATCTACCATCTCATTGTGTCCAGAGCAGATGTTCTCCAAATTTCCTTGTGAAGGCAGTCACTGTGTTCAAGTATTAATAAGAATGACATGTATCATTCAGTATGGAGGCACACAAACATCTCGAGTCAGTTCATTACACAATGCTTAACTCATCAGTCAGTTCATTCTAAAGTAATGCTTCACTTGTTTTACTGCTCATGAAAGTGAGTTTAGTACTAGAAGCAATGAAATAGACTTTCTCAACTATTACTGGTGTCCATGTTAACATCCAAAACAAGTGCTGATTCATGTCTGCAGCTATATAAAGAACTTAGCTTTTTTTACAACATTCTAATAGCATGTTTTCTAAGACAATATCTCAACTTTTCCCTCATCTTTTCCAAAGCACCAACTTGAGTTCAGTTTTACTCAAAGGTTTTTGGAAAGCATCTGAAACTCTTGTAGCAGTTCATACTGATGCAATCAGGACAGCTCTTCACAAGTAAAAAGAGACAAACCACATTACTGGTCATGTCTGCTTTAATTGTGAAGGAGGGTGCTAATTACAGTAGAATAACACCTTTTTGCATAAGAATTGTGCTAGTTAAAAATATGCATTGTAAAAATAAGTAACTTTAACTTACATGAAAGAAAACACTTCACCTGCTATTAGGAAAAGAATTGAAGCAATTTCTGCAAGACACAATTCCAGCAGTGCTCCATTTAAACATTGCTATGGTATTGTTATCACAGTTACTCATGGTGAAGACTCCAGGAGAAAAATGACATTTCTGCTACATAACCATGAATGTTTACAACCAAACAGGAATTCAGACCAAACTGAACTGCAAGAAGTGGTATTGAACAGATTGCTCCTTGATGGCAATAAAATTATGTTAGATCAAAGGTGACAAAAAAGTTTAATAAAATACAGCAAGTTATACCTAATTTTACTTCTATGACATTTATATTTTGCACACTGCTTTCTTCTAACTATTGATTGGGGTGACCCTGCCTGATGCAGGTTACAAAGTGTCATCCAGGCTGGATTTGTACAGCTGTTTGTCATCAGCTGACAGTACCAGCATATCTTCAAACATGAAATAAAACATGTTGTTAAGGCAGAGCCACAAATGTCAATAGCTACTTTATGGTACCTGGATTCTCTCCAATATGTCCATACTGTCCTCTCTAAATAGCAGTTTCAAAAATATAATTAAGTTCTGAGAACAAGCTGAAAAGCAAACTTATGACTACAGCTAAACCTCTAGAATTTTCACTTGCCTAAGGTACAAGATTATCTTCCACTAAATCTTTAGTAACAACTCTTTCCAATGTAAACAGTGTTTTAATGAAATCCACTGCAATATTAATTTCATATTATGATATAAGCAGGTCTGCAGAAGACAGCTCCTCATCTCCTATCAACTTCAAAAACTTTCAGGAAAAATATGGATGTCATTATTCTTAATGGCCAACGTTCCTTGTTCTATGCAAAATGGTACTACTGAAAAACAGGGTAAATTATTTATTTTATGAAGGCATGCATCTCAGTTTTTTACTGTGTTCCACTGACACACTCAGAAAGCAAAACCGGTTAATTAATATTTGTTCTTCTGAGAAATTTACAACCAAAAGAGATTTTGTTGAAAGTTTCTTTTGCTTTTTTCCTAAACTCTTTTAACCAGAAGTTCATTTGTGACTTGTACTAGAAAACTAATCTTCTAAACTAGAAAACTTTAGAAGAATATACACTGAGCTACAAATTATAAAATATTTTCTATGGGAGAGAATGCACTTATATGGACAGCTCAAGGTTTTCAAAACCACTCCTGTCTTTCCTTTCCTGGAGGCATAACATGAGTAAGAATCTGTGGGTTAACAGGGAGCAGTCAGAAAGCCTCACTGCCAGGAACATTATGAATTACTGCTCTGTAATACAGAAAGCCAAGAAAGTCATTGCTACACACACACATCATTCTGAACTGATGTCATCAGTAAATTTAGCAACAAAGCAACTTCTACCACTGACAGCTCATTATCCTGTGAAGGGAGATACTGAGTGTGGAAATGGAGTCCAACAGTCAAAAACCTGTTATGTGAATCAGTGCTACTCCTGTGATCAGTGGATATGTATTACAGGCAAGTTGCTCTGAACAAAGCTGAGCAGAATCTAAACTCTCATTTATTTGTGGGGAAGGAAATTCTGACTGAGTATAAGGGTGAAAAAAAGTCACAGTGATGATGTTTAAGCACTGAAATAATTTACTAAGGAAGATAGTCTGCATTCTTGGAAATCCTCAGAACTTTGAGGTTTGCCTTGAGTAGGAGACTCAAAGGAGACTTTATTCTGTACATACAAAATATAGTTGTGCATTGCTATTACATTCTTCAGCATACAGAAAATGTGTCATCCACCACTACTTTTAGTGTTAAATGATACATGCCTTGCAGGATTCTATAAACATTTGTGCTGTTTAAATCCAAGAACCATCAAAAAGCTCCAAACCAGCTTCTGCTCTTGGTAGCTTATTTTTATTAACTTTGGTCACTGCAATGTCTGGTGTAAGTTCAAGGAGATCTGGCACAAGGGCAACAGAGAAAATGGAGAAGCTGAGCAACCACCAACTTCAGACCTCTGGAGCTGTCACTTGGATTGGGTGGTGTGAATACCCAGCTTGAGTTGGGGTGGAGAGCAGAGTGGAATGGAGAAGGGTGGCAGAAAAAGGGCTCCTATGTACAGGCTCCCACTTGGACCTAGTGAGAATTACACAAGTGAAAATGTATAGACAGGAAGTTAACAGGTCAAGGTTCAATTCTGGACTACACCATCTGATTCTACCTAAGCACCTATTTACCTCTAGAAGTAGAATCCCTGAACATATCTTTTATTCTCCAGTCTGTGCTTTTGTTAAAAAATGAAGCATCTTAGAGTTGCAAAGAAAACAGTGAGAACAGATCTGATGAGATATTTATTTGACCTTGTGCACTTCATTCATTTTAAGGCTTTTACTTTTTGAAGTTTCTCCAACAAATGTAGAGTCAAATGCCAGTACTTTATCTAGATGAAGGTCAGCCTTAATTAGCTAAAGCTATTCCATTGACCAGCACAGCAGCACATCAACGACTGAAACTCACATTTAGCAAATTTGCACTTATAGTTTCCCTTTTTTTTTCACTGATAAGATCAGATAGAGCTCTTCCATGGGTAAGGCTTACCCTACTACAGACAGATAATGTATTTTATCTTAGTTTATCTGACAGAGATGAACTTGTGAATCTGAGCCAAACAAAAGGCAGTAAATTTCTGTCTTAGGCATTGACTAGTTAGCTGCACCTTCCTTATCTACAACTACTTCTTGTCAACAATGATTTTCATTGCCAATAACAGGCACAGAGGGAAGGGAAAGAGTGTACATGGTAAAGTTCTTGAGAAGGACATCCATTGCAGCACACTTTTAATACAAGGAATGGTTGTGAATAATATTTTGAAGCAACAGTACTGGTAAGAGACTTTCTCAATTAGAGAGAACAGTATAATCTCAGATCACCTAACTTCCCCATCAATACAGCCCAAAAAATCATTCCTGTATGAGATGTCTGGGACACTTAGTTAAAAGCAAATTTTGAAAGGAGATCATATGACATATTAGCCTTAATTACAAAGTTCTGATTATTTACTTGAATGTCATATGAAATATATTGTCACTGAATCACACTATTTTTGAAATCACACTTGCTAGAGAACCAATGAATTTGAACCACTTTTGAGTACCATGTTAGAAATAAGGAATACAGCTAGGTAAAAACACACTTTGATTTTTTACAAAGTATTCAAGACAGTTTACAAGACACATCGAAAGACATAAAAAGATGTGGGTTTTGAGAAACAGCTAGAAGAAGTAAAGTAAAATTCTAATTAATTTCTGTAAGCATTGATATGACTCTTGATATTGATATTACACTTAGTTTACAACTCTGAGATGTCAATGAATTCTAAGCAGATCTCTGTTTTTAACCATTGAGTTGAAAACCAGAAGTTCCAATGAGAGTGGAAATATTCATGTTAAGAGCCTCTGGCAGAACAAGGAGGCAGTCAGCAGCAATTTGAGTGTAGCACTTTAATTAGTGTAATGAAAAGAAAAAAAAACAACCTGAAAAATGAATGTAAATTGGGTCACACAGGAGTAGCCTGAAGCATTAAAAGCACTTCAAGTTATTCTACTTCCAGCAGAAGAATTATTGTGAGTTTTGTAAACTATCTTTTGAGTTTTAAAAAGTAAGTCTGAACAAGAATGTCACCTTATTCCTCCTTATAATTCATAAGAGCACATTGAAGAATTCTGCACATGTAAAAGGGTGGAGTTTTAAAAAAGCTTTCAATTTTTTAAATTTTTTTTAAAGAAGAAGCATCTAGTCATTACATCTGGTGTCACATTTTCACCAAACCCTAACATTACAATATGACAAATACTTGGCAGCAGAAATTTAAAATGCTAAAGTTCAACACATATTAGTGAGCAAAATATATTTTTCAAAGCTCCATTTAGATTGATAACTTTTATGAGTTGTAGCAAATCACAGAGTGCAACTGTGAAATTAAATGTATTGCAAATTTTATCACAGAGTTGATTTTTAAAATCAATTTGGATTTTTGACATGCATATATTATTGAGATAAATCCAAGATTACAATATACAATTAATGGAATATGCTTATAGCTATGTCTGAAATAATCACACAGCCTAAGTGAAGCTGCAGATGGAGTGCAGCTATTTTCAGCTACTGCAAAATATGGACAATCTCTCCTGCTACTACAATTTCATGCACAGTTAGCTTCACCTCCATTTCATCCTTCTATGTTTTACACACCAGCAGTACTCTGCATCTGACAGACTGAGACTTTAAACTTGCAGCTGTCTAAAGCAATACTGTTTAAGCTGGCTTCTGAATTAGTGTGAGACTGCACACAAAATTTCTAGAGGAGGAGAAAATAACTAAAATATTTTTTTCATTTTACCCACAATCCAATTATGAAGTAATTAAAGTATTTCACTGGACAGGTGTCAGCAGAAGTTCAGAGCAAGAATATCTCACAGCTATTTTCCACAATGTCAACTCACAAACTACTGGACCAATAACAAGAGCAGGATTAATAAACACACTTTTTTCAAGGCTATGAAACAGTTCAAATCTGTAAACATCTCATTTGAGGTTGCACTGATACAATGCAGCATGAAATATTTTTAGGCCCAAGGGTATTTCACAGATCATTTATGAAAAGCAGAATTATGTAAAACTTCTCAGATAGATGTGCTATTACCTTGAATTTTAAATTCTCATTTAGAACTCAGGCCCAAGTCATGCAGTAAACTAACTCTTGCTTTCCCTACTTCTAGTATTTGCCACATAATTGCAAAGAGAATAAAATTAAAATCCTGAAGCATGTCCTGAAACTCCAGTAGCTGGCAAGTCTGTCTGTAGCACAGACAACCAGTGTGCTGTGTCACTTCATGGGAAGCAATAGCTGCTCAGGTAAGGAGCCAGCTATGAGCTGGGATCCTGGTTCAGAGAGGAATGATTCCTGCACTGAGAGGATGTTCAAGCATGGAGTCACAGCTTTAGCAAAACCCAGAGCACCACTGCTCTGGAGTTCAGCAACATGCCAGACTGCTAATCAGAAAGTCAAACATCTTACATTGAGATGCAGGTTTTCAAAGTAAGATGAAAAATTCCACAAGCAAGAGGGTAGGGAAAAAAAAAAGCCTTTAAGAACATTCAACATTCATTCACTCTTTACTATCAAATTTTCATTGGAAAGAACATTTCTGTGGCAACAGGGAAAAAAAACAGGGAAAAGGAAAAACTATAGCAAAAGGCATCATTCAGTTTTCATAGTCTGCTATCTACTAGCATGAAATTCTTGTTTAGAAAGAAGCTACTAAAATTATATTGTTAATTTTTATGTAATAGTAAAATCTCAAGCTCAATTACAGACATCTGTTACAACCAACACTATGTTAAAACACAAGTCAATTCAAAATGTGGTGATTCTGAATACAATCTGTTGAGATAATATTAAGTCTCCAAACACTGATTTTCCACTGGCTAGTCCTCAAGAGAAGTTACTGAGTATGAGCTAAAAAAAAATGTAAAACCTCCAAACAATCACCAAATCTGAAATATGCATTTCTAAGCAGCAGTAACAGCACAAAAAATTTCCACTGTCTGAAACAGCATTCATAAGAAAATTAGAAATGATGCTATAATAAACTATATAATCATAATTTTAGAACAATTCAGTAATTCTATTCATACACAAAATATGGAAAGCCTGCAGTTCAAACTCAGATATAAAAAAATGTATGAAAATACTATCATAATCACTCCTATACTTCAAGCTGATGCTTACCATATTAGCTCCAAATCTCAAATATCATTTGTATTACATTTCTTCAGAAATGTCACAGAAATAAACAAAGATGAAGTAATAATCAAAATCTACATTGTTCAAATTTACTATAAAGGCAAAGCTTTGGAACTGGGTAAAACACAAATAAATTAAAAACCCAACAACTTATAACATACAATTTCTTGCTTCCTGTGAATATACAAGGAAATCTGATCCACTCTGAAGGAATTTGTCAAACACCCTTGAGACCCTGTACAGCTCTGTGCTATTTATTTTACTTCATTGATCATGACTAAAATAAAGTAAGTTTTCAGACTAATAACATTTATAGTGTGAAGTCCTGACCACAAAATGGCATTTCCTTATCCTTACAAAGGAAGTGTAATTATCCACACAATGAAATCTAGGTCAGATTCAGGAAATTCAGAAGACTATCTATTCATTTAATTTCTGCCATTTGATCCAACTTCTATTAATGTGATGTTTATAGTACAAACTAACTTACATCTTTAAGTATGTTATTGATAAATTGTAAAGACATTTTTTTGCAGAAGTTACATTGACAGAAATGCATCACAGCTCCTCTAGCTTATTTTCCCATCAAATGACAACAGAAATTATTCTGCTCCATAGGTTCCTGTGCTACTTGTTATGTACAGAAGCCAATCTCTAAAAATATTACCTGAGCAAATTAAAGTATCCTCTCTTTACACCAGGACAGGAAGCCTTGCTGCTGCTGCCAGCACAAGTGTTACTGATCCTGCTGGAGACCCTTTCTATTCTGCCACTCCCTGTTAGTACATTTGGTTAGACTTTATTCTGAAACTTCAGGTTTTGTGTATGCCTATGTATAGATATGTACATATTTATATATACATATATATATATATGCATGTAAAAGAACTGGATCTTTCCCAGAGACAAACTTTCCTTTATAAGGTTCATATATCTAGCAAAGAAAAAGCCTTACATATCAAGTCCCATAAGGATTGTATTGAAATATTACTTTTTTAATGCATAAAATTTACAACTTAAAGTCTGTCAATATTAGGAAACTACTAATTTAACTATGAATTCTCTGCCAATCTCAAACATATGCCTCTTGATACTTAATATACTGTACCTAACACTGTAATCAGTGGTTTTATTAAAAATTAAAGGCAGCCTTTCTTTTTTTAAATATTAGACTGAATTTAATTGACAGGACGAACCTGCTGGATTTCCTCATTAATTTTATTAGGTCAGTTATTTCAATATCTCCTAGCCATTAAAAATAATTTCAGCACCTCTCATCCTTAAAACCTCTACTTTCTTGACAATTGATTTGTCTTCACTATGTTCTAGAACACTCTTAACTTACCACATATTAGAAAACATGTATTCTTTTCAAGAACTCTAAAAATTCTTCACTGGTAACATACCTCAAGGAACACAGATATTTATCTGCTACAGATAAAGGAAAGCTTTTGCTTTTTACAGCAGTATGGCAAGTCTGCAGATCTAGACCCTGTACATGTATACTGGGCTATGAATAAATGCTGCATTCTCCTCTTGAAATGATAATCCAGATTCTCATGGTTTTTTTTTTAAATGAAAGGTCCCATAAATATGACATGTTAAATTATTCCACATGGGATTCGGTTCAAAACTCACCTTTCTAGTTTCCAGCTGAGCTTCTTCTTGGCAGCAGTCCCTGCAGAACGGATCCAACTGATTCAGATTGAACTGCCCAAGAAGATTGCAAGAACTGCACAGCAAGTTACTGGAGAAGCCCAGCTCTCTGCAAGCTTCTGATGACAACTGTGCTCCATAAACACTTACCTGAAAGTCAATACAATGTTGCACTTAGTATTCATTGACTTTTTAAAAGATTACTTTAAATGCTTAAATTATTAGAAAGAATGCATTAGTATCTTGTGACTGTTTTACAGTAATGCCTAAATGGTCAGCCCAAGAGTTCAAACACCACCCTACTGAGAAGGGTCTTTAACCAACAGGGAATTCCAGACACTCATAATATGTACATTTCAAGGGATCACACATAAGGCCAATACTTTCCCGGGGATTTTTTTTTTTTTGGTGCGTGTGTGTGAGAAAGAACCAATCAAAACACTAACTGTGTATGAAACCAAGTAAAGGCTTGGTTTCTAGGTAGTCTGAAGAGGCTACCTAGAAGAGAGACTAGGCAGTGTTAAAAGAGTAAAGCAGGTATTTTTATATTAAAAAGGCCTTCAAAGGACACACCTTGGGCAGTACCTTGGGCAGTACAAGAGCCTGGCCATGGCTACACCCAAGATGGATGATGGGTCACACTTTTTCACACTTTTATAAGTTTTAGCCCATTTAAACGTTGGAGTTAATTGTCTAATTACAGCTCCAGGTTATGAAGTTTCATACTCCCAGATTCCTCTCCTCAGTTCACTGTTGTTTATACTTTTGGGGCCTGAAGCTGCAACTGTGTCCTTGGTTCTCAGGCACAAAAAGGATTGTTTTGTCCAACTAAACTGTGAAAAGCACTTGTTAACACTTTATATGAAGTTCAGAGTTATATACTACTGCAGTACAGAATCTGGAAAATATGAAAGTTAGAACTCAAGGCATCAGGCTCCATTACATGATAATTCCTCACTCAAGTGGTTTTCCTTACATAGCAAGCTCAAAACACCTTGAGAACAAAACTACAGAGAGGTAAAGGAAAAATAAATAGAAGAAAGTCTCTCTCCCTCATATTTTTACTCAATTTTCAGTATCTTAACTATCATATTTTCCTGAAACAATAAATGTACTAATCATAATAAATGTTTCTGATTGGGATTAGAAAAAACCCTTCACACTTCAGAAAGATAATTTCAAACACTTAGCAAGTGATGCACCTCATTTAATCAGCATTTCCTCTTTCAAAGCTTTGGCTCCAAATACACGCCATAGTGTTGCTTTGTTTTCACACCAAATAATTTACTATATTTAAAAAACAGCAACACCAATAGAAACAGTTTTAGGAATGTGATAATTGATAAAAGATTCGTGTTAATCATAAAAGTATTGGGGTTTGTATAAACCAGAATACTTAGGTCTGAAATGAAGCATGACACTAAAGAAACGAAAATATATTATTAAATCATTCTGTTTTACTAACAGTTTGCAAAACAAGGCTTTCACACAGCCCAGTAGATTCTGCAAAATCAGATTTCCTGCCTTTGTGTAATCAATTGCAGCCTATCCCTGAGACCAGACTTCCTGACTTCTGTCATTTCTTATCTACCAAGACCAGACGGTTAGCTATGGGACTTGACAAATTGTCTAGAGACTTCACGTCGTCCAGAGATCCCACGGACCACCACTGCTTACCTGGCAGAATTATGACAGAAAAAAAAAAATAACAATTATTGATGAGTACAAAGAAACCATGCCATAAAAGGAGCAGCAAACCAAAGTTCGGTGGAACATGGAGTGGGCAGTGGCCCCCACGTATCCCCCGCGCGCTGCTTGCTCTGTCTATATAAAATAAAGCAATCTAAATTTTGCTGAATATCGAGACTTTTGTTTCTCATTTATAACAGGAAGAAGGCAGAAGCGAGACCAGCCTCCGACATGGAAAGCAAAAGAAGCGGCCACGGCAGCAGGAGCGGGAGGAGGCGCCTCCCGCACCAGGACACGTCTCACGCTGCCCCCCGCCCTCACAGCCGCTCTTCTCCCGGGAACTGCAGCCGCGCTCAGCGCCGAGAGCGAACGCGCCGGACCCGGCTCTCACCGCCTGCAGCCCCAGGAGCCAGCAGAACCAGCGCCGCCCCAGCGCCCCCAGCTCGGCCGCCGCCGCCATCTTGGTGCCGGAGCGCCCCTGCCAGCGCCGCCGGGGGCCGCGGAAGGACCCCGCCCGTGGCGGGTGACCGACGCACCGCCTGATGCGGGAGAGCGCAGACTTGCTCCCAGCCCCGGCACCACAAGCGGAAACTGCTAACCAAGAATTTCTTATAAAAATCTACAGCAAAGATATTTTATTCTGTTCAGAGCAGTGCTTCGCAGCGACGCTGTAGGAACTGCCGTTCCCCAGCGCTGGTCGGGCATTGCGGAAATAACCCCGACCCCGGTGACTGACAGCCGGTCCAACCAATAGTCCTGTGCTTTCCCCGCGGGCAGTGTGCCTCTGCCCAACCGGGTTGGGCGGATGGGCGGGACTGCAAGCAGCGCCTTCCAAGCAGGAAGGGGCGCCTGTAGGCGGGACATCGCCCCGCTCCGGCGGTTAGAGAGGCGAGGAAGGCGGAGCCATTTCCTGGCCGGGCCAATCGGATTGCGCGAGGGGCGGGGCCTCGGCAACACCGCCCAATGGTGGAGGCGGGGGGGCCCGCCGCGGGGCCCGGCGGCGGCGGCGGTGGCGGTGGCGGCGGCGGGGGCGGGGACGGGCGCGCGGCCGGGCGTTCGGTTGCCGAGCAGCGCGCGCAGGGCGGGCGGGGCGCGGCGGGGCCGGGCCGGGCCGGGCCGGGCGGCGCGGGCGGGGCGGGCGCGCTGCGGGCCGTGCGCGCGGCGATGTGAGAGCGGAGCGCCGGGCCCTGTCCGCGCCCCCGGCCGCGCTCCCTCCGTCCCTGTCGCCCGCCGGTCCCGCGGGCCGGGCCCCGCGTAATGTCGTGATCCCGGGCGGGCGGCGCTGCTGCTGCTGCTCATGGGGCTGCTCAGGATTATGCTGCCGCCCAAGTTGCAGCTGCTGGCGGTGCTGGTGTTCGGGGTGGCCGTGCTGTTCCTGGAGAACCAGATCCAGAAGCTGGAGGAGTCCCGCGGCAAGCTGGGTGAGCGGCGGCGGGCGCGGCCGGCGGGCTGAGGGGCCCGGCCGGGCTGGGGCGCTCCGGGCGCTGCCGTGCCCCGGCACCCGATCGCTGCGGGCCGGCCGCTCTGCAGACCGCGCTGTCCGCGGCAGCCTTGGCCTCTGAGTTCATTTGTTTGCTCTGTGAGAGGTCAGCGCCGGGGGGGCAGCGTGTCTGCGGTGTCCGCACGGGTTTTGTCCGGCAGCCGCGGCGCTCACGGCCCTGGAGCGGCCGGCCTGCCTGCCTGCCTGCGCTCCTCGGGCACCTGGCGAGCAGGAGCAGCGGCCGTGCTGCTCAAACAGGCTGGTTCTGCTGCTGCTGCTGCAGTGAATTACCGTCTTCTGCACATCTGATTTCTAATTCAGACGTTTTACTTAGGCTGGGCACTGTAATGGAAAGCACGGTGTAAAGAAAAGAAAGATAAAGGTACTGCTCCTAATGACAGATGGGTAAATTGTTTAACTCTCATTTAATGTAGGATGTTATTTTCTGCGTTTACTGAGTGTAGTTAGGGATTTCCTAGACTGTCACTGAGCTTTACTTCAGTGAATAGTGATGAACTAGAAATCTCTTGTGTAAAATTTCTTCTACTTTTCCTGCCTTAAAAGGATATTTTTAGAGTAATATCTGCCTGGCAGGTTACATCTTACTGCTTGGTCTGTTGTCCATAAGGCTGCAGAACTTGTAAAGATTTTACATTGCTTAATTAAGGGTCTCCAGGATATGAAAAAACACCATTCTCAACCTAGTTTGTGGTGCCTAGGAGTTGTGAAAACAGAGCACTGAGACTTCTGGTGTATACAAGATAAGGAACTGGTTTGCAAACATTGTGGATTTGCTTTCTCCCATTATTTGACCATACTAAGATATTTAGATTATTGGCACTAGTTAACAGTGTAAGTTTGTAGGAAGAAAAGTGCACATCGTGTTCCTTCTTGTGTTAACAGTAGAAGTTGATTTGAGTGACATGGGAAGTTTAACAATGAGTTTTTAACAGTCCACATAACTAATGTTGAGCTGTATAAATGCCATTGGGATTTTACTTCACAGCATTTCTTTTCCACTCAGTCTCTCTGAACTGCATATTTGCCATTAGGGCCCTGGAAATTGCTGTGGTTGACTGCATGAGTTGAGGGAGGCCCTTACTTTACATATTTGTCAACTGAAAATTCTTACTAATTATAATTGAGACTTTTTTTGCAGGGTCTCAATAACTCAGTAACTCTCAATAACTGTAAACAAACATTTGAAGAAGAAAATGAATGAAATTGGAAGATAAAGCAAGCAAGTGTTGCCATAGTGCTGAAGGTTCAGTGGTATTTTTTGTACATCTGCTTTAAAGTGGTTTATAGCCATGGCTTCAATGCTTCTGTTGCTGACAGTGTGTGTTACTTTAGGGGAATCTACCTCCCAACATGAAAAGAATAACATAATGTGTGTAAGAATGAAGAATTTTGCTGGTAAAACTTCTTCCTCCTTCATATATATGCAACGGACGTGTTTAACGTACATATTTAGAGAATTAAAATACTTTGGGACAAGAATTTAATTACTATCTTCTGCTGATTTTATTTCTTAAGGAGAAGGGAAAACTATTGTGAAGTTTCTTAAAAGTAAGATGGAAAGATTTGCTTTGTATGCAACTTATTGGTGGCTCTCCAAAACCCGTTGAAGGAATGGGAAAAGGACTTTCTGCAGCAGCTTTGAACTCGGATTCCAGTTTTTAGTGTGAGAGTATGCTTTGTTAAAAAGCAAGTATTATTTACCCTCATGGTTGGTTAGATTTCTACTGAGCTGCATTATGGAAAATGGTTTTCTCCAGATCAAAGTAATTAATTGGTTTAATGCTCTTGAATGCTAGTTTTTCTCCTTGCCCCCTAAAAGAATGGTGTGGGTGTGTGTGAAGTGATGCTATGGTTTGAGGGTAAGGATGAAGTAGCTCTTTTGGTCTTTCAGTTGTGTTTCAGTGGGTGCTTTATGTCAGAGGTCTCATTGCCCAGTGTTTGTGGACTGGGTTTTGAGCTATGCCTTGTGTTTGCATTGATATATCATATGATAAACTGTCATCTTGGAAAGTTCTTGTAAGAGTTAGGCATTGGCTAGGAAAACCAAATGACTTCAGATTTGATAGCAAAATAATTGTGCAGTCTTATCAGCAGTTCTAAAACTGTTCAACTGTACTCTCAGACAGAAAGAGTTTTATCCAAATCCTTCACCTATGAGCAGCTCCAGATTCTGTAGTGAACAGTTGGGGGCCTTCATTTCAGTTTAATAACTTAAAATATCTTGCCTATAAGGTGAAATTGGAGCATTTTCCTGGGTGAAAAAAGAATGGGAATCTCTTTTTATTTCTGTAAGACTTTGTGTGGGTGAACTTGGTCACTGTGACAGACTTCTTAGTTGAAAAGTATAGGACAGATAAGCAAATGACCATCACAAAGGCTGCTGTTGCTTTTTGTGGCAAAATTGCTATGATCCTTTAAAAGGGTGTTTGTAAACCTGTGGGCTTTTTCATATGAAAAATAATTTCCTAATTAAAACACAAGTAAATCAAAATATTAATTTTAACTTCTTTGTAGCTCTTTACAAGTAGTTTGTATTGGTGAGATCACAAGCAGAGTGCAAACAATATGAAATATTTTTTTAATATGATTTCTACATACATCTATTAACCTTTCATATTATTTTGAGGTTTACATGATAAATTAGCATGCTCTCCTGACTAAGCTGTCCCTAATTGCCAGTGAGAACTTTAAATGTTTTTATTTAAGCCTGGTGTAGGTATGTGTCTGTTAGCTCTAGAATGCACAGCCCTAATAGAGAATATTGCACATGAAAGGCAAATGTTGAGGTTTCACTGTTGTTCCTGGAACAGGAGAACAGAAGTAATGTCTGACTGCCCCTTTTGGGTTTTGGAAGCCTACTGAGTGCAGCTCTGTCTTTGGTACAAATTGGCCTAGCATTTAACATGTTCAACGTGTACCATGCCATCTCCTGCATTGCCATTAGTATTTGTTGTGAGTTGGATCAAAAAAATGATCCAGCTGGATGTAATCCATCCCTATCTTCTCTTCCCTCCCCATGATTTTGTGATTTATTGGTGGGGAGAAGGAAGAGGGAAGTTCATATATGTTCTAGTTCTGTTAAAATAATAATGTTTTACAGCACCAAGCACTAGAAACACTTCAGGTTTGGCCAGGGAAGTGGAGAAGACAGTGTCTCATTTGAGGATTGAAGTCTGTAGGATTGATGAGAGAAGGTGAGGATAGGACATGGAGAAGGATTGCTTTTTGGTAGGGGGGAAATGAAATAATAATGCTACTTTATAGCACTTCAGTGATGTTTACATATTGCATTTGGAAAAAGTCTTTGTCTGAGAAACACAGTGTATCATAACAGGGAAAGCAGGGACTGAACTTGCTTCAGATCATGTTGAAAAACTTCTTAGCTGTAATGTGGGAGTTTTTCTTCTGTTAAATGATAAACAAAATAATGGCTCATATCTATTAACTCAGAACCTTTAATTCAGTGTATAGAAGTCTGTTATTTAAAATAAGTCCTTAATATTTTACTTTTTAAATTTTTTTTTGTTTTGTTTTTTTTTTTGTTTTTTTTTTTTTTTGTTTGTACTTAAATGGTTTGAAAGGCTAAGGCTCTTTTCATTAGCCCAGGAAAGAAAATTTAATTGTTGATTTATTGCCAGATTAAAAAAAAGAAATTAAAGTGGTTTCTTAGCATATGTGACCCTTATTAGGGTAGTATCTTTCTAGGGTAGTATCTCTGTGCCTAAAAAACACTGTTCCCTTGAAGTTAAAGGATTTTACTTCCCAATTATTAAGTCTTACGCTTTATGGACATACAAGATTTTTTCTTTTTTGGGATGATGAAATGATAGGCATTTCATGTTTCCTTTATTTAAAAATAAAAAATCTCCTGTCTATAGGGCTGCCTGATGCATGTGGTTGGAAAATCTCTCAGAGAACTTACTAAGTTGTCCAATATAGCATGCATGGTTCCTTAGCATATTGTTATTTTTGTAATTGAATATTTATAAAGAAGGACATAGAACATTTATAAAGAGGATTTTGTAATTGCTGGCAGGTCTGGCCACACACAGCTATGCAAATAATTTCCTAGATTTTTTTCTAAATACTGCCCTGTTACACAGTAATTATTATTTGCTGCTGAGTAGCCCAAGGCATTCCTTCAGAAGCTGTTTTATTGTATACTGGGTTTCCTGAAATACGAATTGGAATGCTGCTTCCTTACTATGTCTCCATCCAGTGGAACTTTCTTCCACTTTGTCTTGCTGGTTTTATCATACTTTTTCATATGGTTCCCTCTTACCATTCCCTTTTACCATGCCTCTGGTTGTCCCAGAAAGTTTCAGAATAAGTTTTAAACCACTCCCTTACTTCAAATGTACTTCCCATTGAAAACTGTGATATTGAGCAATTGTATGAATTTTGTTCTACTTTTTATTTATGTTCTTTTTGTTTGTGTTTTTATATTTCTTTATAACTTTTTGGGGAATAAATGTTGCAGCTGTTGGTGTTGTATTTTCTGTGAGATTGGTGATGCCTGAACTCTGACTAGTACAGAGCCATGCACATTCCCAAGCACACACCAAGGCAGCTCAGACTTGCTGTTGTGGTCTCTGCCTTGATCTCACCCCCTTTTGCTGGTACCCCAACAGCTGGTTCTAACAGTGGGAATAAGGGGCATAACATTCTAAAATATCTTTCCCCTTCTGAAAGGCTGTATGTGAGAAACTGCAGTATTGTTAGACCTATTTTGCAGGCATTGTGCTTGTAGTGAAATAACTTGGAAATTTGGTGATGTGCTGAGAGCTGTGCCTTCACTTCTAATAGCAGATGCTGTGCTGAAGAGTTTCTCAGGGGATATTTTTGTTAGAGAAATTTTGAGGGCAGTTCTAAGAGATAAAGTGGAATTGAGAAAACAGATAGAGCACCTCCAAGTCACTCCCAGTCCCTCCAGCCATGGGCAGTGGATGAAGTAATCACTAGGGAAGGCACTCTATCCTTCTGGATTCTCTGTTGAAAAAGGCCAGATTTGGGCCAGTACATACCTATGTTACTTAGTGAGGCACAAATTTAAGTTGAAGAGCACATAGAACTACAATACCATTCTCTGTGGAAATACTGGAAAAGAGACATATTAGCAGTTACCTCTTTAGGACAGAAAAGGTTTGTGGGACAGTCAAAGGAATGTAAGTACTGTGTTCTTCTTCATTGTGAATTAATGCAATATTAAAAATTGGTGATGATAGCTGTGAAATGGTTTAGCTGTTAGATCAAGGCTGACAACTTCAGGAGAGAAAGTGTTCTAACAAGTTCTGCACCCTATTCTTCCATATCATTGTTTTTTTACTTAGGAAGGTAGATTGGGTTATTTCAATAATGAAATACCTGGCAGGTTTTCGCACTGTGCTTAGCACTTTAAAAGAAAAAGTGGTAACACTACTGGAAATCAAAAAAACCTACACTTGATGCCTTTATTTACTCTGTGCTAAAGGAACTAAAACAACAGCATTATGGCATAATGGCATGCCAGTGCTCTTTGTTTTTCTTGTCTATTTTCTACTCTGAGCATGGCAAAAGTAAGTGAAATTTTCACATCTGCAGTATACTTCTGAAATCTAACGATTGGAAGTTCCTATGTCTTTTTTTTTTCCTTAGCTCTCACTGAAGGCTAGTATATATATTCTGTCCAAAAGAGACCTTGTTAAACTATGTAAACCTTGGATTTATTGTAACAGATGAAACCACTGCTTTCCAGTTTATCATGGTTGCCAAGGGAAGTTGAGGATCCCCCATCCCTTGAAGTGTTTAAGGACAGATTCTACACCTCTCTGAGCAAAGGTGTCCCTGCCCATGGTGGGGATATTGGGATTAAATGATCTTTGAAGTCCCTTCCAACCCAAGCCATTCTGTGGTTCTGTATATGTGTGAAGTGAAATAAATTGTAGAATTTTTTTTTCTTCCATATTTCAGGAAACTGACATATTTGATTTTTTTTTTTCCTTTGCATAGCTTTGTATTGCCCCTGGCTGTTGGAGTTAGGGACATTTGAGCAGTTCATGAAGAAGTAATTTCCATATCTACTGACTGGAAGCCATGAGTCACTCACAGCTAGACTTACTGTGGTCAGACAGGGTCTTGTCATCTAATAATGAACACCTTCCCTCAAATTCTTGCTTCTCTTTAGGAAATACATGGCTTTTGCATATGGAATCCTCCATGTATTATCACTACAATGGATCAAAAGACAGTCTTTTTGTGTAACTGTGTGCATCTGTAGTTTTTGTCACTTATCTAAAGTGTATTTAAACCTTGTCAAAGCAGTATTAAAATAGTGGTAAGAGGTTTGCTTGAAATCTGTTTATATATCTGAAATACTAGCCTGGCAAGCATAATGAGAGTTCCATGCAGTAGAAAAATAACTGAACTAGTACGTGTATTTGCATTATTTTTTCAACTGGAAATAAAAGATAAAAGACTGAGTGAAAGGACTTCAATGTTGAGAGAGGGATCTGAAATTTGGCCAGCTGGCTGCAGCCTTTCATAAATAAGTACAGACTCTTAGCTTCAGTCTGGGGGACAGGCAGCATCATTTTTAAACCCTCAGCTTCATGTGGTGCTCAAGCCCACCCATTGTTAGAATTGCCCACTCCTGAAAACCTGTGGCTCTGTGAAGTTGCTGTGTTCAAAGCCCAGCATCTTGAGAGGCATTCAGAGAAGTATTCACTCACTTAGGAGAGAAGAGCAAACTTCTTTCCTTGCTTGAATTGGCCTAGCTGGTTCTTTATTCACCCCCCAGCTCCTCTCCACTTGACCTTTTAATTTCTGGAGAACTCAAGTCCCTCCATTTTGCATTCCTATCAGTAATTGCCTGTATCAGAATAACTGCTAATGCTGGTTAAAAGTTGGTATGCCCAGGGATAGGGGAATAGTTTGGAAGGACAGTGCAGAAGGCAAGAATTACAGATGTGCTGATTGCTGAGGAGTGGAAACAGCCTTGCCTGCCAATGAGGATGGGGGTTATAAAAGAGTGGGGCAGCTAGTCCAGAGTTGGAGACTCAGAGGCTGCTGCAGTTTGGGATGGAGGCTGCTGGCTGAGCTGTAAGGGCTGAGTGGTCGTGCAAAGGACAGACAAGGTAAGAAGGTGCTGTGTGAGGGACAGGCAGGGTTGGGTGACCAGGTAAAGGACAGGCTGGGGTTTAGCCAGAAAAAAGGGAACTTGCAGAGAGAAGGAGTCAGTGCTATGAGGAGCTGGCTGTAAGAAAAGGAGTCAGAGTTGCCTGAGAGAAGGCATGAAAAGTTTTTAATAAAGGGGTGGTGATGGTGCCAGTTGTGTCTGTCTCTACATAATTACTACACCCAGGCACTTCCCTGAAGATACCATGTGTTGATACTCATGGAAGCATTCCTGTTGCACACATTTGAATGGGTCTGTGTTGGGAATATGCTGACAGTCAGGACTTCAGTGGTACTGCAGGATATGTCCCTGAATGTCAGGAACTGCCTTCATATTGGGTGTATGTATGTTACCATAGGGTTATCTCATTGCTAGAGTTAAAATGTTTGTGGCTGTAAATTAAGGGCATGCTTTTACCATACAGGTATTGTTTGCAGATGTGTCTGCAGAGAACCCAGCTTTTAATTGTCTTTAGTATTCAGCATATTATTGCTGTTCTTACTTTGCAATATCCTTGTGTCATTGTGGTTTCAATAACATTAGTACTATAATAATTATTAGTCAAGCTTTCTGGTACTGATAAAATTCTTCATGAGTAGCTAGAAGTCTAGGGCAGTGAAAGAATTAATAAGATAATTAAGTTACAGGAAGTATTTGGAAAGAACTTTTCTATCACTTTGGCCCAGTCTTTGCCTTTCTTCATGTCCACATTCTATATCTGGTTAGAGTTTAAAATGACAGCTGACATCCTTTTTTTCATCAGCTTGCTGTTTAATTCTGAATACTAATTTGTGTTGAAACATATGTAAAACTTAAGTGCTGTTTTGATAAAACAGCTTTTGATGATTTTGAAGTGTTTATGCAAACCTTGTGCATAATTGCTGTAAAACTGTAAAGAGTGTGGGGATGGGTTCTTAGGTTCCTTAAATTAAAATGCATATATTCTCTAGTGACTTCTGTAAGTGGCTTTTCTCTCAGATGATCTTATTTTCTTTTTTCCTAATTATATAAAAATACATAGAGAGTATGGAGTATATACATTTATCATATATAATCCTTTGAAATATAAATAGGATCTGTGTATATATTCCTCACCCTCCTTGTCTATTTTTTCTGATATTGTAATATAGGACTGGTCTTTCTTGGACAGCAGATTGAAAATCAGTAGCATTTCATTTCAATTTGAAAAAGGTGCAAAAAGATGAGAAATTGGACAAAGCTAATGCATCTCACTTTCTGCAAAGGGAAGGGGAATCCAGTTTAATTATTTTTTCCCCTGGAATAATTTCTCTTCCTCTTTTAATATTTCTGTTTTGGTTTTTTTCTGGCTATGTTGTTAATGAACATATTCAGGATGATTGTATGAGTATCTTATGTATTTTCATTTAAATATTTCAATTTCTTTACATTAGGTCTGTGGAGGGCTTGGGAGGAAGAAGTCTCTTTGCAAACGTGGAATTTGCAATTGGTTTTAATATACAAAATCTTAATCAACAATTGATTATATTAGAGTTGATATTGATTATTCATTCTAAGCAAAGGATTTCACTAATTCTGAGAAGGATTTAGAAATTTAGAGTAAAAGTCAGAAGATAGGATGTGAAAATGATAGAATCTTATTCAGACACATTCAATAGACAAAAAAATGCCTTCATAATGAAACAAAGCACTAGGATTTTGGCTCCTTCAGCATTTGAGTGACAGATGTAAATTGGGGAATATTTTTTTTTGGACAGTGTGATTTAAAAGTTTTTATTCTTTCAAGAAAAGGGGATTAATATTTGCAAAAGCTGAGCCCAGCCATGTCCTTACATTGTCTGTAGTAAAACTAATATCTCATTTTTATTCCCAAGCTGAAGGACAAAAACAGTGTACCCTGTCTCCTGACCAAAACACTCTTAAGCACAAGGATATGATCACTTTCTGAAGATGTGGCTTTGTATGTGGCACAGAAAACAGCTTGTATGAGGATCTGAATTTTTGGAAACAAAGCCATAACATCAGAGTTTTTGTATGCTGGTGTTGAGTGAAGTGTTTCATTGGTAGAATCTTATTTCAGCTGCATTTCCCAGTGAGAACTTCAGAGCCAAGGTTTTTCAGCATCTCATTTGTCAGTAAGCCTTCAGCAGTGTGCACTGTTAAAAAGTGTGAAAAGATATTTTCCTGGCAAAATACCTACAATATAATTATATTCTTGATACATTATCCTATGAACTGAGATGACCATAGCACTAAAATGCTTTCCCATAATCAATTCAGTGCCTTTGAGAATATTCAATGTCTTAGAGTTTGCTCCTATCCCCTTTTTTTTTTTTAAATTTAAACCAAACAAAAGACCCTGACAAAGCCCTCCTCCTTATCTGAGAATAATTTAGTCTGTTTTAATAGATTTTTAGTCAGAGTAGCAATTTTGTATTGTTTGTTGATTCTGCTAACAAGGCAAGCTTTTGAAGATAAGTACCTAATAAAGAGTTTGCTGTTTTATGATGAAGTGATTAGCTCTTGCTGTCCAATTTGATGACTTCAAACTGTGTGTAGGTGGATTGGACAGAGTATATTTTTTAACTCCATTTCACTTAGAAAGACAGCATTTCAAGAGTAGATGTATATTTGCTGTTTCAAGACTTCCTGTCATAAAAATGACCTTTTGGTGTATAAACATTTAAGAGGAATTAGAATGCTTTGTAAATTTACTGGCTTTCTATTTTTATCAAAACAAATATTCTATAAAAACTACTTCTGAGTGTCTCTCCCTTTGCTGTCTGCATTGTTATCCAATGTGCTAAATTGCACTCTGCTGTTGGTTTGAGTGAGGGTAAAATTGCTCTGGTGTTTTCTCAGAGCATCTTTAGGTTTAAAGTTAACTTCAGCAGGAGTGTATTTAATATTTTTGTTTGATCAAGCTATAAAAAGCACTATATAGCATTTCTGGCATATTGCTTGAGTTGTACCTGTAAACAAGGGCTTATTGTCTGTGTTGAATGTATATGCAGTACTCAGGTGTTTTTGGCTGAAAGTACCAGAATGCCTTATCTTCTCGTGGGCTAGTAATATTTATTCTAGCCCTTGAACTGCCCCACAAACACACATTTTGAGCCAAAAGCACAGGCTGAATGACCAGAAATACCTGTCTAAGCTTACAGTTAAACACAGCAGTGTTCATGACCTGTCATATCTGGTACAATCTTGGAAATTATTCAATGGCCAAAGCAGTTAGGGTTATGTAAAATCTGCATGGAATTCAGTTGGAGCTGCTCTTATTAAAAAAAATAAATTCCATTTTGAGGAAAGATTTTGGAATTGTTGATGAAGTAAAATCTCTGCCAGTCATAGAGGGGCATAAGAAAGTTGGAGAAGAGCTATTGAAGTTAGCAGAGGATGTGTGAAGTGTTCTCCCAGCAGTGTGCCTGCCACTCTGGCAGGAGAATAACACCCTCGTGATAGCCAGGCTAGTAACCAGAGCTCCTCCACCAGCAGCAATCAGGCTTTGGAGCATCAAGTTAAAGCACTTTTGATTTCAGTTGAGTTTAATGCTTTGGGCCTTGAGCTGCAGAGATGCATGTGAGCTGCATGTGTTTGCTTCTGGACAGGAAGGGACAGCCATCCCTTCTCCAACTCAGGAAAAAAAATGGTCCAGGATACTAGTCAGGCTTCTTGGTTATTCCTGAGGTGTGTTAAGTGAGTTTGGCCTAAAGACAAATTTATCTTTTAATGACATGGTCAGACATAGAGGAGAATATTAAAAATTACCTTCTGGAGAGGGTAAGAGAAGAAGGGTGTGTATGTGAGGATCAGTGCAACTTTTGCATTTGTGAGCTACCCAGAGTCTTTCTAATCCCAACAAAAACCAGTAAATATGGGGGAATATGCTTATTTTCAAGGCTGGCTTCACTAGTTTAGCACTCAGAAAGTGTACTTGCTTCTGATTCCTATTGCTTTGTCATTTACCCTCTACAGTGCCATTAAAACCTTTTCTCCCTTCTGATACGAAAAGCCAGCATAAAGCTGAAGTATTGGTTTAGCACAAAGAAACAATAAATCAAACAGCGAAACATTTAAATGTATTCTCTTCTGGTTTTCCTGTCTCTGCTTTCCAAACCATACTCTGAAAAATATGGTCTCACTGACATGCTTGTGGGGGCATTTTTCTAAACATTTGTGGTTGCTGGAGCAACCCAAACCATTGTTTCTCCTGATTTTTATGTGCCTACTTCAGTGTGGTTGCGTAGTGCAGATGGCAAGGCAGTCTTAATATGAGAATTAAGAAAGAAAAATAGATGATAAGTTATTCACATATCAAGTTTAAAAAAAAAGATGTGTGAAGGAAGAATGAAGATATTGAAAGATGTCTGAGGTTTTTTCCTTGTTTTAATCCATAATAAAAAGCCCTTGGAAACTGAATGATTAAGGATCATTAGTGGTGATTATGTGGAGGTTTTAGATATGTGCATGCTTTGGGGTTGGAAGCTTGTATCAAGGTTGCAGTTGAAAGCACACATTTTTTTGCAGTAAGTAATGATATGTAGTGAATTTCTTAAACTGGTGCTATAAAATATTCATACAAGATAGTTGTTTCAATGGAAATGATGAGAAAAGGTTTTAAATGTTAAGTGAGATTGAAATCTTAGTTTTCAAGAATGAATCTAGAAAAATGGCAAACTTTTTTTAGACTTCTTCTCATTATATGTCTTAAAACAATGTGGAAATGAAAATAACATAATGTGCTTTTGAAGTATGAGAACCTGCTGAATGTCTGACAACATGACATGTGAGCAACAAAATAATATTCATATAGCAGCAAGAATATGAAATAAAGTGATTGTTCCTACTTCTCTTTTACTTAACATATATTAAGTGTTTGCATGTAAATATAAACATGAGATGGCACTCTAGAGATAATTACTCTGCAAAAGAAATGTATATGAACAGCCTTTCAGCCAGGAATTCATTTGGATGAGTTTTCTGGCCTTGATGGAATTGCTTGTCTACAAACTCTGCAAATTCTCTTAAAATCTTTCAACCTTTGTTGTAACAGGTTCCACAATTAAATAGGGACCTAAATTAGCTTTTCTATAGGAAAATGCCTAGTCCTTATAAATATAGATTAGGCAGGTCTGCCAGGTAATTTAAAGCTTTACCAATGGATAATGGTTAATTAGTAGAGACCTAAAACCATATCAAGAGATTGTTCTTTTTCATTTGGTCAGAACCTTGTTACAATGAATTTGAGGAACTGAAAAAAAAAGCCTATGGTGTTTAAGGATTAAAATGCATTGATTTGAAACTTGACTAATCTTGTTCTATTGTGTAATTTCAGTTGCATCCTTCATAATCTTCCTGTGGTATGTGTTATATATGGTGATTTGATTTTAAGCAAGTGCATTCTGTCCAAGATGGAATGTGCTGTATGCTAATAAGTTCTCTTTTAATCTTCATTTTGGGGAGACCCTCATAGAGGTTTTAAATGTTTGCTTTGGTTTCAGAGCAAAGGATCTTGGTTTTGGGCAATTTAGGTAAAAAGAACCCCATGATTTGAGGATAATTATTTTCTTAAGTTTATCACTGCTTCCTGTTTGATTTAAGTGCATGGTTAAAATTAGCTAGAAGTATCACAACATTCCTTGAGAAGTGTGGCACTTAAATTGTTACCAAATGCAAAGTTGTCAGGAGTTCTGTCATCCAAGAATTGTTAGCAAGTGCCAAAGAGCATATGAATTACTTGCCAAAAGCATCCTTGATAAGTGTAGCTGTTTTTATCTAACAGTTTATTTAGAAAACAAGTAAGTTTGCTCTTTTCCAAACTATGACTAAGCTTATTGCAATCATTATACATCTTAGTGCATTTTTATTGTATGCTGCTCCTTGACAGCAGTAGTGATCTTAGAAAGGTAAAAGTTGGTTAGGCTTTTTTTTTTTTTTTTTTAAATAAAAAAAATAGCTTGATCAAAACCAGCATTTTGACTTTGATGTTGGGGTAGACTTGTTTGATCTGCAGGCTTATTTTAGGTGAGATTATGGAATCACTGGGTTGGAAGAGACCTTCAAGATCATTGGGTCAAACCCATGCCCTACACCTCAACTAGATCATGGCACCAAGTGCCACATCCAGTCTTTTTTTAAACACATCCAGGGATGGTGACTCCACCACCTCTCCAGGCAGACTATTGCAGTACTTTATTTTTTACTTCTAATACATTACAATACTTTTTTTGGTTTTTTTTTTTTTTTTTTTTTTGGGTTTTTTTTGTTTTTTTTTTTGTTTTGGTTTTTTTTTTTTTTTTTTTTTTTAAGAAAGGGATTGCTGTGACCAGAAAATGTCAGTGTAATTTGTACTTGAGAATTTTACGTGGTAAATGCACATATTGCTGATTCTGATGGCACTCTTGTGACTAGTGGGTTTTAATTTATAAAAGTTGGGATGAAACTGCAGCGACACTGTCTTTTATGATTGGTTGATAAAGAGCTAAATTTTGTGTCAGTGTAGAAATGACTGTTGGGTTTGGTGTTTGTGTTAATGTCAACTGCTGAACTAATGAAAATTTAAGATTTCTTGCCTTGAATGGTCTGACAACCACTGAATCAATAAAGTGCACATGACTTTCCTTGTTTGTGTGTTTTTTGGAAATTTTCCTTTTTATGCTTTGTGGGCCTTGTCTATGATGCTAGAATGAACAACAATTTTATTGAGCTTTTTGCCATTTTACAGGTTAATTTGTGAACCTCTGACTGAACAGAACAACTTTTACAGATTATAAAGGGCAGTCTTTTACGTGGAGTAACAATCAAATAAAACAGAGTCTGTTGGGCAGCACAATTTTTCCATGATTTAAATAGTCTGTATGTGAAGCAGGAGGAAGGTTGGGGCTGTAGAACCTTGGGATGATTCACAGCAATTCACAGAAATTTCTTCCCTTGAAATCCTGCAGCTATCCTCATGCAGAGAGAATCTTTATGGTTGGGCTTAAATGATTTAATGACATTTTTAGTTATTTGTCCATATGGATTGTTAATTATTTAATAAATTATGTTCAGTGTGCATTGAAATGAAACCTTTATAGAGTTAGGTACTTTTTATATTAATTGGAAGTAAGCTTATTAAACTAACATTTTAGAGGAGAGCATATGTTGAAGACTGATGACTGTTTTGGGGACAGTGTATAATTTATGCACAGTACCTCATCATAAAGTCATGCTACTAAAGACTTTACAGTGTTTAGTGTGTATAGACAAATATGTTATACTTATTATTCTATTCCTTAAATAAGCAGTAGTCTGTCAGTCTCAGGAGCTCACTGGCTGTTTCAGGAATTTAACCTGCTTTTGGCACTTCCATGGCTTTTTCCTGTGAGCAGCCTGAATGCCACTTACTCAGCAGTAAGTAAAATAAAATCAGTTTAGGAGCACAGCATATAATAAATGATGCAGGTAACAGAAAAGGCATGTAAAATTGCCTGTAAGATGATAACCTTTCATAACCTTCTTGAAAACAACCTCTCATATTGATTTTTTTCCTGTATTTTATCCCCCTGTATCTACAAATATGAAATGTAGTCCTTCAAATAGTCTTATTTCTTTGTTGAAAACTTGCTGTAGTGATCTGAAATCACAGAACTGAAATGGGTCATATTTTAACAGTGTTCCTTTTTTAATGACAATATATGATGTTATGTTTAAGTGGAAAACTTACTGGAATTTATGGACCAGTCAGGGAGGGACTTCACTAAAAACCCCTTAATAGATACTGCAAATGGAATACTTGACTAACATCTGTGTGCATGGATAGCAAACCTTTGTAGACAAGATTGATGGAAGCAGGTTGCTAACTTGCTTCAGTGATGGGAGAGGAAAGATATTGAATAATCCTGTATGAATGAATACAAATTTTTGTGGTTTCTTTGTGGTCTGGTGCTCTACTTATCGCAGGCCAGCAAACAAACACACTTGTTAGTGCAACTTTAGTTTCTCAATAATGATACAGATAAGAAATTTAGAATAAGAGATGGTTTCTCTTTATCTCCTGCTCCCTTTGCCAGATGTGTATTAATTATTCCCCATGATAACTATGTTGGGGCTGTTGCAAAGCCTTACTGCTACTCTAGAATGTTCTATGTTTAATAAAGTCAGGACTTACAGTTAATGAGAGAACTTTTCCCTCTCTCTGAGAAAGAGGGTGAAAAAATTTCCTAAGAAAACATACACAAAGGCTGGGGGTGATTTTTTTCAAAGTCTGGTTCTGAAAATGAAGTACAGAAGGTCAGAACAACAGTGTAGAATTTTTGATGCTTTCCAGTCTCACTTGTCCTTTACCTCTACTGTCATAAACCTGTTGCTTCAGAACATGGCAAAATGTTTGTAATCCCTCAGAGGAAATGAGTTTCAGTTACAAATACCATCTTAAGCTAATCTGGCCTGGGCACTCAAACATACAGCACTGTATATGCAGTAATACAATTACTGAGTTTTTTAGACATAACAGCCTGCAGGGTGAGGACAGACAACTGAAAGATGCCAAGAGTCTGTGCAAGCTTGGCTTTAGGGAAGAATAGGAACCTCACTAGGTCCAAGTCATTTAGAGCCTCTTCAATTTACAGTCTCTGAACAGATTTTTCTATTTTGGAAACTGCACAATATAAATTGAACATTAAATCAACAAATAATATAATTGTAGTTGTGTCTGCATGAACCATGTTTCTAAATTCTATTGTGGTGAAATTTCTGCCAGGAAAATGGGCCTCCAATCAAACAAAGAGAAAACCCATTATAAAAAACTGTTTGAAGTTCTGAAAACTTTAAATGTGCAAAATGGTTGTTCTTACCCAGTGCACACAAAAAACAGTTGGTTAATAATTTCACAAATGGTTGGGAGCAAAATGAGTTCAGGATGATGCACTCTCATGTATCATAAATTCTTGCAGAAAGTGGTGTTACCAGGAGAACATAAAACACTAAACAGATGTATTGTTGCATACAAATTATAAAGGCAAGTTAGGCACAGATTTACTGAAATGAGATAGGAGCTGGACAGTGAATTTCGTGTTCTTCCCCTTTCCCATTGCCTTTGTGCTATTGCTGTGTTCGTCCCAAAAGAAATTGTTACTGTGTGGTTTCACTGCACTTTCACTGAGGAAGAACGGTGTTGCTGCCAAGCTGACTGAAGCTGTATGGTCTCAACATTGTAACATCACATAGTAAAAGTTTTTCTAGCTATAGTTTCAAGTAAATCACAATAATCTTCAATAAACAATCTTCAATAAAGCCACATAGTAGGGTTGGTTTAAATCTGGGGGATTTGGTGTCTTACGAGGAGAAGACAATTGTTAACAGTGAAACTGATTATCTGGAATATCCTTCTGCAGTTGGATTTCTTAAGTTTCTAATATAATCAGACTGGATACAGTGGTAGCCAGGGAGTGCTTTTGCATTTTATTCAAGTGTATATGCACATTTAAACCTAAGTTCTAAAGAAGTCTCTTTAAAAAACAAACAAAAAGTGCTATTGTTTGGGAACAGTTTTAATGTATTTTGAATAGCAGAGTTTAAGTAATTTTGTGTTAGGGCTGTGTAGGCTTTTGAAAAATAACCACACAGTGTGACCTCTGCAGGCATCTCCTCATTTACATCTGATTTCTGCTCTAATGCTTTGAGAGAGGGCTGAATGGTAGCTGAATGAGATTTGTAATGTTTTTTAAAAGTCTTTCTAGGTTGTTAATTAGCTAGGAAAAAATCTGAATCTTTTGAAGACTATGATTAGAGTTGTTGCTTGTGTGTTCTACTGAACATTAATTCATGGTTTGAACTTGTGATCTGTATTTTCCTGTTTGTTTAGAGATTATTGTACATTGATGGATGATAATGAGCTTTTCAGGGGAAGAATCTCACAATACCAGGTGACTGGGTAATGGCAGGTGAAACTTTTTCATATCTAACTCTATTAAGAGAAAAACAATCCTAAGTTTGCACATGTTAAATTCTTAATTACATTCTTAGTGTCCTAGTGGAATAAATAACACATTAAGATAACATGTTTCTTTATTTCTTGTAGTTATACAGTGAGAGAAGGCAACTCATGCTTTTCTCTCAGGTTTTGCTTTTTTTTTTCATATTGGCATTATTTCCTTAATTTTCCTTGAGAAAGTACTCAGGCTTTGTAGATTTTATAATTGACCAGTCATACTTCTGATGTTTGACTGTATTAAAATTTGAAATGTCATTTCTTCTTGGGAGGAGGGCAAGTTACTTTCCTGCCTTAGTGTTTTCATTTCTTTTTGTGATGTGCTTAAACTGGAGATGGAGTAATTTGTAGCTTGTTCCATAGCTGGTATTCTCTCACATTTGAGGCTGGAAACTTATGGTAGTATCTTTACATTGCAAACAAGTTATGTATTGTGTAGATGCTTTATCCTTATATTTGTTTGAGAAGTGAGCTCTTTTAAATTTTAAGAATTGTTCCCATGGCAAAGCAAGTTGCTATCTATTGTTGCTTGAAATATAAACTTTTAGAATTATTGGTGAGTATCCATGTTCCTAGCTTTGAAGTCAAGAGCTTGAGTGCAGTTGGGAAAATAATTACCAACTTGTTATCAAGTAATCTCTTTTTTATGAAGAAATATTGTTGGAGTGCTCTTTGCTTGGACTGAAGTTGAGAGTCTGTACTGAGCACCCTGAGAGATAAGAGTGAATATGCTTTGTCCCTCTGGTGGCCCATGTAGATTTGTTGAATTATGGAGAAGTAGAGCAGCTTATACTTCTGTTAATTTTTTTGTCAAGTTGCAAATACAGAAACACAGACAATCACAGTTAATGCCAAATGTGGAAGCAGTTGCACTGCTTGATTTCTGTAATGGTTCTGTTAAAGTTAAGCAGTATTTTGCAGTCTTTGGGTTTTTTGTTTATCTGGAGTCCAGACCATACCTCAGTCCTTTGTCACTGGCTGGTGAGGGTGTTTTTACATGAGCATGTGCATCTGATGTCTGCCCAGCAGTTCCCCTGTGTGGTTGGACTTGGAACATCTCTGTTTTGTTGGTGCATGCTGTGTTAATGAGCAAGATTAAGCCCATCTCATGGCTTTGTCAGCCTTAATTTTTCGGGTGAAATCTTTTTGTAAATGGAACTGTTTGGGCTGGAGGAAAAAACATCAACCAAGTATGCTCATAGTATCTTAAATTTATGGTTATTCTGGATTGCAAGCATGTTTCTCCACAATGAGAAGTACATGACTTGCATTTTACTTCAATGTTGAAATCATTCAGTTTCTCTTACTTCTCACAGTTTTTAAGAGTAGGAATAGGTAGAGAACTTAAATGCATGCGACATATGGCTGAAATATCACATATACTAAAGATGTAAAAATCAAAGTTACTGTCTCTATGACAACTGTAGCTGAGCCAAAGAGTTCTTTTCATAAAGACAGCAGTCATGCACAGAGAAAGTTCAGAGTCTGGGAACCTGACTCCTTGCATGCTTTGGGATCCACATATAGATCTACAGGGAGGTGCTATTTATGTTTGTATCCACTTGGGACTCAAGAGTGTCACTTTTCCCCCACTTCTGCCTACAAAACCCACTGATGGGAGTGGAGTGTTTTTGTGATGTCTAATTGAGATGTCTGACATGTTGCAGATGGGAATAGCAAACTAAGAAGTAATGCAACCTTGGCAAAGAGGAGTTTTAAATGGGAAATGGGAGGATTTCTGTCTTTAATTTTGTGGGCAAGGGATGATGAGGGCTTTGACCCGTGGCTTTTGCTGATTGGAATTGTTTTATGAGTACTCATAACCAGAGTACTGCAAAGACTCTCTGATGTTGATTACTGGAAAAATTTGGCTATTCAACTTTTTTGGCTCTAGTGCCACTATATTTTAGTCATGTCAGGTAGAAATCTAATTTTTCTTCTCTCTGATGCTAATTGTTCATGTCACAAAATAGGGAAAGTGAATCTTGCTCACAGATAGTCAAGATACTGAAAGTGAGTGGACCAATATCCTAATTATGGTGAGTTCTGTATTACCACAGGATTGCACTGTTGTATTTATTGTGCATAACTCCCATTTAATTCAGATTTTGGATTGATACTGGAACAGAAATTTTATAAGATTAGTTACAATTTCCCCTGTTTTGAGTATCCAGACATAGAGATAAATAAAATGTGGATTAAGCAAATCTGTCTGCAAGTCATTTTGCTTCATCCAGGCTACCCAGCAGAGAAGCTTTTTTTTACCCTACTGAAGTAAATATTTCCAGTCACTTTTTGGCTAGTTTCCAGTTTAATCAAAATATGTTTAGATTGCCTGTTTTATAATTTAAAACTGTATAAAAGCCCTATTACTTAAAAATGATGCCCTATTACATAATAATGATGCTATAGAATGCCACACAGGTTCCCCCCCCCCCCCGAGTTAAAAAGTAGCACTTTTAATTCATGAAAACTCTTAAAAATGTAATTGAACTTTCAATAAACCCATTACTGTAACTGGTTGCCATTACTTTGATTTGAATAGTTCAAACCTTTTCTACTGGGACAGCCTCTATAATAATAGAACTGTTCCTTTTTTCTGCTCTGGCTTCTCTATATTAATGTATCTCAGTGGCAGTAATGGAGTTTGATCATTGTATTTCTGGAATACTAATTCAAGAAAATTTAATCCCCTGGTGATACAACTTTGGCTTTTTAAGTGATGTTGCTTTTGGTGACATGTATAAAAATGGAGCTGTATTTCCTGACAAATAGGTTTATGATTATTTTTTTTATTACTTGAAATAACCAAATACACTTTAAATTCTGTCATTGAAGTCTTGGCTCATGCATCAGATTTGGAAATTGAATTTGTGGATGGTACTCTTGGAAAAAGTGCCACCCAAATGAAACATTTTTCTTCTGGTTCCTTAAGTGCTACAAATGTATCACAGGCTGAACATAAATGTTTTCAGAAGCAGTACACTGGAAAATATGGTCTTTCACTTCAATTTTTCTTTACCTCCAAGTCCAGGTGAAATTCCTCAATGCCTATAAAGTACACAAGACCACATCACAGCAAGTTGCAGGTTTTCTGAGCAATGCAGAGTTTTAGATTGTGATGGATGATGGAACCTGCACAATTCTGCAGATAGTTGTATAAAAGAGCATAATTTTTTCTGTTCTTTGCTTAGAGTTCTGCTAGATTTCAAAATGGACTTTTCATGACTGGTTTCCCAGGCTCTATTTTGCAGATCAAAAGTCTTTTGAGAATATCTTATCTGCTGTTTTAGCAAAGAATGTATAATTGATAAACATCCATTGAAAGTAATCTTTAAACACAGAATTTAAAGGTCTGTTAAATGGTAAAACATTGATTAGTAAGAGACAAATCCTATCTTCCCCAGCCTAATTCACAAGTGAGAGGAGTTGCTAAGAGAGGAGTTACTGGCATTGACAGAACTGTTAGCATTGGATTTAAGTACTGAAAGCATAGATTGGCCTGAGTTACTGTGTTGGGTTGAACCTTCTATCCCTGAGGTTCTCTATCTGCAGCATTTTCCCTTTTCTGAGATGTTACTCTACAATCTGCTACTCCAGCAAATCACATTGTCTCCCTTGTGAAAATAAGTTTTTGTCTATCTCCTTGTACCTCTAAGACTTCCATACCCTTCTATTTTTGTGGGGCCTTTTTTTGGGGTGGGGGAGGGGGTGGTTGGGTTTTTGTAATTATGAAAATACAACTGTTTGACAACTCCAGTGTTCAATTACCAATGCTTTCAAACATTCCAAATAGTTATTTTTTCCTGGGGGAGAATGTAAATGAGAACAGCTCTTAAACCTTCCACATCCTCATTCGGGGTATTATCATTTATTATTCAGGGTATCATTATTTAGTATGAGGAATAATTTTACCATTTGAAATCTATATCTTTCTAATCAGCATTAGTGAAGTCTGGACAAAATACTTAAAATCAAGCTATATTTTTGTTGACTAGAGATTTAAAAATGCAGGATGTCTGGATTCCAGACCTGTATTCTATATTATAAACAGAAAGATAAGTACAATACAAAAGCTTTCTCTTCTGTTGTTTTAAATTGCAATGCAAACATTTATTGGTTATCTAAGTAGTTGCAGTTTAGAGTCTTATTTAGAACTGACATTTACACATCAAGTTGCTGGTATTGATGTAGTTCTGCCAACCACCACTTTGTACAGTGGGGTCATGGTGCTTGGTACATTACTACTAGGAACAGATTTTTATTTTTTTTTAATGATGTGGAACTTTATATTTACAAGAATTCTTTCAGCAAAGTCCATCAAGCTTCAGCCCTGAGCAGAAATCTGGTGATAATCTGATTCATTAGTCTAAAAGCAAGTCAAGGTTAGGTGAACCATTGAAAAATAAATTACTAAACCACAGACTTAAAGAGTGAATGCTACATGTTGATGTAAGCTGGCTGGAAAAATAGATGTTGTAATCTTTGGCTTTTTGCTAAAAGGAATCCTTTATACAGATGTAGGCTAACTGCTTCACTATTGCCTGGTATAATTGGTACAAGCTTGCCAATTCTATTTTGGAATTTGGAAGTCTGAATGAGATAGATAATTTGAAATATCTTAAAATACTTATATTATCTAATGCTGATTTTAAAAGGCAATTTGATCTTGGCAAGATTAGCCTGGGGCTTCCTTTAGCTAAGCTTGAATAATGAAATATTTAATGCAGAGGTAAATTGTGAGGTTTCTAACAATGGTCTGGATCAATCAAGATCAACTTTTTGCTTTGTGAATTGTTTTCTATTTAGATAGGGACCACCCACCACTAATGCACTAACTTGACCATAACTTTGTTATGTGAGTTTATGTCCTGTTGGAGAACACTGAATGAAGCTTTCAACTTTGTGGGCAAAGACTCAAAACTTCACTGCTTGGAAACCACGTTGGATGGAGCTTTGAGTAGCATGGGCTGGTGGAAGCTGTCCATGGCCAGGGGCAGTACCCTAAATAACTGTGAAGGTCTCTTCCAACCCAAGCCTTTCTGTGATTCTGTGATATTAGTTAAACCATTGAAGCTAATTGCTCTACATGTAACATGGGGATCACTTAAGAACACTCTGTGCTGAGGTAGGATCCCTTCATTAAAAACAGAAGGGCTCCTAGCTCTGGTATTATGTTGTATCAGTTTAAAGAAGGGCTGTCCAAGGAAGAAAGAAACAGGGGAAAGGGGTGAAGATGAACACAGTTCATCTGAGGAGTGTTTAAGCCTTCCCTTACTAGTCTAGAATGGTTTTGTTTAGTAGGGGAAAGCAGTACTTGTGGGCAAAGAACAAATTCCTGTTAATAGGAATAGGAAAGGAGGGTATTGCAAAATAGTTACCCTGAAAATTATCTGCTGGATTAGTTCCCCTTCCTTTCAGAGCAGAAATTGAAAATACGAAGTGTGCATTTTAGATTTCTTGCTATTCTGTGGTATCTGTCTTGATGTCATATCTTTTTAATTTCTGGTTTAGGACTTCACAAATCTGTGTTTTTTAGAAGCTAAGAGATGAGGAAAACAGGCATTTAAGTCTGCAGGTACACCAGACCAACTTATTAAAAACAAATTTTGTGTATTTGTTACTACTAAAAAACCAACCCAACTCATCCTCTCATGTCCACTTTTGTGGTCTTCCTTTGTTATTACATTTCTGGCAAATAAAATATATACCTTATACAGTAAGTTTGGGTTTATTTTAGTTCATAAGATGTCATCCTAATGATTTAGACAGTGTCTCCATTCTCACAGTCATGTAAATTTGCAATAATCTTCTATAGTAAAGGCATTAATATGCACTCATGACTCTGGCTTTTTTGGTGATACTCCCACTAAAATATAAGTGTAACTTGCATTATCTGTGGAATATTGCTGAACATTTGCATAAGCATGCATTTACCAAATTGTAGCAAGAGAAAAAACGCAGCATAATCATATCATAATTGCATAATCAATTCACTGTGATTATATTTTCTCCCTTGATGCAATTTAGTAAATGGGAGTTTGGGTGAATATGAAAGAGAGTTTCTTGCTTACTGTGATGTGTTCAGTTAGTTTTGGGTGGCTTTTTCAGTTCAGAAACGGTAATAAATATTTTTTATATTTAGTTCAGTTCATTTCCCTAATGACCTTTTCAGACTGTGCAGGTATTTTCATGGAGATTAGATCTGTTTTTGATGGTTTAAGTTAATGGATTCTTCTGTTGTCCTAGATGTTATAGAATTATAGCATTGTAGAATCACAGAATGGTTTACATCCAAAGGGACACCTTCCACTAGACCATGGTGTTCAGAGCCCCATCCAACCTGGCTTTGAGCACTTCCAGGGAAAAAACATCCACCTCTTCTCTGGGCAACCTTTTCTATGCCTCATTGCCCTCACAGGAAAGAACTTCTTCCTAATATCTGATCTAAACTTACTCAGTTTGAGCCATTCCTCTTTGTTCTGTCACTACATGAAAAAGTCTCTGTCCATCTTTCCTGTAGCCCCCCTTCAGGTGCTGGACAGCCACAATTAGCTTACCCTGAAGCCTTTTCTTCTCCAGGCTGAACAATCCCCATTCTCCTCCTTTCCTTGTAGCAGAGGGGCTCCATCCCTCTAATCATTTTGGTGGCCTCCTCTGGGTTTGCTCCAACAGATTGATGCCTTTCCTGTGCTGGGAATCCCAGAGCTCAACACAGCACTCCAGGTGGGCAGTGGTGCTGGCTGTAGGAGGCTACTCCACATGAGAGTAACCAGAAGAATTCTTTAATGTGAAATTTTTTTTTCCCATTGGTACTACTTTGATTATTCAACATTACTAACATTCCTTTACAGTAGCAAGTGTTGTAGGAAAGCTTTGAGCAAAAAAGGTGACAAAAGGAGTTTGAGATCTGAAAGTTACTTTTGGTGTGTGGTGGAAAAACTATTTCCTATTTTAATACAGAATAAAACAAGAAAATAGCTTAAATCTTGGGAGTAGTAGTATGACAAAAAGGTACTTGTCAGGTAGATTAGGTAGATTAAACTAAGTGTAGTTTAAATCTCTGTGTAATTTTCTTAGTTGTGCATGAGATAGCTCTGTTAAGAAATATGGAGTATTACTGGCTGTAATACTGATTCCTACATGCTGTAGTGTATTTAGGATTTTGTAGTGTGTTGTATAGGATAGGGCATATATTCTAGCTGCAGTTACTGTAACAGGGATAGATGTTCTTATGTGGGCAACTAGCCAAAAGAGCTAGAACCCTGTCATGAAAGTGTTTTTGCTATTTCAGTGAGGTGTAATCATGTGGAGGTGGAGGAGAGCAAGTAATAGATCTGTAGGTATCACAAGTGCCTTATAAATTAACCAGATGCTCTTTACTTTGAACTGTATTGCTATTTTAAATTTTCTGTTTTCACACAGGGTAAGATTCTAGGGTTTTGCATATGTCAGTAGGTGTCACTGAGAAGCTCTACCATTAAAAGCAGAGTACAAAGCCTACTGAATATGGAGTAAATCACAAGACAGTTGTAGCTTTACTGCTCTGTTTAAGCAAGTGGGGAATGCAAGCTCTGCCCTGAGGAGGGTAGTGACTAAATACATAAGATCAGTAGCCATGCTCAGAATGGGTGGATGAGTGCTGAAAAGGTGCAGTCATCCCTAAGCAAGGACAGATGTTGCTTCTCTTCATGGCTTAAGATTTTTGTTTGGTTTTTTTTTTTTTTTTTTTTTTTTTGGGGGGGGGGGGTGGGGGCAGTTGTTGTGTTTGGTTTGGTTTGTTTTTAATTAGTTTTGTTAAGGCATCTTAACTTTGCTATACTCTATTTCCAGGTATCCAGTAAGTTACATTTAAGTTACAGTGAGGGAGAAGAGGGTTTGAGAATGAAAAGCAGGCTAAAATCCAGACCTATTATTTATTCATTTCTCAGTGTTCTAGATGTCTTTGGGATGTTCTTTGACATTCATTATTTCTGGCAGCAGTGCTGGCTTAGGCCCCCACTGCTCCTTCCCATGGTGCTTGTTCCAAATCTGTATAATCTTTGTGGGATAGAGAGGTAAAGTGTATCAGACTTGTTTTACCATGTACCAAAACTGGTGCTCAGAGGTATAAGGACTAAAAGTGCCTTGGAGGATGTGGATATTGTATAAATATCTGTGTATTGGAGGTTTTTGTTTTGTTTTTTTTCCCCCACTCTTTCTCTCCTTTATTTCTCTGAAAATAGTTATTTGGACATAGAAGCTGGTTGCTGAAGTATTGTTGCTGGACATTGGAACAGGAAATTACAAAGCTGATCTTACAGTAGGGGTAGAAGGAAGAAGATTAAAAAAATATACCCTGAAAGTATTTTAAGAGTGTAAGATCAGATTCCCCTTCACCACCCTGTAGAATTGAATTAAGGAGAGCATGGTAGAAGGTGTGCATGATATAGGAGCTCTAGTGGAAAGTGGTAGGTAGAGGGGATAGAAAAGTACCAAGGATTGATGTTTATTCCTAACTGTCCTTTGTCTGAAGTTGTCATGTTGTTAGTCACTGGTTTGGAGACCTCATGAAAGCTGGAAGATTGCAGTTCAGGACTTGGGAAAAAGCTTTAATTGATCTACAGTGTTTTCACTTCAACTTTAGATGTGAGATATTCCACAGTCCCTGTTTGCTCCTCTGTGGTATGGTTTCATACACTTTGCTGCATTATCACAGCTGCATCTGCCATGGAAAGGGTTCTGTGGGAAGTCAGTAGAGATGCTCTCCTAAAGCTTTCTTGTCCAGCTATTGGATGAACAATCTTTCTCTTCCCAGAATCTGAAGAAGATAGCTGGAAAACTGGCTGACATGCACTTCAGTTTCACTAAGGACAGTGATGGTTTTGGGGAAAAGGTGCAGTGGTTTTTTAGGAATTAGTTGGGCTGCATAATTAGAGGCCTAAGGCCTTCAGTTGGGAAGGTGCACTGCATTCAGAGTTGTGAAAGATGGCTTGTTCTTTGGGTAGCCTGGGTAGCCAAGAAAATGTATTTGTCTCCAGCTGGCCAAGTTATTGCAGCTTTTCTTTAAGGATTTGCACAAAACTGCAGGCATCTGCCTTTCATCTTTAGACTTGATTACTATAGCACATGTTTTCTTAACATACTTTATGCCTGACATTTTGCTCTAATCAGCATTTTCAAGTGAAACTGCTTGTGAGGGGGCTTGCTAGACTAACATGCTCTGTATTTTGCATTATTTACAAGTTTTCTTTTGGAATTGTTTCGTATTTGATTATCTGACATTTCATATATCCAAAGACTGACTTTATGGAGCATTTATTGAAATATATCTGGGCACACTAGCAGCCTACTCAAGTCATGAGAGCCTGAATCTTACTGTTTCCAAGTCTTGATACATGGACCTGAGCTGTCTCTGTGGATTCATAATTTTTTTAGCCTTCCTGCTTACTGAGATCTCTCTTCCATCTTATATTTTTTTAGCTTGAACAGAATTTCCTTAGTTGTTTTTTGCATCATGCAGCTGGTAGTCTCTTGCAGTTACTTATGATTGGAATCATACAGTTTTTTAAGCCTCTGAAAATATTTGAAGTTCTGCACTTCCTAATAAAAAAGCCTTTAGTTAAACAGCAATAAAGATAGAAGAACCTAGGGATTGTATCTGATGCTGCTTGCATTACTTAAAATTATATCCATGGATTCTTTATGCACAACTGCTTTCACCACCACAAACTCTCCCCACCCCACTGCCAAGACCCTCAAACCAGGTGTCAGTCCTTTCTCAGACTTCAAAATTTTTTAAGGTCTATGAAAAATACAGTGACTGCCAGTAGAAGAAGAAAGCAGTCAGTTTAACTGTTGATACCTTGAGTAGGACTTCCTTACATACATAACCTGAAATATTTTTACAGCTGTAGCAGGTTAAAGGGAAATGCAACAGTATAAATAGTGTCTGAGGAAATAAATAAATAGCTTGCCAAATAGTCTGCTTTCCTTATGGCCTGACAGCTTACTTGTGCAGCTGGACATACAGATTTGGACAAGTGTATTTGAGGAGGTACTTGAGAAATATTTCTCCACACTGGCTTTGTAGAAAACCCATTGACCTGTAAAAGGATGCTGCAGAGTGCTGTATGTTCATCTGGATAGTAAATGTATTTTGTTCTTCATTACTGGCCCTAGCTATCCTGAAGATATTGTCATGTGTGCTTTACTTAACTCAGTGCTTGCAGTCAAATGCTACTCAGTTTTCATCTACTTAGGGTAATGGTAGCAAAGAATGGCCCTCAACATTTGGTTACAAGAATGAAGATACAGAAATTCTGAAAATAATCTAATGCAAATAGTGTCTGCATTTGTAGGCCAGTGCTTTTGGTTTAGTCTTCCCCTTTAATATGTTGGTAATGGGGATGTCCCTGACCTTTACCTTCCTTGGCTGAAGCTTGCTACATTTTTATCATTGTTTCTCTGTGTTTTCTTTCCATATCACATTCCTGACTCTTGTTTTTAAATCATATGAGCTGATTCCCTCTGTCTCCAGGAGAAAGTATTTTGAAAAATGTTCCCCATCCTATCTTGTAACACAGAAACATCTCTGGTGCATCTGTTGGTGGGAACACAGAGCAACTATTTTTCTGGGGGAAATAAAAACCCCTAAAACATAATGGAAGACAAGGAAGAAAGAGGCAACTCCAGTTTATGGCTACAAATACCATTCTACTGCAATGGTGAAGAGGAAATCCTTGGTTAAGGAGCTGCTTGGCCACTGCAAAGTGATTGGATTCTAATATATCTATGAAAGAGTTACTCTGGATATTTGCTACAAAGAGATGAGTGGCCTCTTACTCCTGACTCCTATTGCAGCTTTCTCATTGTTTTCTGTGACTAGAATGTCAGCTGTTCCTGCTGACACATTCACAACTGATTTGCCTAGAAAAAGTAGAAAGTTTTAAAAATTTATTATTGAATATAAATGGAAATATGTTTGTTTCTATTGATGTGAGGGAAGAAGATATGAATAAAAACATTCAGATCCTATTTGCTGTGGAGTAACACTTAAATTCTTAATAGAGTTTTGGATTATAAAGTTAAATTAGGTGGCTCTTGCACAAAAGGAGATGAGAAGAGAGACCTTTTGTTTTACTATAAACTTTAATGCAATTCCAGAATACATTGACAGGCTCTTCAGTGCATCAATAGGGCTGCACTAAAATGCTTGCTGTTTTCCTTGGGGTATTTTCTGTTACTTGAAAATGTACAGCAAACTAGTCATAACAATATTTTCTCATGAGAATAGTGGTGAACTAAGGCTTGGTTTTTACATTGACATTACCAGCTCAGCTTCTTTTTGCTGCCAGAGAAATTCAGTAGAGTTTATAGTGATATTTCCAACTATATTAGTTGTGCTGATTTGTTGGTATTGTGCATTATAATACCATTAAATTCTTAATAAAAAATTAATGTAAATAATTTGTCTATAGTACTTAGAAGTCGACTGGGGCTGATTTGTATAGGCAGAGGCTGCCTGCTGATTAATGGCATTCATTCCAGTAATGCTCTGTTTGTTTTAAACAACAATTGAGTAATTATGTGCAGACTGCCAGGTATAGAAGGTGATTCTCAGGCAGGTAAATTTTAGTCCTTGATCTCACTGAGTGGGTCTCCTGTGGGCTTGTTGATGCCTACTTGTAAGTGTTTCCTATTAGGTTTGTAGAAAAATCTGAAAATGGGGAAACTGGTCATAAACTGGTATATTCTTCTAAATATGAGGTATTAGGATAAAAATCTACTTTGGGGGTATGTAGTTTCAAAACAGTGATTTAGATCATCAAGTGCTTAGAGCAGTAATTGTTTGAGAAAGCTGAAGGGTTACAAAGCTTCTAAGACATTGCAGTGAATGTGGAAGCTGGGAACAGGAGGAGGTTATCTTCCTATCACTAGACCCTAGAATATCTTGAGTGATGAAATACACAGTTTGAGAGAGACCATGTATTTCCAGAACCTAAACTTCTGTGATTTCATTTTATGAAAGTCTGATTGGTTGTATAATTAATTGGATAAATGAGATTACAGATTGATGGCTTCTTATTCTAATCAGCAAGAAAAACCTGCTGATTGATGATAAAGTGTGGTCAGTATTCAGCATGTTTTCAGATTTTTATTAAAGCTCTTAATTCAGTTCATAATTCTGTGAAGGGGGTAATGTTTAGCATATGTGAGCATAGTTTTAAAAAAATTATCTAATATTTAGAATATGATTTTATTCAGTGCCATCAAGAAGAAAAATCACAATGTATATGTGATAGAGCAGATCATATTATCAGTCATGAAAACTGCAAGATGGAAAGAATTGGTTTCATCTCCAAAAGCACAAAGTGACTTCAGTGTCCAGATCAGTTTTAACTCTGAATATCAAAGTGGAAAACCCAAGCAATAACGAGCTGAAGTCTAACAAAATGGATGCTTATGAAGGCCAGCAAAGTTACCTCTTCAAAACTAGTTACTGTCCACAAAACAGGCTGAGTAATATAGCCAGGTTCTTAGCACTGCATCTGTTTCTGAGGCTAACACTGCTGACACTTTCCTTTGCAATTTTGGCATGACTTTCACCTGACAAGGACTTCTTTCAGGGAAATCAAGCTTCTTTTAAAAAGCTAAATAAATTTACTGTTAAAGAGAATGTTCATCTCTAACAGTCTTATACTTCCTAATTAAAAATATAGAAGTCATGATATAATTAGTACCTGTGTTGAAGGGGAGGGGAAACGTAGCTTGAATGGATCTGCCAGAGCTTCTTTCACCTACTCTACTAAATCATGACCATTGAGGAGCAGCAAACATCACTTGGTGCCAGACCTTACAGAGTTTGCAAGTCTCAAAGGGCACTCAGAAGGATGCATCCAAGTACATGAATTTGGTATGTGTACAGTCACAACTGTGTGTTTGATGTAGTCTGCTACTCCATTTTTCCATATGGAAACCATGTTGGTGGAATTAAAATATGAGGATGAATGTGGTCATTGTGGTCATTCCAGAAACTTCAAAGATACAAGAAAGCACCACCATACACTAAAACACTCTAGGTGGTCACATTACAATTATATTAAGGACCAGTGTATACTAGTTAGGTACTATTCAGAAATATCTTTCTTTTTCTTTACTTTTAAAAATCTTTCATACATAAAATACTTCCTTTTAAGAGTGTGCCAGCTTAGAATCCAGAAGCTATAGATAAATGCAGTGGCACTCTTGGTATCAGTAGTGTTACTCTTTCTCGATAGTTCTATGAAAAAGTCTCTCTTCAACAGTGCAAACACTCTCCTTGCTAGGAATTCAGGCTTTGAGAACAATATCAATTTAGAAAATAGTTGCACTAATTTCTCACTTTGATAATTAAAGTGTGGTGTAATTCACAGAAGCAAAAGAGAAATAACAAGACCAGATTTCAGGGAGTTTAAAACAGCTTTGTTGCAACATTCCAGCCCTTTGTGGTACTGCAAAAGGGTAAAAAAATTAAAGCTATGAAAAAGCACATTGTCTATTTAATCTTTATAAGAGTATTCACTAATTTTGATTTTTGTTTTCTGGTGCAGAGTAAACATTGGACTAAACTCTAGCAATAGTAGTTTTAACTGTTAATTCTGTAAAAATGTAAATATGCTGAAATTTTTGTCAGAATGTTTTATAGACTTTTGACTAAGTTAATAGTGGTAGTGGGGAACAACCAGAAAGTTCTCTTATCAAATATGCTGTTTCACAAAATACAACTCAGGCCTTCACTTGTCATGAAACTTCATGTAGCAGTGTATTAAAGTTACACATTTAAAATCACTCAAAATGGGAGTGTTCCCATCATTTCACCCCACATTAAGTTTCAGATCTATGTGTATTTATTGTAATAAAAATTTGTGTTAATGTAGTGCCTGACTCCTAATGAATAATTTGCAAAAGAGGTGGACTGACAGTTTCTTAGCATATTGTGTTTGCATCTTAATGAACATTTTCTGCTTGGTCATGATCAAAATAGGAATACATTTACATAATGTTAATCAAGTACTTGTTAATAACACTTGTAATAGGGCAGGTCTTAAATTTAATTTTTACTGTGTGCATGTCTGTAACATGAACTTAACAACTAGTTTAAAATACAAGCTGCTGTCATGGTGAAAACTGATGTTAACTATCCTTATTACACATTCTGTGTTAAATGTTCTTTTATGATGTTTTATAGATTGATATTTTATAACTCATTCCTATTGCTAGCTCTCTAGACATAAATCTTATGTGAACTTTCCCTAATCTTTCTCAACCTTTTTAATTTAGAGGATCACTTTCCATTTTTAGCTGTTCATGGAATCATAATTCTCTTCTGCTGGTTTGGTACCACTTTTTCTTTGGAACCAAAAAGTAACAGGTGCTTTTAAAGATCAGTGAAGATTTTTGAACTTGCATCCTAAAGGAAGCAGGTTGTTTTTGTTGGGTTGGTTTGGTTTCCTTTCTCCTTTGTTAAAGTACAAACCTCGTCAGCTTAAAGCTGAGAGAAACAGAGAAATATATATAGAGATAGAAATAGTTATTTTTAGACAAGGTGATGCCAGACCTCATTTGTTTGCTGCCTTCTGTTCCTTGTAATGGCATTTTGTACAAAAAATTATGAAAGGAGGCATAAGAAAATAATTTGTGACACTCTTAATTAAAAATAAAATGTCAGTCACAGACAACCTGTATTGGCTGTGTAATTTGGTGGGGGGGGTTTATGTTGGGTTAGTTTTTTTGTGTTGAGTTTTTTCTCTTTGTATTCCAAGAGTGTTGTGTATTTCATTGTTTTATTAATCAACAACCCAGAAGTTAGGATTCACCTTTCCAGAATCAAGAGGAGATTTTGTGATAAGAGAAATATATATTGGTTCCCATGGAATGTTATGGCCTAAAGATGATGTGGCAGAGCACAGGGAAGTAGAATGGAAAAATGAGCAAGGTGAGACTATAGGAATAAGAAGTAAGACTAAAAAGAGCCCAAAGGATCACTTTGCTGCTTCTGTGACAGTGATTTTCATCCCTTAGCACTTACTGTGCCCATAACATTACTGCTGGGCCTGCTTTGAAATTCCAGTGCCATTCCTGTTCTCTAGAATCAGGGCTCACTTAATGCAAGTCTCTTAACTTCTCCCAGTGGTCAATTGTCATAAAAATCATATGCAGACTGTAAGAAGCAATTCTGTCCCTGAACTTGGTTCATACAGGCAGAAACCAGTTTTCTGTCAGCTTCTCACTGAGGTAAGCCATCTGTTGTTAGTGTTAAAACACAGACCATTGGACTGCACCCTTTTTCTGCAGTAACCTTGCACAACACATTTTCTTTTGGATAAATAGCATGTCTGTGTGTGCAGCTGTAGGACAACAGCAGGGGATAAAAAGGAGGTGATACCAGTAATAACAAAACAATGATAACTTGCTTTCTTTTTGTAATATTTATCTATATGTAGTGACTTTATTCCTGTGAATTGTTTGATTAAAGCCCATTAATTTACTGAGAAAATACCAATTTTTCTTTCAATTGCCTTTATGCAAAACAAATAGCAATCTGACTTTGACCATCCCAACCTTTTCTTCTTTGTTGAAATGACTGTGACATTTCTGTAGTGTCAGAGAACTTAGACAAAATGCTTTTCTACCAGAATCTGACATTGCTTTCCAGATGAAGCAGAAATCTTAAGAGGATCAATCTGAGAATCAGTCTTTTTCCCTGGGAGGTAAATTTTGCTGTATTGTGATACAGCCATTGAAAATGTGCAGCAGTCCTTGGTTTCCTTCAGCTCTTTACTGTGTCTTCTTTGGAACCTGTCAGCTGTGGTTTGCCATACTGGCTTAAGCCACTGATGGAGATGGGTTTGTGACCAGAGGCTGAGGAGGAGCAGACACATGGCCCATGCCTCACTCCTGGTTCCTGTTAAGGGATGGTGATTCTCAGGCTCTGCTCTGTCCACCTGAGCTCTTCTGTACAGTAAATGAGAGGCCAAAGGAGTTGACAGATACCACTCTGGCATCTGGAATTCCAGGAAAGCTAAACAGAAACAGGAGGCACCTGTTATCACCTCTACTATAAATACTTTGAAGGAAGCAGACATTCTGGTAGTAAGCACAAGTTTAGTGACCAGCTTCATAAAGATAATAACTGGGTTGGATTTTACAGAGAATTTGACTGTTGTACAAAATGTACATATTAGCTGAAGTTATATAATGAGAATATGATGGTGTGCTTTGTTTTGAGAAGGAACAGCAGTGTTTTAATTGTGCAGATTCTTTCTGAAAGGACCTGAATTAACAGATCACTATGGTGAGCCTTTGCATTCATTCAGTGCTGGGAAGAGCATTGCAAGCTGATATGTAATAGTTCTTCCAAAATAGATACTGACAATGGGCTCTCCTTGTGAGAGAAGTGATTGTTTTCACTTTGACATCAGTGTTCTAGTGTCTTCAACACATTCTTTCAAATACACATGAGCATGTTTAATTTTTTTTTTTTCTGACAACATTTTTTCACTCAAAGGAGGTTCTGATTTTGGTGCTGCAAGGTTTTCTGCTGGGTCTCTGCACTTCAAGGGTGGAGAAGTTGATCCCTTAGCATAAGTTTTATTTGCATAAGTATGCTATATCTATGTTGCATGATTACAGACCACCAGTATGAGCAGCAGAATATTACATGTCTGGAACTTGAAAAAATATTTGTATTTGATGTTTTTGTATTTTTTGTGAGCCAAGGGTTGGTTTCATTTTACAAAATAGTTGAATAGGGAAACGATGATTGAAGTAGAGGCCATTCCAAGAACCTAGTCTGTATATTAGTCATCTTCATGTTGCTATATCAGTGTTTTAGTGTGTAAAAAAATTTTTCATTGTTTTTTGGTTTTTTTCTGTAGCAAAATATAGATATAAAAATGCATATGACAAACTTGGATTGAGATAAATCTCTAAAAATACAGCATAGAGCAGAAAACAAACACAACTGAAACAAACCCAAATAGTTTCAGTTGCCACAGTGTAGTGATTATCTAGACCTTGACATATATATATATTTTAAGAATAAATACTTTCAAGTGGTTTGTCTAGTGTTATACACTTTTATTAGTATTGTTGTGGTTATTGTGATTTTTCAGTAAATTGTGAGTATATTTTATAATCTCTCCCAGTGTTTTCTCCACTATCAGAAGGATAGGGGACAGCTTGATGAGGTTTAGTTTTCCTGCTGAGTTTTAAAGCAGAATAAACTTGAAGAAGTGGAGGTTGAGGTAGCAAATTTTGGCTGAGGGATAAAATTTGTGAAATGCAAAATAGAACAAAACTCTTGACTGAAATAAAAACATAATTTTTATTTTCTGTAGGTGTGATTGACCTGGGAGAACTGTCTAATTGCCATTGTCTTAATCTGGAGACTGCTTCTGCATCTATTGATAAATGTGGATCTTCTTAGATCAGAATAATAGTGTTTTTATCCCTAAGTGTTTGGCTTTATTCCTGTTACTTTATTTTTGGTTGTTAATGGAAACTAGGCAACAGCAACTTGTGTGTGGGCATCTTACCATTTGGGTGTGTTTAAGACAGGAGTAGGAGCTTGGGAGGGTTTAGGAAGTACTGGGGAACTTTGACACTGGAAACTGAACAGCTGCAGGCTTGGTGCTTAAAATGGCACCAGTGAGAGGGCACTGATAGCTGTGAACAGGACACAAGTAGGGCCATTGGAGCAGAAAACTCACTCATTACAAAGTACTTGGCATAATCATGTACTGATCAGCAGTTTTTGGTGTTGGTGGCAGGGAGTTCCTTTGGGTGGGTTTTTTTGTGTTTGGGATTTGTTTTAGGGTGTACTACAGTCGAGTACTAGGTCCTCTTTCCCCTACAAGAAGTAAGTGCTTTGTTTTCCCAGTGGCAGTGCTTTGAGAAGAAAGGAATTGGATGAAATATTTTTCCTGTTTAGTTTACAGGTCTGCAGTCAAAAGACTTGTTTGCTGTTACTTTGTCTGCCACCACAAGTACCAAGAGTATTGAAAGATCCTCTGGTTCCTCTCTTGGATGTATTGCTGCATGCTAGCAAACTTTCTCTGAGTAGACCAGCAGCTCTGCATTCTTGATTCCTATTCAGTCTCTAATAAATAGTCAAAGAAATACCTTGAGCAATTTTATAATAATAAGTATGTTCTGTAGAGCAGAAGTTTGTGCTTGAAGGGAATTTAAGGGGAGCTGAAGTGATGCCTCCAGTGTTCTCAGCCTGTTCACAAGCCTTTTGTGTGTCATGTTATATTACCTCTGAGCTGGAAGACACTAAAACAAAATCCATTAGGACAAGACCTAATGTTATCTCAACTGCCTTACCTATAAAAAGATAGATGAAGACTATCATTCTTCTCATAGAGAAAGCCACATGTCCATTCCCCTCAAATCCCTGTGGCTTTATAAACAAATACATGTTTATTCTTTGATAAAGCAGCCATAGAACAAAGGCTGAGGCAGTAGATTGCATAAGCTTAATGGTTGGAAGATGGCATCCTCAGGCTGCTCACTGCTTTCTGGCCTCAGAGTGTTCCCATTCAAGTCTATTAAAAGCTACCTAAAAAGACTTTGAAAAGCTTTTGAAACTGCTGAATTTTTTCTTTTGTTTGTTTGGAAGTAGCACTACTTCTTTACCTCCAGTGCATCTGGTTAACCATCAAGAGTACCTGGTGTTCTTTCATTGTAGTATACAGGGGTATATTTTTCTGCTTCCTAAGATGGTTTCCCACCTTTCTTAGTGCGTTGGTGGGGTTTTTTGTTTGTTTTTGGTTTTTTTTTAAATGGCTATTTTTATTTTAACTTTACTTGCTAGAACTGTGGCTGTGATTTCATGGTGGTTTTCAATAAACCTTCAGACTCCTTCTCTCCACTTTGGAGGAGACAAGTTCTTACTCAACTGCATAATGTAAAGTAAAAGGAGAACATTGTTAATTATGAATGACTAGGCTTATTAGCTGTGTCCAGACAAATATTGCAGAATTCTGATGCCCTTCCCAAGGGTAAGTCTGAGATAGCTATGGGCTGCCAGATTTACTTTGTGTAGACTATTCCCAGCTCTCAGTAAATAATAACACAGACTTCTTTAACTTTTATGCAACTGTATGTGAATTTATGTACAAATAAGAAATTCTGTATTCAGTGTTTGCTCTTTACTGGAGTGTGGAATAATGCAACATACTCTAATTGATAGCCAACTTATACATTACTTTTTCTTTCCAATTCTTTATCTTTCTCCCTGTCATTAATGCAGTTTGACCTCATGAATTCTCCACATGAAATGGGGAATTAAGTGTGTTGTCTTGGTTGAGCCTGAAGCCCCAAGAGTTGTTAGCCTGGAGTAATTAATAGTAAGGCCCTCCAATACTCAAACACTTTTGGAGGTCATCAGTGATCTGAAGGTTGGTTTGTCTTGAGGACCATTGAAAAAAAGGTAGTCTGTATGTTCCTTTGCTTCTGTTATGTTTGTGCAGAAAGAAAAATGAAATTAAAGAAGCTGAACGTGTGGGTGAATAACATAACAAGCTTTCATTGGTAAATCCATGAAGAAAATAGCAACTTCAGTCTATGTGCAGACTAAAAATTTATACTACTATTGATATACATGTAAAAGGAGACATTCCTGTGGTACTTAATGTGTTCTGAAGTTTTATGAAATAATATTTTGAGATTTTTTTTAAATTTTGGAGTAGCTGAAGTTATCAATTTAGAGTTGTGAAATGCAGCTCCTAGACCCAGATGAGATGTGTACCTTACCTCCCATACTCCCCATTCCTCTTGGATTGCATGTTCAGCAGCTGATGATCTCTGTATTGTGTTTTAATAGCATTAATATTTACTTTTTAAGTCCTGGCAGTGAAGCAGAGGGTTCTGATTAAGTGTAGTCCAAGACAATACAGTATTATTTCAAAATAGTCACATTGATTGCAACAGCTGATATTACTTTGCCCTTAAATGAAGGGAGCAGTTTATTTTCATACTAATTTGGTGTTATATACCTTAATCTTTGCAACTCGAGTTTCTTTCTTTTCTGAATAATGTAAACAGTGTTTCCTATTCTAGCCAAGACAGTTCATTATAGCTTATAATGGGAATGTTTAATACATCTTTGCCCTGTGATACAGTAATCAGTTCTGACAAACCTGTGAAGCTCTGTAGCACTTCAGTGGCTTCTACTGATTTTCAGCCAAAAGTAAGAATTCATTCCTGAGAAGTCTTAATTTTTAACTGTAACTGAAGTGTGTGTGTTCTTTCATGGGTAGTTTATTGTTTTGATCCTGTATTGTGTGCCTAAGGATAAAAACATAGGCATAAATAGGATTATCTGATATGTAAGGGACATGAAAAGACATGGATTAAAATAGGTTGCTGTTACATATATGTCTGGTTTTTTTCAGTGATTTGATGTTGGCTAATGGAAAATGTTAAGCATATTTCCTTCTTTTCTTTTTTATATAAGTTTCTGACAGGAAATCTGTAGCTAAATATCAGTTTATGATTTCCATCTGTTCATGTATAATAGTGTCTTATAATGCAGTCCAGATTGGTGCCCAATGGAAATGTCCTATAGCAGGAGATAAGCTTTCAAGTGATTGTTTTACATACTAATTATTTTCTTAAATGAGTACTTTATATAATTTTGAAGACACAGAGCTTATTTTCAAGACAGCTTCCTTGGTGCAAAAATTCCCACTAATTAGCAAAGATAGTGCTTCATCTTTCTAGTGACAGTATTTTTTTAAAAAGAAAGGTTTGCATAATTGTACTACCATGGTAAAACGAGAAAATAAAATGCATCCTTAGATTCAGGTAGGCAACAGAAACAGGGAAATTGCTGCAATGTTTCTTAGTCACAAACTTCTGTGATCTCTGCAGTGTGTTCCTCAGCTAGTGAGGACTAGATTAAAGAGAATTTATTGTAACAGATACTGTTTTAATTCTGAGAGCTCAGGTGATTTAGACAAATTGGTAAAACTGTTAAAGCTCTAGCTTTTGCAAGATATGTGTCAGCCTATGCTTTACAGTGAAAATTTCCACCCTTCCCAGCTGGGAAGAAGGACTTGGTAATGAGAACCATGTGTTCTGTATGGTGAAAAAACAAGACAGCAAATAAACCTTACCTGTGTTATTCATGCTCTTCATCACATCAGTCTTGATTTTGGCCATCTGACTGTAAATGGCTGCAGGGGATTTGGGCTAGATGACCTTTAAAGGCCCCTTCCAACCCAAACTATTTTGTGGTAAATGGTAAATTATTGTTGCTTTTCTTTATAAACTTTGCAATCAAGTTACCTTAAAATACCTGTACTGCCTGAGAGTTTCCTAGTTTCACATGTAATGATAATCTGAATAATAGAATTAACATGACAAATCATCTTAATATTTATCAGTTTAGGACTAGTTTAAGGACAGCTGTATTGTGTGTTGAATGAGCCAGGATGCTGTCTGGGACTTCCAAACTGGGCTGAAAGTGCTTCTGAGAGGCAGAACTGTGCTCAGCCTAGTCAGGTTTAGCTTTGTAACAGCCTAAATAATTATTATCAAGATCTCTCACTTCCTGAAAAAAATGTGTTTCATATCCATGGTGAATTTCCTTTCACCAAGTTTGTTGCAGTTGTTTTAGTGGCATGAATGTGAATTTCCATGGGATTTTGCAGCTCAGAGCTGTTCTCAATGGGTAGGCTGGTTTCCTATGGTTTGCACAGGGTGACCTTTCACAGAGGAGCTGGGAGTATTCCATCTCAAGTTGGGAACTTGGAACTAGTCACATTTCAAATCATGAAGGGAGTGTGTCTGTCATTTTGGAAAATGAAAACCATTGGATTCAACTGCTTTTTTTATTAATATGCTGGATGAGTTTGTGTCTGGGCTCGTTCTCAAATGCTTGTATCTCAGAGCAGGGATTGTTCTCAAATGCTTCTATATCCACAGCAGATGTGCAGAGACAGCCAGTCTGACTCCCAGGCTCAGCTTGTGTCAATAGTGACCCAGAGCAGGCACAGTGTCAGGGGACTTGTGCTGTGCTCTCATGCACTGGCACCTTCTCCTCCTCGAGTGCAGCAGCAGAAACTCCTTTGCTCCTACAGTGTTGAGAGGTGATGTTGGAGTCAGTGAGTCAGGAGTCTCTGAATTCTTCAGGGAGAAATCAGAGTGCAGGGATTGAGTTAAAGCCTGTGGATGGGTTCAAGTATATTAAGCCACTCACACATAAAGCAGACATTTAAGTAGAACTAAGTTAGTAAGTTTAGGGTGAGTTCTAATGCTTTTAGTAAGTGAAAGGTTTCAAATGCCAGAGTAGCAGAGCGAGTTTTAGGGAAGGTTGAAACATACTGATATTTTCAGAAAGAGGCTCAAGGCCCACAGTTGTAGACAGGACTTAGACATAATAGAGCTATAGTAAGAATATTGTTTACACTTTTTAGATAGAATAAGATAGGCTGTATGAGTAGTTCTATACGTAACCTGGTGTGCTAAGAAACTGGAATTCTAATAAGTTAAGGAGTTTGCATCTTAGCTTGTTAGAAAAATCCTATGTAAGAGTATGTATTAGAGTGAGTTGGTGCTTTTAGCCTTTGGCTTTTGCCAGGGCTTTTAGCCATCTGCTCATTGCCAGGTCATTGCTTTGCTACTGCTTTGCCATTGCTTGTCTGCTTGCCTTTTGAGACTGTGCTTTGTAATAAGAGGTGTTTTGTAATAAATAACCTATTTAACTGTTAGCTGCTTTGCTTATTTAAGATAACCCAATGAAGTAGAAACCCAAGAGCTCCAGAGTTGGTGCCTTAGAGCCCTGGAGGTCTAAAAACCTTCACATTCTGGTGCCCTGTGTGAGGATTGAACTCACAACCTTCAGATTTAAAAACAGAGCCTCACAATACCTAAACCAACTCTTTTTTTTTTTTTCTGAGCAGCTGGAAGGCACAAAAGCAGAGCAGAGCTCTGACAGCTCAGTGCTTTTTTGTTCAACAGGAAATGTGTTTTGAAATAGAACTTACTCTGTACAATTACAAATACAGTTTTTTGAAGTCAGTGTATTACAGAAATTGTACCTCAGCTGAATAACAGGTTGAAATAGTTCATGGGGCATTCAAAATTACTGAAGTTCCAGATGCTAAGTGCCTCATGTAAAGTCAACTGACATTTCTGCTACCTGTTGCAGTTGTGTGACACTGACTACAGAGAGGGGCCTTTTCCATAGGAGCTGCTACTTTAATCAAATTACCATTTTTATTGAGATTTTTATTTTTTATTTATTGGGATTTTTAAAAAAAATTATTTGGATAATATGTTCACATTTAGACATACAGATGGGAGGCCACTTGGACACAAACCCTTAAATTTGACATAGCTTTGCTGAAAAAATAACTATACATATGTACTGTGACACAGCCCTGTATCTTGCTTGTGAGTTTTCTTATCTTCTCAGCTGGTCACAGGCTAGTAGTGTACAGAGATGTACACTACTATCTGATCAACAATTTAGATACAGAATTTCGTTGTGATGAGAAGTGACCTGTTCTCTTATTGATAATGTGGTGCATCAAACGTAGTGATAATTTTTACCCTGAGTCAGTTTTAATCCTGCATAGTGATGTCAGCCCAAGATATCCTTGCCTTCCTGAGAAGAAGATAATTTGGTATGAACTAGGTGTCAGAAGAGGTGTGAAAATATCTTGAGGTGGTTGTTTGGAAACTAAGAGAAGTTACTTTAATCTAGGAACGTAGAAGTAATAAGACTTCAAAAATTATTTTAATATAAGCAAGGGAGGTTGGTTTTTATAACTTGCATACATCCATAGTGTTTCTACTTTTCTAAGGGTAAGCTGTGAATTGGAAAAGAGGATAAAAATGATGAAGTAGATATAGAACAGTAACTGAGGAGTTGAGGGATGAGAGTATGCAGATTTTCAGTGTTTACTCATCATGGAGCTTCCTTTGCACCACATCATACTATAGAGCACTGTTGCCTGTTGACTTTCCCTCCATCTTTTCTGCCCAAAGTTGTGTATGAATTGTTGTCTTCTGAGCACTGTTGTCACACGGATAATTCCCTCTAACAACTGCAATTAAATTTGCTGAGTATCATGAGTCAAAGCTCAGTTTCTTTTATTTCCATTTATTTATTTTTAACTTTATTTTATGCAGTGATGTTGCCAGAGTCTGTATCATGACAAGTCGTTTTCAAGTTTCCTTCTGCTCAGTCTGAAGAGCAACTTCACTATTTAACATCTCTCTGAAAAGATGATGTGCCATCAGAATTCACCAGTGGTTTTTTTTTTTGCTTTGAAGTATCCCAGATAAATAATGTGTTTCTTACAAAAACTGTATCAATCAGTATATCCTCCCACAGAAGTTTATGGTAGTTCTTTTGTAGCCCCTCCCCCTAGTAATGGCTTGGATTAAAATATGTTTCTGATCTAAAATTCTGAAGTAGTAACTTCCATTTCATATAACAGAAGGGAAGACTTGTCTGTTTTTTCATACATCCTTTATTTGAATTACCAGCACATAATATATGTATATCTTTACATGGTTGCAACCTGTTAGCACAAAAATGAAATTTTGAACCTTATGCATATATGCAAAAATAGTAATTGAGACTTATGGCATTTGAGGATGGAGACTTGATGCAACAGCAAGGGAAATTTAAATCATATGTACAGAAACCATTGATGGTCACTGGAGACTTAAACCAAAAGCACCTCAGGAGAATTTGGGTTCATGAATGGAGATGTGAAGAACAGAGAGGGAATGTTCTAGATTAATTCAGTAGTTTCCACACTGGCATAGAAAGGAAGTGTTATGGCTGTAGAGCTTCTCTGGGGAAAGCTGAGTTCAGACCAATACCTGCACCTCTGGTGAGGGCACAGACTTCTCAATGTCACAGCATTTTTGGAAGCTTGGACTGTCAAGTTTCCACAAACTTTTTCTTTAAAACAGAGTTTTAGCATTGCTATTCATAGCCATTTTGAGCACATAATAGTTCTTTAAAATCAAGTTAAAATATCATCAGTGCCTTAGTATTGACAGCTCAGAACAGTCCTGCTCTCAATGGCAGCAGGATTATTGCCTTATAGAGCTCTGCAGGTTTCAGCCTTATTAGAAATGGGTTAATGCTAGATTTTAGCCTATTGACTATTGTTGGAAGCAGATTACTTTCCTTTTATGAAATAAAATCAGATCTGACAACTCTAAGTCTTAATGTCTGCAAAAAGATAATCTGACCAAAAATGTGGGTGTTCCTAGTGTTTGGTTTTTTCTCAAGACCAGTCAGCTCTTTGCATGCTGTGCAATTCTGACTGCTAACAAAGCAATATGTAAAGCTAAATCCACTTTCTTGTCATAAAATGAGTATTTTAATGAATTTGAAGTACCAAAAGAGAATCTAGATTCCTCTTTTTCTCTGGACTTACTGGGGGAATTATTTTTGACTTTTATTTCACTGGCATTGCCTTACCCAGCATAACATGCTGCAGTTCTAACTTTTACTAAGTTCAGTGATGGTGTGTCTCCTGGTAATGAGTGATTATGCTGTATGGTGGTCAGGAAGCATTGGTAGAGATTGATGAATACAAATCTGTTGTATTCCTTACTGCTGTGGGACCAAAGTAATGAGCAAGGGGCTGGAATTGTTTTTTAACTTTTTTAACAGCTACCTGAGATGCAGTTGAAGGAATTGTTTGCTCTTTTGTTCTGGATGAATTGTCATCAAATGGTCCTTCTTCTTCAAAATAAGATTTGGGAGAAGACCAGAATATTTCTCATGCATGTAGGAAAATAATTCTTTTTAATTAAAAAGATTAATCCAGTCTAAATCAGGATTAACACCAAGAGGCTTTCAATGAGCCAGCTGGCTCTCTTGCCAGTGAGAAGTTTTTTGTACAAAACCACCTTACTCTACACATCACTGGCCTGGGCTGTTTCTGTTTTTACCAAGCCCAAGGAACCTCCATATCTCTGTCATGAAATGAGGTCAAGCTCTTGCTTGTATAATTTTGATTTTGCTAATCAATGTCTGCTGCAAAGAGATTTATAGTAGTGATGTTGATATGCAAGTATTTGAGCTAGGATTGCTTCTGTTTCTTAGCATGGAGAAGATGGTGGTGGAAGGTTTGCATGAGCTGCTAGTTGTATCACAAATGTTCTGCAATGCATGGTTTCCAACTTGTATTGAAGATTTCATGTGGACTTCTGTCATGGAAGTCCAGCTGAGCTTCCAGAGCAGGACCAGGGAGGGTACATGCTGAGAGGGCTTCTTTGTAATGTTCCCTCTATGGACTCCTTGGGTCCACAGGGCCTCTGCTCCTCTGGATCCTCTGAAACTCAAAGGGGAACAGCTCCCTTAAAGCAGAGATTATTTCATTTGTGAAGGAATGAGGTTCATATTGCCTGTATTTTTATTCCTAGTTCTGCCTGAGAAAAGCTCGGACTTAGGTGTGAAGAGGGGAAGGATACAGCAAGAAGAGTTTTCCAGAGATAATTAAAGAGTTTTAATTTAGGGTTTGTTGTAATTCTGGCATTTAATGAAAAATAAGGGGGCTTTTGTACTTTCATGTACTTTAAATGGCTTTGATGTTCCTGAAATGTAATTTTTAAGTGGTCTGTATGTTAGAGCTTATTTTTATTCATGCTTATCTTTTTGATCTCCATTGCAGATGAGGTCTTTAGGCTGCAAACCTTAGATTAGAAAAAAGATAAAGCAGTATTTTTTAGCTATGTTGATACTCTAGCTGCATGAAGTAGCAAATATCTTGATTAACAATTCACATTATTGAGGGGAAAATAAAACTTCTGATTTCTATACCCTGCTATAAAGTAACCAGGATATAGAATTTAATTGAAGCTCTTAAATGAAGCTAAGACCAAGATAAATGGTTTCCATAAAGAAAACAAAAAAATATAATCAAGAACTTATCTAACCAGTATTTTTAAAATGTAATTTAAATTAATTCTGTAGGGACTTAACAACCGTGGGGCTCATGCAGCAGGCAGGCTCATTTCTGTTTTTTTAAAACTTCTTTCAAAACTTGTGTTTTACACAAACTCCCATAACAACATTAAGGTTAGAAATCGTGTTTATCCCTGTAAATTCTGAATCTATACATAGCCAGTGTCAATTCAGCAAATATCACGCTCTATCTGTTGGTGCTACACAGAGTTCTTGTAGGGTTATTCTTGGTGCTCTAACTTCCTAAGATTCCTAGTAAAATGTTTGGCTCTTCTACCTTAACCACGTCAGCTGCCTTCTGATCAGAAGGCAGTGCTGTTTGCTGCCTTCCCTTTTTTGGCTGTTAGACCAGATGGCAATAGCTTGTTTTCCAGATTAGGTTAGTTTAGCCAAGATGTGTGAAGACAAGCAGGGGTAGAAGTGCAATATGTTGCAAATAACAGTGTATCTTAGCAATTAGTTTTATTAAACCTGATGATGACTTTCTAGAATACAGCATTGTCCTTACATATATGTGTTTTTAATGATTTTAACAGATAGTTTAGTGATTATTTTTGCTTTTTTGCTAGTCAGTACCCTTTTTAAAAAGTAAATTATTATATGGCTGCAGAAAGCTCTTGTAGTAATATAAATAAGACATTTAAATAAGCACCAGTCTATAGGCTGCCTTACTAAATAGAGTCAGACACTCTATATTGATCTTGCTTTTTTTACTGTTTGAATTGGATTTTTCTTGAAGGAGTGATGTGCATATTTGTATTGTGGAATGCTTGTGACAACCGTATGTGTGTAGAAAACAGTTCCATTAACTTTTCTTGCTAACACTGGAGACCTGCATTAAGATGTTAAGGCACTATAAATAAGAGCAAACCCTGCTGTTATATACTCAGCTGAGGTTTATTATTTAGAGAATAAATCCCTGGTTTCTAACTCATTTTTCTTTGCTCTTATCATAGTCACAGTGCTTCATAGCAGTTTGATGACAGTTTTGGTGTTCTGAAAGCCTTAAACCTTTTCCTTGTGTGATTACATCCTCCTCTTTACAGCTATCTGTTTGCTTGTCCTAATGAAACAATAAATTGCAAGTGGCTGGGAGAAAACAAAGATGAATGGTGACTGTTGTGTTTGTTCTCATGTTAATTCATCAGCTTGAATTCAACAGTTGGGTCCAGCAAAACAGATAAGTGAAGTTGGAAAGCTTATGGAGCTGCTTGATACCTGCTTTTTTAAAATATACTACTACATCATGGTGCCTAAAGATTTTGCTTCTGTAGATTTTTACCTGACTTTATGGTTAGCATTATGTGCAGTGTTCAGGAGTCATAGCAGTGATGCTGTTGTTAGAGCTGCAGGTGTTTTTTAAGTATGCATCTTTTGTTTTAAAGCATGTACTAATTTTTGAAAATTTCATATTTGGTGGCATTAAGTGTGTTTTTGTTTTTTTTTTGTGTTTTTGTGGTTTTGTTTGTTTGTTTTTTTGGTTGTTGCTGTTTGTTTGTTTTATTGGATGCTGTTTTACCCAAGTATTTGCTATAAGCTGTATTATTTCTGGCAATAACTATGCTTGTTGGGGTACCTAAACTTTGATTTATATATGCCATTCATCTAACTTCCCATGGGATTTTGTCTGGTTTTGCCCTCCCTGGGACCATTTGAGATGCAAGCCCTTACTGGTCTTACATCTTGCTAAGAGACAGGTTGACTTAGTAGTACATGCATGATATGCCTGGTCTTAAATCAAAAAAGAGCCACAACATAGTCTCTAATTAAGATTTTTTTGTGCAGTGAAGTGCTGGAAGAAAAATATATTAGGCTGTATGTTAACTGTAGTGTTAAGGAAAAAAAAAATAGAGCAAGCAAGTACTTGGTCAGACCCTAATCTCTTTTCCTTAACAAAATCTGCAGAAAATGAGAAGTGCAGGCTCTGATGTTCAGATCAGGTTGGATGTACATGTGGGATGGTGATTTCATTGCAAAGGGTAAACATTTGGTTTTTAGTTTTAAATCAAAGCCTTAACAATATTATTGACTACTCAGTATGCTTCTACTTGTATGTTCAAAATAAAGTCCTGGCAGAAATGCTGTCTTGAAATAAAGTGACAAATATCAAATGTCAGTGGAACTGTAGCAGGTTTTTCAGAATTGCTACTTCTAATTTTCAGGCAGCTGCTGTGTTAAATTCCAGTTAACAATCTCATGCCTGCTTGGTTGTCTGTGTTGGGATTTCTGGGGGGGAGTATTTTTTCTTTTAACTAGTTCCAGTGAGAATTTGTTGGAGTTTAAAGATTGGAGTTTGAAAACAATTTTCTTCTGTCTGGTCAGTTCTGAAATGCAGAACAGTCTTTTTCTTCTGTTCTGAAAGTGCATTAACCACTATGAAAGAAAATACTTTGGCAATATTAGTGCTTCTACTTGGTCACTGAACAGCTGGGGTTTATTACAAAATGCCTTTTACACCTCTCTCTTTTCATGCATTACTTAAAAATAAACAAGCTGGGGTAAAATTTCTAAAATTAGTCAATAGAATTTCTTGCTGCTAAGGCAATTGAATTCTTAGAAGGGAAAGAAAACATAGGTTTTTGACCTGACTGAAAAAAATTTTAAATTACTTCTCTGGTACTGTTTTAAGCTTTGTCCTCTGTTTCCATCCTGGTTTGTGCTTTGCATGTGATCTTTGCTTGCTATAGGTCAGAATTGGGTTCAGAGTACATATGTGCTAAGGCTGTCCTGAATTTGAAGACTTTTTAAAGGGAAATGTTAAAGGTTTTAGCATGTATTTTATAGGCTGTTTGATACAGCTAGACTTGGAAATGACATCAGCAATCTTTATCTAAAATGCAAATTACTAAAATACCTTAAAGGTTAAGCTGATTTTAATTAGGAAAGTTGTTCTGAACTATGCAAATAAATATGTAAAAAGAGAAGAAAGCAAAACGTCCAAGTTACTCTCAAACAGAATAAGTTATGGCTACTGCATAAGGCAGTGCTTTCCACAGGTGTCAAAATTTAATTTTTAGGTACTTTTTATTAATTCAATTGATATTTTTCCTTCAGATTTAGTTGGGTATAGTGACACAAGTCCTCCACGGCCATAAATTGTCATAGCACCATTGATTCTTCCTCTTCTTCCCTGAAGTATTGATATCTTTGTGCAGCTTCACTCTGGTTTGTCAGTGTGTGCTGCTAAACAGCTCCCAGAGGAGACCACATTTCAGTGACAGATGAAGGCTGTGTGTAGATGGTGGGTGTTGAAAATGATTCAGAACATTAACTTTGCCACAGAATTATGATTCAGTTTTAAGGTGTTGTTCAGCATTCATTCTCCATCAGAGGGAATGGAGTCCATAGTGAGTAGTTTGCAGTCCTGGTTCAGTATTTAGGCTGGTTGTGTTTAACCTGCTTTTGGGCAGGGAGGCAGCCTGAGAGCTGCTCAGTGCCTCAGGCTGCCAGCTGCTAGCCTGACTGGCCTGGGAGCAGAGTGCAAAGAAAGCTGAGACACCAAGTCAGCTTTGGTGCTGTTCCCAACTCAAGAAACCTGCTTATTGTTTTAACAGGGCATCCTGCAGTGTGGATACACAGCAACAGTTTGCTCAGGGGTGCTGCTATCAACACTAGCTGTCCCCTTCCTTCACATCCAGCCAGTGGGACTCAAGTGTGAATCCACATCTTGTGTTGGGCAGCACTTGAAGGCTGCTGAGCTAAGACTTATTTTAAGACCGAGTCTTTCCTCATCTGCCATGAAGCATGGCAGGCACCCAAAACATATTGAAGAGAGAGACTAAATAATGTCTATAGATGCATACAGAAGGAAAATAGATGTAGAGGACAAAGAACATGGTTTGGGAAAGTAGAGCAGTATGCTCTGAATTGTTCTTCCAGTTATTTGAACTTCATTTTGACAGCCAGAAAGGCTCTAAATGTCTTTCATTAAGTGATAAGTGCTAAGTTAGAGGGTAAAGAAGAATTTCTGATTTTGATAGATTTCTTTGTTCAGAAATCCCAGGAGGTTCTTATGCTTGTGTGAAAAATGTGAGGAATTTGAAATGTTTGGTTTTGTTAATCTTTAAGTTGTTAAAATCCATGACACACTATTTTCTTTGGGAAGATTTTGTATGCAGTTATGCAGTTAACACTTGGATTTGAAGTAAATGCTAATAAGCTTGTTATACCTGTTTGAATGTGCAAGGAATGTAGACTAATAACTACTTATGATCCCAGTCATTTGTTTCTATAATTGTTTAAATATTTTTCATTTGGGTGATTTGTTTCTGTAATTATTTAATTATGGTTCAGCTGGTTTTCAAATATTTTTAGAAGTATGTATGGGTCCACTGCATTTTCACAGGTGATTTTATTAGTTGAGATCTTTGGTCTGTCCATTTCTCTCCAAATGTTTCTTGTTATTAACTTTTGAGCCTGTTGAGAAACTGCTTTGATTTGAAAGGGCAGTGACCTTGAAGTACAGATGATGTACAGATGAAATGTTGCTGTTAGTGCTTCCACTGAAGAAGTCATAACTCTCCCATTATGTTATTTTGTGGTAGCATGTGACTGGCAAACAAATTTGTGGCTAGCTATGATATTTTGTGGTTTATTGCTACAAGTGGATGGCTCAAGTAATGCAAGTCATTCCAAGAGACTGAGTTACAGAAATAGGATGAAGGCAGATTTAGAAGAACATATAGACAAAGAGGTGAAAAAAGAAACTTGTTCTACTGTTTACAAAGCAGCTACTTCAGCCAGCTGAGGACTTTCTGCAAGTAATTCATCTGCTGGTAAATAATGAGTTTAGCAACTGTTATTGCACTGATCATATTGGTATTGCCTATGTGCAGACTGTCCTTGCAATTGAAGAAAGTTTGCTCTCAGGACAGCTGCAGATGACAGAACAGAGTTTATCCCAAGGGTATAGCAATTATATTGTTTATTTCAGTGAAATTAAACAAGCAATAATAAAAAAGTGAGGGAATGTCTTAGACCTTAAAATTATCCTGTATTGCAGTTTTATGAAAACCTGTCTTGTATTTAAGGGCATCACTTATTTAAATGCTGCATATCTTTTTAAAGTGCACTTTTACAAAACTTGCAATTGTTGCTACTGTTACTCATGGGCTATAATGAAATAGGCCCTTAGGGTGGCTGACCAGGTGAGACACTTCCAGGTGCTTCCTCTGCTTCTCACTTCAACTTTCCTTGCACTTTAGCAGTTTATATCCTTCACTCCACTTCAGCTTTTTTTAAACTATTGCAGTTATTTCAGAAAGATCATCTCAAAGATCAGCTTTTGTTTTAGCTTGAAATTTAAAGCTTCCTTTTTTTTTTGTGATAGGACTGTCTGTGGACTTGAGGCTTCTGCTCCTTACCTGAGTTCTTGCTCTCCCCCCTCACCGTGGGAAGCTGAAGGTGGTTGGATGCAATAGCCTTTCTGCTAATTGCATCCAATCATGCAGCTTTTATATCTTATGCATGGTCTTTAAAGTGCCCTTATCACACTCATTCTTGAATCATCAAGGTTTAAAATACCTCATTAGAGGAATACTTCTCATCAATCCTCTAGCAAATCATGTCTCTTTCTCACAAATATTTCTCTCTTCCATGTAAAAGAGGAAGCTCTGTGCCAGCCTTTATCAGCCCTGGGGTTCTGTGCAGCTATGATTCAAATCTAGTTTAGATCTACTACTGTGGTGTAGAAAATACCAATTAAATTGGTTTCATTTCAGCCTCTCTAGGTGGTATTCAGTATCCATGTAGCCTTGGGCAGCCACGTGGTTAACTGTGTTCCCTACCAAATGCTTCCTCTGATCCCTTACTGGCAGGAAGGGGAGAGTTGCCAGCCCCATTTTGTTGTGGCCATTTTCAGAGAGATGAAACCTGAGTCTGTTGCCTCATCTCTTTCCAAAATAGGATGTTTGCCAGCATTGATAGGAGAGGTAGCAAATGAGAAAGGAAGGAGCAAAAACTGTGACTGATGTAGTGGGGAGCAGCAGATGTCATGTGGAAAATTGAGATATACTCAATAAGCATTTCCTACAAACATTTTCATACTGAGGTAACTTAGTTATGGGGTGTGAGATATGAGCATATGAGAGAGTGAGTGAGTTTAAGCATTGAAGCATTTCAGACAGATGGAAGTTTGTGGTTTAAGACAATTTACGTAGAATTACAGGGTAGGCTATTCACAGCTTGATGATTCTGCTTTAAAAGTGATTTTATGTTATAATTAAAGAGATTTGGTGAAAGAGAATAGAAGGAGCTGGGCTAAAGAATCAAGGGAAGTAAAGGTCAAGAGCTGCTGCTGTTAAAGGCAAGTCATCCATAAAGAGCTATATCCTGCAAAATAACATAATACAGAGAATTGCAGGCTACTCCTGTGATAACTTACACTGTTGACAAATGCAAATTTCTTAGAATATATTATTAAAGGCAGTATCACCATAAATGACTGAGGAAAAAGTGCTTTGACATCTGTATTACAAATTGTATTAAAGTACATAGTTATCTGGAACAGAAAAAAAGCTGAGTCTCAATCAGCACATGGTATTTGATCTTCCACAGCATAAAAAAAGCAAAAGCTGTAATACTGTGAGTTTTATTTTCCAAATAAGCTTTTAGCACTTGAAGCAATGTTCGATTACTGAGTATTGCCCTTTGTATAAAAGGAAAGGTGGATTATTTGCAAAATATTCACTCTGCTAAAGTGAGTTGTGCATAGCCTGCCTTTGCATGTTTCTTTCTTTTTGATGTATTTCAGTATTCAGAGATCACTCACCTTAATGTTACCTGTTTTGTAAGCCCCTCTTACCTCTATTCTTGTCCAACTTCAAATTAATAAAGCTAATCGAGTTTTTGCAACCCCTTTGATTGTAGTGCTTTACTCATGGGACTTGTATCAAGTGAAATAAAAACCCAGTGGTTTCATCTGAATGACAGTGCTTCTGCACAGTCAGTTGGCTGTGGTCTCAGGTTGTTAGCATTTCTACTATTTCTAGAAGAGTCATTCTTCAAATTGTTTATTTCTTCCATTATAATTTTTAACTAGGGGTATTGTTGAAATTGTGGGTTATTTCAAGGTGTCACCATTTTCATGGTGCATTATAGACTTTCCTTTAGAGACTCTAAAAACAGTGACAGTGTGAGTCACAGAGTATGGTCTATGTTCCCTAAGCATGTTGTTTTCTAGGCTTTGTGTTCTGTGTTGGACTGGCTTTCATTCATTTTTATTGATGAAGTTTTGTTCAGCTGTGTCAGAAACACATAGTACAGCAAGTGTTTTATTTATTGCTAAGGAATTGCTGCTTTTCACCAGACTGTGTTCTAAGGTTTAAATGTCAGAATTGGTGACACTTAGATTGAAATTTTATATTTTTCTTCCTTAACAGAAAGGGCTATTGCAAGGCATGAAGTCAGAGAAATAGAGCAACGTCATACAGTAGATGGTCCCCGACAAGATGTGACACTGGATGAAGAAGATGATGTGGTGATTATTTACAACAGAGTACCCAAGACTGCCAGCACATCCTTCACAAATATTGCCTATGACCTCTGTGCAAAGAACAAATACCATGTTCTACATATCAATACAACCAAAAATAATCCTGTTATGTCTCTGCAAGATCAGGTAAGCTGCTGAGTTTAGGATGTCTTTATATAACAAGGGAGGAGCATAGGAAAGTGTGCTATTGCAAATTTGAGTGATCTGATGTATTTGGCTTTTTTGTCACATTTTCCAATATAAATGAAATCTAATGTTTTCATATATTCTTTGTAGAGAATTAATATTATTTCTTAATAGGTTTAGGTTTTTGCTTGGCTACTGGAGGTGGTAAGTGTCTGTTTATTGGACAAAAACAAAGCTAAAAGGGGGCATGACTGGGGTAGAAATGACCTTTGTTGCTATAACTGTTTTGGCTGTGCAATACAACTTGCCTGTCATCTCCATCTGCAGTGAATGCAGTCTTAGGCAATTTGCTCTCTGAGTAGTGCAGGCACTGTGCCATGCTGTCAGGGCTAGACTTGTGTCTGTGGTACTGGGGCTGGTTGGGTCTCACAGGTGATAAAAAACATACAGAGAAGTGCTTGTAAATAGCTTGCACTGCAAAGGATGGGTCACTTTGCTTCCTTTAAAAGTTTTCACTAAAATCACTGTAGTACCAGACTAGAAATGATGACGGCTACTGTATTTAAAAAAGAGTATTTTAAAAAGATGATGAGGGTTCAGTGCTGTGTTTTTGTTAGGTTGGGGTGAGGAAGTAGGTTTATTGGCTTATTTTTCTTTAATATTTCCTTGGCTGTCATGAGTGAACTTGCAGAGAATCCAGGTTAGAGATCTGAACCATTGCTGCCATCATGCCTGCCTATAAAACAAATGTTTCCAGACTCTCTGCTGCTGGTTGTGTGCTGATCACTGAAGTTGATATGCAGCAGAGGCAGGAGCTGCTCTGCATTGCAGCATGTCAGCACTGAGCCTTCCAGCTCCTCTCAGTGCCTGTCTGCAGGCCAGAGCAGCTCAGCCAGCTGGGCTGGGGCAGGGGGAAGCAGAAGCTCAAGGCCCTCCACTTGCAGTTCTGTATGTGGGAGAAAGGTTGAGGTAGGGATCTCTGCAGAGGAAATAATGAACTTGAGGGATAGTGAGGTTGTGTTACTGTTGAGTATTTCCTCCTGTAAAATCATTTCCTACATAAGATGATGATGATGTCATACATGATTACTGTGATTATGAAGTCTGGTACCTATCACTATGGTCCTGTCCACTGTGTAGAGCAAGGACTCAAGACCTGTGCATTTAGAGCAGAGTGATATTTCAAAAGATTTAATAAGCCTGTATCTGCTAATTAAAAATGATGTTCAAGTCAGTCATACTTAGTGCTGCACTTGCCACTAAATTCTGTTTTTGTCAAAGTGTCTCTTGAAATGGAGGTCTGTCCTGAAGGATAGGAGAGCTACTCACTGCATAGGTGTAAATTAAACACAGGCTACCTTAAATTTCTACTTCTGTTTGAACATAATTAAAATAAAACTTGTTCTTTGCTGGCTTAGTTTTATAGAAGAGAAACTCTTAATCTTCCCCCTAATAATAACCTATTGTAAAATGAAAATCTGTCTATGCTGAGCAATACTGTCAGTCCTACCTTCATTTGATACTATGTAATTGTCCAAGGTGGTAAATGATGTTGTTTAATTAGCCACTTGATACTGTTTTCTTTGGTGGCCATTAACTGGGAGATGACAATGAAAAACTTCATATATTGCACAGTTGTTCAAAGATGCAGAAATAATTTTTCATCTTTAATACATGGAGATAACAGCTTGCCATTGTAAGTAATAGTGCATAATTCTAGAGATGGCAGGGGTGCTGAGTGGTAGTTGGTGTTTACTCTGTGTGGACTTGGGTTAACATGACATTCATATGCCACCTTCACCAGTATAGCTCATTTGGGTGCATTAGGTGTATGTGTTCCAGTAGTAAAATACATAAACAGATCATAGATACAAAATTGCTCTTTTCCTCATACTGTTTATTAAAGGTAATCTCCCTAAGCAAGGTGAAGACTGCCTTGGGCCTGGCAGAAATTTGTAAATTAGTGAGCATTCTTTTGTGCAATTTTTCTGCTGTACTTTTCCAAACTACTGTAATTCTGTAACAGATTTTAAGTTCTCTGCCCATATGTGAAACCTTTATTTCTTGAATGCAATATGAAAAGAATGATATTTAAAAACCACTCCAAATATAGTCTGTATCTGATTTGAGATAATCCAATAAGAGTTCCTAACACCCATTTTAGTTTCAGGTGTAACTTGTTCCAGCAGCCCTCTTTTCCTTTGCAGGATCCTGGGAGCTGCCTCTCTTTCCCCAGGTTGGGCCTTTTCTTTGCAGCAAGCTGGGTGCCATGCTGCCCATATTGCATTTCTGACCTGTGTGGTCTGTAGTAGAAATGCCTGCTTTTCCTCATGGAATAGGAGTAGTTGTTTGGTTGAGTTTTATTTGCTGCTTGCATGTTTCAGCAGTGACACACTGTCCATACAGGAATGCCTGTGTTGCAGCTATCAGGATGGCATACCAGCCACGCAAACATTATTGGTTTTGTTACATGGTGAAGGTGTCATCTAAAACATCTAAAATTAAATGACTGTTCTGCCTTGCAGCTTGTGTGCATTATTTAAAAAGTGGCTGTGAGAACATTATGCTGTTATGAATGCTACAGTTATCCAGTGTTTCAGTCTCTCAGCTTGCTGTTTTCTATTTCTAGGATTTTTTTCTCCTTCAGTTTCTCTCTCAATTGTTCTCCAAAGAGCAGCATGGAAATATATTATGTTGCTTCCAAGTGCATTCTAAAACAGTTGGGGTCTCAGAGGACAGTGCAGTCATAGTGGCTTTAGTGGCTTTATTTCCTCTGCTAGTGCAGGTTTCAGAGGCTGTCAGAAGGGGAACAAGTGAAAAGGGTGCAGCAACTCTATTGGAAGTGGAAGTACTTTCATGTGCTCATGAGCACTTAAAAATTTTTCCTTTGGGGTTAGATGGTCTACTGAGTACAAGAATGCATGTGTGCCAATTGCATCTTTCCTTCTGAGAAAGAACTCTCAGTGCAAGGCAGGTATCCTGGCTATACTGTGGCTGCAGTGGTGAACTCAATCTTTCCACCATCTCACAAAATTGCTTCTCAGCTGTCTGTCCCTGCCTTGTGGTTGTTGATGGCATGCAGCCCATGGTGTGCTGCTTGCCTGTTTCCAGCATTCCTGACCCTCTGATTCAGAGCTCAGACACGTTCATACACACACTCAGACACACTCAGAGACACAAGCACAGTCAATGTGCAGTTAATGGACAGAGATAAGAATTTGCAGCATCACTTTAGTTTGCACACATGGCTTTTTCTCACACTAGATATGCTGCCTGGGTTTTTCCTCCTTTTGGCTTACTGGGGCTTGTTTTAAATTCCTACTGTCCTAGAAACTGAATGTGTTTAACTTACCTTTCAGGACATCTTATGCCCCTAGAGTATGTTTGATCAGGCTTTTTAATTCAGTGAACCTCAGCTGATTTCCCACTTACTAAAGGCTGTGAAGCAACTTTGTAGCTGATGATATAAAAGCACCATGAAACAACTTCACAGGAATTCCATTCACATCTATCTGAACTTTTAAAGTCACCTCAAATTTTATTCAATTGGGCTCAGATGGAGAAGCTTGCTCTGTCTCTTGAAAGCTCCAGTATCTGCTAAGCCCTGAAAAGAAAGGTAAAATTGATCATATTTAACAGTATGAAGCAGTGAGTAATATTCATCTCTGGCCTAAAATGTGTGAATCCAGACTCATTAGGCTGTCTGTGACCTGGAACAGTTCTGGCTTTTGGAATCCTGCAAAGTGTGGGACAAAAAAAAAGCCTCTTGCCTGCAGGCTAGTTATAGGTGTTAAAAACTATAGTTCTCAGGGGCTCAGCATGTTGCAGGTCCATCTTGCAACACACCTGTGACATTTACATCTGTCTTGAAACCTTCCTAGCCTTCTCTTAGCTTGGCTGGTGTTAGAGGCTAGACTATCCACTGTATGTCCATAAAAATTATTTCCATAGCAGACAATAACACTGTAAGACAAAGGCAATAAAGCATTTTTGTAACTGTTACTGAAACATCTATGATTTGATGCCAGATGCTGGCATGGGGATCTAAAGCAAAAAACTTGGGATTTTGTACTTAACATTACCTTATGTCTAGTCCTAGTCTATTAGCAACTGAAATCTGGATGATGTAAGATATCAAAAAGCTCATTTGTGAAAACATAAATGTGTGCTTTAATATGTGGCCTGCACTGCACAGCCTAAATAGCATAACCAGTTCACTTGTGGAGTTTTATCAACCAACCATCACGTTTTGGGGTTTGTGGGTGAAGGAAGGAAAGGTGATACATGTTTTGTATTTAGGAAGTATCTTTGCCAGGTAAAGAAATATTTATAGCTGAGGCTCTCCACTGAAAATATCTTGTCGTTAATCTTGGAAAGATACAGTCAGTACAAGTGTGGTTTATTTCAGTAGCAGTAAAGGTGGTTCAAATGGATTCTAAGTCCCATATTAAGAGTTTGCTATGGACTAAACTAGACAAAGCCAGTGCAGTTTATGAAACATCATTGTGTAACATTGTGCAGTGCTTTTCAACCAGATTGCCACCCTTTTCACGTGCAATATATGCTTTAAATTTTGTAATGCCACACAGAAATTTGTACAGTGAAAAACTTAGTGTTGCCTGTTACTAAAAAGTAATATAAATTTCTGTTACCTGAGAGTCCAAGAGCCAGTGTTTAAAGAAATAAGTACAGGGTACCAACCTCTTAAATCGTAGACTGTGAGTTTTGCACAATTGAAGAAACAGCAGCAGGCCAGTCTCACCTCTTAAAACCCTCAACTGATAGGTTCTAATAAATAGTAAATATTATGCTTCAGGACACTCTCAATCCACTTGACCTTACAGAATGTTAGTGTGTTGTCTTGAGCTCTAAACTTTCCCTTTTTTTGTCTCTCTAGTGTTGCCTCGGAATCTCTGTGGTTATCTGTGTCTCTGTATAAAAGGAAAGGTTGCAGATGTGCAGAGAATACTGTCTTTTAATTCACAGCCTCAGAAATGGCCTATCTTTGTCAGACAGCTCAGGCAGTACAAATTTATCATCCTCTCTTTATTATCCAATTCACTAGTTTTGGAATAACTTTCAGTTATATGCTTTGATGTTAAAATATTCTGTTCATCTAGTAAAGCCAAGCTCTATCAGAATTTGCATGTCCCACTTAATTTGATCACACACTCTGGTTTGGGGCATGTGTCTTATTTTGTTCTTAGAAATGTAAAGCTATTCCTATTTTTGTGGAGTTTGCCAGTAACTGCTCTATCAGCCTTATTTAAGGATGAGAGTTTGACTGAAATACTAGGCTTAAGATAACTATTCAAAATAGCAAACTATAGATCTGATTTACATTGCATGTATTTATAACATTTCTGGATTACTTGTGCATTGTGTTTTGGGATGGAGGAGCAAATAAACCATCAGGTAAGTTCCTTATGTCCCAGTAAAATAGGTCTAAGAACATGCTGTAAATCTGGTACACTTTTATTTGAGGGACTGAATATCGATCACACAATTCTGTTAAATATGTACTTGCACTTCTGCTGAAAGAATTCTGCATTCCTTTCCAATTACAAATAAAATGGACTGACAAACATGTAAATATTTGTCTTGGCTGATATTTTTGTGGTAGATTTCCTTGAACTGTCCTTCTGATTGCTGTATTGTGCTTTTGTTTAGTTTCTGATAATTAAATTCTGATGATCTAAAATCAGTCATCTGTATGCTGCAGAAAAGTTTTTTTTTAGGTGGCACCAATTTTTTTAATAATATTTAAAATAGATTAATTATAAGATTAAAACCCAGGAAACGCAGAGTATGGGGAAATCTAACGAGCCGTACAGAAATCCTTTTTGTCGCCCACTCTGGCAGGTGCGGTTTGTGAAGAACGTGACGTCCTGGAAGGAGATGAAGCCGGGGTTTTACCACGGGCACGTCTCGTACCTGGACTTCGCCAAGTACGTGCGGGCGGCTCGGCCGGGCTGCGAGCGCCCCCCAGCGCCGGGCGCGGCACCCGCCGGGCTTCGGGGGGATCTGCGCCCGCTGCTCCTTTTCCTGCGTGACAAAGTGTAGCCAAGTCTCATAAAAAAAAACCCAAACCAGCGTTTATATACTGGGATTAGTATTCCTTGTCTTTTTTTTTTGTTGAAAATCATGAGTTTTCTCTGAAGCACTGGCAGTTCTCTTTTAGGATTGGCTTCACATTTGGGGAAGGTTAATATACCTATTGTCAAAAATGCTTCATGTAAAGAATAGCACCACCTGCTCTTAAGTTATGTCATTCTTCTCTACCTTAGTGTTGCTTTACACTTCATCACAATAGGAAAAGTTACATTTTGAAGTAGTTTTCTTGTCTATAATAGTTTGACTTGCTAGAAAAAGCACTGAAATAATTCTTGTGGAGTTAAATGCTACTTCTTCTAAAATTAAATTAAATAAAATACTGTAAAAATCCTCCCACTGACTTCAGAGGTTCAGGATCATATCTTTATTCCACTTTCATATTTTTCTTTTCTTGTCTTATTTTTGCTTCTGGATCTAAAGCTGTGATCCTCAGTAGTTCAGTCTTATGAAACCTCCCCTTGAACTGACAAGTCAGTTTTGCTTAGGATGCTTACTAGGCAGTGCTTCATATTGCACTTGGAGCATGTGGAAAAAGATCTAAAATTGAAAGTGGAGTTTTCAGATCTCATTACATTTGACTGCATAAATGAGAGTTCAGTCCACAAAAATCTGCTACTTTTACCTCTTGCTGATGGTCACTCCTTAGTGTTTTTGTTTGTGTGCATTAAAATATTTATTTTAATTTTTCTGTAGTAATTCTTTTTTTTTTTTGTCATTCCTTTTAATTACTCATTCTGTCCTGTACCCTGATTTTTAATTTGAACTTTTTATTTCAAAGAATGAGATGGGGAAGTGAGACCTGTGCAGATTCCCAATGCAGTACATTATCAGAAAATGCTAAAAGCTACAGAAGGAGCTAAAAATGGCCAGTGGCATCAAGATTACAAAAAGTAACAGGCAAAAGAAGTTAATCAAATCAATCAAATGAAATATTTCAAAATTCATTAGTTTCTTTTCTGCCAATTAAATTTAAATGTTTCAATGTTAATAAATGCTTGAACTGAGTAACTGCTTTCTGGTGCAGTAAAGCTGAATGTTATTTCATACATATTAGTTCATAAAGCTGAAAACATTTTCAGATATTGAAACTCCTAAAATAAAATATTTTACATCTAGAAAGCATCTAAGCAATTTTAGATTTCTTCCATCTGCATCTTCCTCTGGGACTGTGTTATCCTTGTCTTCGTTGTTTGTTATCCTTTCACCTGAGTGATTTTTTTTTTTTTTTTCCCTACAACAGCTTGCTTTCTCATACTTTGGGTTTTCATTATTAAAATAATATCTTGAATATGCTGGTTGTGCTTGGCAAGGCTCACACCTTTAAGGCTGTGATGTATATTCTTGTAATGAACATTCTTGTAGTTAAGAAGTGTAAAATACTTCAGAAGAGTCAATGCTTCTTTATACATGGACATCAGACTTAGGTCCACTGTCAAATATCAGAAGTACCTCTTAAAGTATGCTGAAAATTAAAGTACTGGATTCCATCAATAACTCACAGTATTGAGGACAAGTTATTGTAATCAATCCATGTAGAAATTATGGTAATGAAAGTTAAATTTTTTCCCCATTTGTTTTTTTTGTCTTCTAAAATTTTTTATCTACTCTTATTTCCTATTTTCTCTGGCAAATAGTTGGGAAAAAAAAAGTTCTTTGACTGTGCAATTGCCAATTTGTTATCATTATTAATAAAGTTACAGTAGTAACTCATGTTACTAGTAGGTTTATGTTACTGTGACTGACACTAGTTCTGCAAGCTTGTGTGCAAATGCAGGTGATTGTAGAATCCAGCACAAGCATTTCTAAGGACTTGGACATCTCCATTTAACCCATGGGTCTGTGCTGTTCATTGGTTGAGTCTGCTGCTGTGTGCAATGGTTTGTTACAGCATTTGCAGCAGGCTGTGGAAGGGGACACGTGCAAGTCTCACAAACATCAGTGGGCCTTAAAGAGGGTGCAGTTCAGAGCCTGGACTCTGCATCAGAATGGTTGAAACATTCATGCCCTCTCCTCAGCAGACTCTGGGAAGTCAGAGCTGGCATGCAGACAGATGTCAGCAATTCTGCCTTTGAGTGCTCCAGTCTGACTCATTGGTACTCTACTGGCAGCATTGGAGAATCAATTGCTCTTTCTGTCATCTTTAACAATTTGTCTGTAGTGCTTGTTTTTGGTAAAAGCAATGCCTGTTAATTGGTTTGGTTTTTTTCCTAACTTCTTCCTTTTTGCTGCTTTTGCTACATTTCTGTTCTTCAGCTTTTCAACTTAATGTTCCTCCCATGCACAGTATCTGGTAGCAAAATTTACCCCTTTAAAAATTGTAGTACTGCATCTTAAAACTATGAGTGCTCTGTTTTAGCCAAGCTAGGAGGCATGAATGGCCCTCTTTCAATGCAGAGCACTTTCCCACTTTACATAGGAACAGGACTTTTTTTTTTCCAGCTTCTAGCTTTACTTCAGGGCACTTGACACACTTGCACTTTCCATTGTGATATTGGATGCCATAATTATTTGCCATGTCTCAAATGGAAAAGAAAATAAAGCTGAGAAATGTGTTGTGAAAGATGACTTGAACATAGATCACTGGAAGGTAGCATTTACACAAACAGTTTGGTGGTTTAATTTTTTCTCCTGTGTCATATGAGCTTACCACCTCATTTCATCAGGCTTCTGTTTGTGCATCAACATTTACTTAGGGTCAGTGTCTAAGGAAAAATTTAATATCTTTAGACAGAGAAGTTAATATGGTTACAGATACTATCTTAGGCTTATATTTAATAAGCATAGCTGTATGCATTCAACCCAGGCAATGGAAGGGCTCTGAGCTCTGTCTTCTTCCTGTTAATGTCTCTGACAACTGGAGACCTGCCAGGAAAACCACTCACAGCATTGCATAGCCCAGTTCACAAGGGCAGAAACTCAATCTCAAACTTCCTTGTGCTTGTTATAAACATGCATGTGGCTGCTAAACTAGTTAAGGCATTTCTGTTGTGTAAACATTTTTAGTATCTTTGTGTGACAATAGGTCTGTTTGTTTCTTTAATAATAAACCCTTAAAATCATAATCTTAGGCAAACTGAAATTGAGCTTCCTTTCACATCCATGCAATGCACTGGATATGAGGATGAAAAGAAGTGATTATTAAACTTCCTCTCACTATCATGTATTCTGTGCATAGATTTCAGTTGTAGCAATAAAGGCAGGCTTTTACATATTGGATGAGAAGCTTTGATTTGTTCTTTGAAAGATGTTTTTTCCTCTTTTACTTTAGATTTGGTGTTAAAAAGAAGCCAATTTACATAAATGTCATAAGAGATCCTATAGAACGCCTGGTTTCCTATTATTACTTTCTGCGCTTTGGAGATGATTACAGACCAGGGCTACGGAGGAGAAAACAAGGGGATAAAAAGGTAAAGTACACCCAATAATATGTGCTGAACTTACTAAAATGCATGTGAAAACAATTATTTTAATGTCCTGATGAAAGCCAAATCATTCTTTTATCAGCCTTGGTGATAATGGTGGATTTATAAGTTATATTCTCCATTTCCTGTCAATAGTGGAGTGGAGCATGACTAGTTCTTTGTACCCTTATGAATTCACTGTATGTTGCAATTTGTTAAAAAAATTAAATAAGCTATTTTTTAAATTGCTATTAGATATCCAGAATTAGAAAATTAGGCTTATCCTCCTGTGTAAGAAGGCTGCATTACCTTGTTGAAGACTGAGACACATTTTTGCAGCAAAAGCTGTAGAACTGCTGGTGCTTTAGCTTTGTTGTTTATTTTCATATAATTAGCAACCCAATTTATTCTATTTTTTTAAATGTAAGCATTGCAATGTCCTTTTAGAAACTGTGGAGCATGATACATAGATTTCTGAACGTCCTCCTTGTGTCTTAGGTGACTGTGGACAAGTTCAGGTTAGCACATTCAAACATTGACTACTAATACAGTTTCAGAATGGCAATGTCATTCAGGCTCCATAATAAATTTGTTCCAGAAAGAATCTATACATCCATTCTCATGGTTTGCAGTATGACATTTTTCAGGCGTGTTGGTTTGGATTTTTCTTATATTGGGAAGAGAAGCAGGGTATTAAATATATAAGTATGGTTTACAAAACTGTAGCTAGAACAGTGTGGAATCCTATAAAATGAATTTTTGTACTTTACAGAGCCAAACACTTTATACAGTTTCAGTGATGTTATTTCCTTAAGCTGATGATTTTTTTCTGTAATGTTGACAACTTAGTGTTGTGCTGTATGCATGCTGAGAGACATTGCAAAAATAAGCAAAACTCACATTAAATGCAGCTTAGTCTATGAACACTATAACAGCTAAAAATCATTTTGTGTGCTGCCCTCATCCAAATATTCTTTTTAAATATTGGGAGCAAACTATTCCTCTTTTCTTTCCAGTTGGGAACTAACTGCTCCTCTGTTACTTAGGGTTTAGCGCCATCTTCAGCTGCTGCATTTCAGTTTGCCCAGGTATCCTGCAGCACAGCAGCATAGGAAGAGGAGAGCTTGAAGAATAAATTGAAATTAATCTTAAAAATTGTCTTTATGGAACTGGCTGAACAGATGAACAGGTGATGTGATTTGATATCATAAGGGCATTTTTAGAAAGAGAGGATCTCATCTTTTGTAGCCTGTCTTCCTCTTTCCTGCTGGAGATCAGTCACTTGGAAAGCTGAGCATGCTGCCAAGTCTGAGCTGTTTCTAGGACATAAAACTTACTAAAAGGAGTAAAATTTAACAGTGTTTATTTTAATTTTGAATTATAATCTAAACAACCTGGTTAGGTAGTCACTGGGAAAGATGCCAAAAATCCTTCTTGTTGCTGTTTGGTAGGATTGCACTATAAGCTTTGATTTGCTGGGAAAAAGGTCAAATGCATTCTTGTTTATAATGCTTGCAATGCTTTGCATTATTAATTCTGTGTTTTTCTGTTGAAGATGCTTTTTGCATTTTGTCACTATGGTACCACTTTATTTAGGTCTGAGAGACTTAGTTGTTACACAGATTTAACATATTCTGTAAGCATTTCAAGTTCATTTGAAGTGAAGTTGATTTACTGTATCAAGCTCTTGGCTTCTTTCATTTAAATCAGGTAGTACTATTTTTCCAAAGTGTCCCTGGGGAACTGTCTGTGTATAAATGATGCAAGTTTTGCATACATTAGTTATAAAATTCAGTAAGCTCAAAAATGGATTGAGCCAATTGTAGTGTCTTTATTCTAGTATGTGTTATAGGAGATAAATGAAAAGCAGAGAAGGTCAGAAATTACTTCTAGTGGAAGTCAGTTGTACCTTTATTAGTGGAAAGAAATCTCCATGTACTTTATACTCTTGTCCCCTCATAGTCCATTCTATGGCATTTATATAGAATTCTTCTTAACTAGCTTTTTTTCTCTAGCCCTGTGCTTCCAGTCATAGATAGCTTGGCTCCAAATGCAGAGTCTGTAGAGACAAGGGTTTCTTAAAATAAATTTCTGGATGGAGCAGCCAAGGTAGGTGCATAAGAGGAAGTGTGGAAGGAAGTCTGTCCTATTTCAGCTTACTTAGAAAACAGCTTGCTTCCTTTTGCTTATTAACTGTAAAATAACCTGCAGGTAGAAGCAAAGAAACCTTTCTTTGCACAGATGCCAGTTCATTTTTAGTATAAACATTCATGATTTAAGAGATGTATTTAACAGTAGATCAGTGCAGAATTTCCCTAGAGAACTATGCTAGAGAAAGCATACCAATGTCTTGTTTTCCTACTTAAGCTGCATTTTTATCTATGATGTGTGACATGTACAAGCTATTCTAAACTCAGAGTTCAGCATGAACCAAGGCACAGTTTACTCCCTGCTTTGGCATAGTGTCAGTAATTTTTTCATATCTCATAAACTTCACCTCAAAACAGAAGCAAATTGTGTTGTCCTTGTTCTTAACCCCAAATCATTAAACAAATATGTTTTTACATGGTTGTTTTGAACAGAAACTTGTAATTATACTGAAGAAGCAATTTTAAAAATTGTCTGTGTGATCTGTTATTTTTTAATATAGCCTAGATACAGCCCTTATATCTTGGTTAGAAATATCATAAATAACGCAGTTACTGCAGTTGAAACTCTGTTACTACAGCTGTGTATGCACTCAGAGAGCAGTATTGTATGGAATATTCTGTTAGGCCCTGAACAGCTTCTTTTCAGTTCTTCTGATTGCCAAAACAAAATTAGCCTCTGAAATGGCAGTTATTTGTCATAAGTGAAATGTAATAGAACCTTGTTTAATCCAAAACACAAAATGTGCAATGTTCTGTGTTACAAAGATCCAACTGTTGCAGGACCACAGTTTCTGGTGGCATTTGATGCATATGAACATTGTATGTGTTTTTCTGTCTCCACTGCATTTAGCAACTAACCAGTTTGAGATGTTTGGTGCATGTATGAGATTTTAAAGCTCAGCTCAATTTTGTCTTTGTTCCAGACCTTTGATGAATGTGTGGCAGCTGGAGGTTCCGACTGTGCTCCAGAGAAACTTTGGCTTCAAATTCCATTCTTCTGTGGCCACAGCTCAGAATGCTGGTAGGGAGATAAATGTAGCTTGTTTGTCAAGTACATCAGTGCTGAAATGTAAACTTTAACAAATTTCAGTATGTAGTCCAGTTGATAAAAGTGTGAGGCACTGGGCAGAGTGAAGCAGTGGATACTCGAGTAACATGTTTTCTGTTGAAAAGGGATTTACTGAAACAGTTTTTCAGTTCTTTAAACTAGCAGCATGTTACAATACTGTATCAGCAGTGCTGTGAGGGAAGACATATGTTTTCAATTTTAAAAATAATTTTTGCAGATTTAGAGTCTTGACATTTTTCTCTTATGTCAGACTACAGTATACTTCTTTTGGAATGGAGATATTTTAGTTCAAGCTCCTGAGTTCCTGGGGAGCTCACAGTAATTGACATCAGGATAAATTTATCTTTTTAAACCTTTACCAGATACCGGTAGTCAATGCTACTTAGCAGAAACTGAAACAAAGCAAATAGTGTCCATCTGTCAATGCAACATATTTTATAATAATGGCAAAGACTTAAACTCTTTAGCAGAAAAAAACCCAAAAAACCCCATAGATTATTTGCAAGATTGAGTGATATCAAGGACAATTATTTGTCAGAGGTATTGCTCATTCAAACACAAGCAAATACTTGGGAGCTCCTCTTCCAGTGCCTGTTGTTCAGACCTATCTTCTCTCTGGCCATGTGGAGAAGCAGAGAAAGAAAGAAGGTGCAAAAGTAAAGGTGTGTTCTTGCCAGATTTCTGATATCTAATGTGAAAGTGGAGACAGAGTATTAATATTGAGACAATATAAACCCTCAAATAATTGCTTGAATTGAGGCATTAAGCATATACACACACACTGGGTATTTTTGTTGAGACTCTTTTAAATGTAGAGGAGTCACATTTGTAGGTAAGAACACAGATGAGAGAAACTGGAAAGGGACATGAAGTTAGGAGCAGTTATAACTTGGAGTAAGTCCTGCCTTTCCTATACAAATGTCCTGTTGTGAAGTAATCTCTGTCTGGGGACCAAGGATTGTTGGCTGACATCAGAACTGGCTGTAATTGTCCTCTGTCATTTTAGGAATGTGGGAAGCAGATGGGCTTTGGAACAAGCCAAATACAATCTGATTAATGAATACTTCCTAGTGGGAGTTACTGAAGAGCTTGAAGACTTTATCATGTTATTGGAGGCAGCTTTGCCCCGGTTCTTCAGGGGTGCCACGGAACTCTACCGGACAGGTATTGAAATACTTCATTTCCATGGATGTTTTCATCCACTTTCTGCCTTTTTTTGTGTGAATGCTTTAGATCTAGATGAATATTTTTGAGTCTCTGCCAGGTTTGTCTCAGCTGGATGATGCTCCTATAGAAGAAACAAACTCCTTTTCGAAGATTTGCAGTTTTTTCTCTCTCTCTCTTTCTCTCTTTTTCTCTCTCTCTCTTTTTCTCTCTCTCTTTTTCTCTCTCTCTTTTTCTCTCTCTCTCTCTTTCTCTCTCTCTCTCTTTTTTTCTCTCTCTCTCTCTCTCTTTCTCTCTTGGGGGTAGGTAGTCCAAGTATCCTTCTGCCTTACACAACTTGTAAGTATTTAAGGTTGGGGTAAAGGCAGGTGTGTATGTATACTGCATGTAACATTGTCATGTGTTTGTAACAGAATATTTTTGTAAGGTTCCACAGTGGCTTCAGTTTTGTAAAGTGGCTGATGTGGCAGATTTCCATCTCCTCAGAAGCCCTGCTGGAATTAACTGTGCTCAGTGCAGCCTGGTTGGCTGAGCAGTAAAGCCTGAGGGATGCAGAGACCCAAGTAGATGTTTATCTTCCTGGGCTCCTAGCTACAACAAGTAGGTTTCTAGGAGCTGGGCATGCAATTTATGATGGAGGAAAAAATCTATCTTAGCAGTGCTTCTATCTGCAAATAGATGGAGAAAATGATCTCATGTACAGAGCTTAGATATATGTAGTATTAACAAGTTAATTACAGAGCAGCAGCACTCCTTGGGGAAAATCTGGTCATCATTTTGGTCATCTTTGTCTTAGAAACTCTGTGCAACAGGGATGTGGCTTATGTATAATTTATGATAAGACTATAGTATCCTATTTAGATGGGAGAATAATGGCTTAAATGCTATTAGTAGAGATTATATTTTGATTAGAAATATAGTTGAAATCACACGAAAACAAGATTTTTTTTGGTCTTTTTTTTCTCTTTTATGAAGAGCTAAAGAGAGCTACACCAGAATAGAGGGGGGGTTGGTAGTCTGAGTTGAATTTAACCCTCCCTGAAGGTATTTAAAAGATGTGTAGAAGTGGTGGAGGTATTTTAAAAAGTGTAGGTGTGGCACTTGGGGACATGGCAGACTGGGACTTGGCAGGGTTAAGTTTGTGGTTGGACTCGATGACCTTAAATGTCTTTTCCAACCTAAATGTTTCTATGATTCTATGAAAGAAATATCTCTGCAGTTTCTAAAATTCTGGACATTTGATAGCAGATTAACATCTAAATAATTAATTTTGAAAGACCAGTTTTGCTTCAGGTTGATTATGTGGACTAATCTTATTTCTTAAATGAACGTTCATTCCCTGGATTTACTAGAGCAAACAGGAAGAATTGAAAGAATGGATGCAAAATTCATAAACATTTAGTTAGAGAGGCTGCAGTTTTCCAACTTTGCATGTTGTGTTAATAAATTTTGGATTAAAGCCTGCTCCTTCTAATCAACACACTGAGAGTATAAAAATTCTGTAAATAACAAAGGACTGTAAACATTTTTTGAGCACATGAACTTGAAAGTGAAGTTATTGCTTTCATTTTGCATTTAGGAAAGAAGTCGCATCTTAGGAAAACAACTGAGAAAAAACTTCCCACAAAAGAAACTATTGCCAAGCTACAGCAGTCTGAAATCTGGAAAATGGAGAATGAGTTCTATGAATTTGCACTGGAGCAATTTCAGTTTGTCAGAGCACATGCAGTTCGGGAAAAAGATGGAGAATTGTATATTCTGGCTCAAAACTTTTTCTATGAAAAGATTTACCCTAAATCAAACTAAGAATGCTATACTGTTAGATTTATGGACCTAAATCTTTGGTCACATCATCATCTTAGTCCTCAGCCATGGAAACTAGATTGCTTGTAGACCTCCAAGACATTTCTTTATATGAGGAAAGTGGGTTGTGGATCACCTCCAGGGCTTTGGATATAGCTGTGTTGGTAATCCAGAAGCAAAGGCTTCATTTCTTTTATCTAATACTTTCAGTGGGAGTCAATATCCTTAACCTGAAGAAATCTACACTGTAATTCAGAGCAATTAATCCATGACAGTTCTATTTGAACATACAAACAATCAAAAAACCACTTCTGTTGATGCTCTTTTTAATTTTCAGAGCAATTTATTTTCATTCATACTTCTGTGAAGAGGAAATCATTTTCCCCAGCTTTCAACATGGAAATTTTGGTTGTATACAGTATGAGTAGTTCTAATAACTGGTTGACATCTGTGCTTTGTTTTTTGTGAATCATGTCACATGATATTAATTGGGATGGTTAATCATGTTCTGCTGAGAAATGCTGCTGCTGCTGGAACTGCCCATATTTATATATGTGGTTTTATTAAAAAATTACAACTACTCATTGGTGTTAAAATGTCATTTTCACATTAATATTGTAAAAAGTTAAAGAAACAGAGCAGTGGGGTTTTTTATTTTATTTTTTTTTTAATCACCACCATCACTGACTGAGGTTGGGAAAACTACAGAGAAATTTGGTATTGTCTGCAGTTCTAGTTGATCCTTACAGTGGTATAAAAATTGTAAATTCTTAACTAAGTTTCTCCATGGATTCTTTGTAATAATTGTAAACTGAGGTATTGGTGAATCCATATTATGACTCTACTAGTGAGCTGTGGTATGGCTAGGGTTTTCCTACTACTTCAATACTTTTATCTGTAGAATATTTTTACTGAGGTGCTTTATAACGTGTTTTAAAGCATTACATTTACAAAAGGAGTAAAATGCTGTAAATACTGCTTATTTTATGTATTTGGACCAAAAGGTTTAAAGTAACTAGTTTAAAGTGGGGTTTTTTTGCACCAGTTCTGTTATGTGTGAAGTGAAAAACATCACATCTACTTGCTGTTGGACATTGCTGAAACACACTTCAGTGACCTCTCTCACTTCAATACCAGAATGTTTTCCAGGGATTCTCCTTACAGAAAGGTAGTCTTCATCCTTTTATTTAGGGTAAGAGAACAAGAAGAAAAATGTCATGTGCAGTCTGGTTGGGAAAGATGCAGTGAACTTGATTGACATAATTGTATTTCTGTAACTGCCTTACGTGACTGTTGTAAATTTGTGAGTTGCCATTATTAACAATGTGAAACACCTGGCAGATGAAGTAAATTGAAATTTGAGAACAGATGTTTGGGGCCACTGCATTATAGTAAATGGCCGTGGAGCACTGCAAGAATTTTTCCTACTGAGTTTTCTTAAAGATACAAGTATTTACACCTGCCTTTTCTTAAAAGTGCTTTTCACAGGATTTGATTGGGAAGGCACCGAGGAGACAAAGAAAAGAATGGTGGGAAAGGTTCAAATTCTTAAGGTATGATGCTGAAAGTTTAATTTAAAATTATTGAGTGGAGTTTTTTTAACCAGCTTGTTCTTGTAATGAAAACAGAGGAAATGGAAAATGGTCTGTGAACTGGATGTCTGCAGCCAAAAGCAACAGCCCAATTACAGGGAGGATAACAAGAGACTATCAAGTACATCTTGCAGTTTCTTTGTTTTCTTAGATTTTTCCCTTCTGATTTTAAAAATAGATCTCTCTTTGTTCTTCCCAAATAATCAGGGAAGTTCCTTCTCATAAGTTACCATTTATATAGCATGAACCATGCATAAGGCTTCCTGTTCTAGTTCTTGTCTGTTGACATCAGTAATAATGCCAACATGTTTGAATATAGGATGTGTTGGGTCACACATGAAGACGTTTCCTAGCTAATGAAAGGAACTGAGGAGTCATACACAAAAAGTAGTTAATGGAGATCTAAAATTTTCATGAAAAAGCAGACACTTTTCTTTAAAAGTAAAATAAATATTTATAATTCCAGGAAAGACTTCCACTCAGTGATAGTTTTGTTAGATTTTTCTTTTTTTTACTATGTTGTTTTCCTTCAGAATAATTCAGATAAGTTTACCTTCTTCAGTCTTCTTCAGAATTTTCAGCAGAGCACCTCAAAGAGAGCTGAAGAGCTTGCTAAGTGAAAATGCAAAATATTCATCTAAGTAATGAAATAGGTATGTAGAAAAATGCTTCTCTGTTGGCAAGAAAACAATAGACAAAACTTCTACTGATTTCAGTAGGATCTACAGAAACTTCTTCTATTCTTTAAGCTGTTCTGAAAGTTATATTTCTTTTTTTTTTCCTTCTAGGATTTAGAATTTCTTAAATTATGAGTCTCCAATAACAAAGCCAATAGAACAATGCAATTTTTTTTACTTTTAAAAGAGCAATATATTTTTCATAGTTCATGTAGCATAACACATTTTATTTAATCAAATGTCACTTCCTTTTCTTTGCTGTGAACTGTCAAGGTTGAGATGAACAAGAATTTTAGGAATATTTTTTACAAATGCGGGCAACAATTGGAGCAGTACTCACTCCAGGTGTACTCAGAAAATGTGATCATCTGTAGAACACAGAAAGAACCCAGACTGTCTACTTTTATATGTAGTGCATCCACTAATGTCAACTGTGAACTCAGAATAATTTGAATTTAGAGCTATCAACTTGGATTTCCTAAAAGACAGTTTAGGAAAAGGAGCTTTAGAGATTTTTATTCATCTTCTGTTTGGAAACAGAAACAACCCAAGTTGTTGCCATTAAAAATATTTTATGATATATAAGTATGATTTATCTCATTTATTTTCCCTTAATGACTTATAGAGGAAAGCAGCAATATGTGAATTTTTGTTTTTGCAGGTTGTATGATCAGTAAACTACTATGCAGCCTCCTGAACACAGATATTTTAACTGAAGTCACTGTACTCTCTGTAGAGGAGTGAGATTGGCTTTTTGCAGGGCTATGTTCATTTGAAAGGTGCTGAAATGCTCATGTATCTACATATAGTTGAGAGTAGATTTTGTTATCCTGCTCTGTACTTCCTGTACAAAAGTATGCCCAGATTTTGTGCAAAACTCTAGCCCTGTCCAAACTCTTGATGTCAGCACGAGGCACAAGGTCCTGCTGTGCTGGCAGGAGAGCAGCAGTGCTTTTAGCTCCTTCCCTTAATTCTGCAGCCACACATGAGGAATTTCACTTTTATTTTGTTAGTGCATCTATAAGCAGACCCAAGGCTAGGGTGAAGAATGTCCTCTGTGCACATTCCTGCTTGTTCTGGGTGGATTTTCTAGCAGTCTCTCTTTTATTGGTATGCTAATCATGCCTTCATTTTCAAACACATGTTAAAATTTATAGCTGTACAATGTAGGGGATGGAGTACCAGCCCATCCTGGTCATTTGAAATGCCTTTTCTGGGTATTTAGTTTTTCTGAAGATACCTAGCTGTTGTTACATTACAGGAATAATCTTTTGCTTATTGATGATCTCAGAGTAATTCTATCTTATATTGGGAAAAATTCAGTTATTTTCTTTTACACTTCTGTTAAAATTTTCCATTAAGCTTACCTGGCTTAATGTGTATGTGTATACCTAGAGGTGTATGTGACAAAAAGGTGTCTGGATGATACTGTCTGAACTGTGCTGCTTAAACAGTCAATGGAAAAGCCTGATTCAAGTGCACTGCCAATCTAGCTCTTCAAAATTAGGGCATATTTTATGACTACTAGAGATTAAACTTAAAGAAAGTTTAAGGCTGCTTAGTTGGATGGATGCTTCCTTTACTGTAAGCCTATGCAACTGTGTAACCTTTACAGCAGTATTTATAGAAAGAGCCTCTCTTCTGAGATTTTTCTGGAGCATAATTATAAATGTTCGTACACTTGTACTGTCTGATACTTACATCAGCAGCTTTCTGTGGCTTCTGCAAAAGAGACAGGTTTGTGAGCATTTCTAAAGCAGTACTGAATGTAATTTTGAAAAACATGGATTGTGCTTCATGACCTTTTTCTTTTTAAACACACACACAGCTAAATAGTGCCTTTTTTCCTCACAATCCATGTTGAAGATGCTTGCTCCCACTCACCCTCCGTAAATTGATTCATTTGTGCAATACTATTCCAACTTGAAACAATTCTGTCACAGCTGTTTGAGAAATGATCTCCATTTTTCCTCACTGTGCTGCCAGCTTTCTGTTGTTTAAGTGTTTCAGTTGATTACCTAATGCAAATGCTATAAAAATAAAACACCCATTGGGAAGGGGAAAGAAAAGAAGTCTGGTGTCCTGTCTTAATATTTGCATGTCACATTCTCATGGAATGCTTTTTTTCTGGAGCATGTTGGTGCACAGTATTGTGAACTTTGTTGGCAGCTATTGTGGTTTTGGAGGGGAGAGACAAGCTGGAGTGCAGCTCGTCTGTAATAATTTCATACAGCTATAACCAAATATATTTAGAGACACTTAGAACTTGCATGGGCTTTGTGACCAGATATGTTTTAAGTTTGCAGGGGGTATACACTGTGCTGAAGGTGTCAATGAAAAGTTCTTAATATTAAAGCCAAGATTTGTAAGAACAGAAAACTGGCATTAAAACAGTGGATTGATACCTTTGTGCTTCCCTGCTTGAGGAAAGAAATGACCAATTGCTGTGGTACAGGAACACCCTCAGTTACTGCAGTGCTGAGAATGGAGAAAGAACTTGAGTAGGCTAGAATTGTCATTTGCATTTGTAAGCAAAGACTTAGACCAAGAAAATACAGTGAGCATTGGTATGATGCTGTTTAGGATTTCTGAGGCATACTATAACCACTGCCCTGTAAACATCCCTGGCTGTGTGTGCTATGGAGCTGAACATCACCTGACCCTGCCAAATTGCTTAATGCAGTAGTTCTTAAATATGTAGTTGTCAGCCTTGACGATTATGAACCATCATGCAATTACTTAGCAGTTTCTTGAGGGTTTTGATGGCTTTTAAATCCCCCTTTTGTTGAAAATAGACTTTTCCTTGCTCCTGTGAATGGAAGTAATAGGTGCAATTGTGCTCAGGAAACAGTCTCTCTGCTTTTATCAGCCAGGGGAAGTGGAGGAAAAAAATGACTATATAGAGGACTTCCTAAAGTCACTGTACCTGTCTCTGAAATGATGTAGTAAATAGAATGGCAGCCAAAAAAAGTTGCAATACAACAAAAAGCTTTATTTAAAATGACAGTAGCTCCTCCTCTGAAATGAATGACTGTGGTGTATGTGGTAGGTATTGGTTGAACCATTTTTTTTTAACTGATGCTGCCATTTGCCCATATAATTAATCTCAGGAGTTGGAATTCATGGGAGGGGAGCAAGAGAAGGGAAAGGTGGGTTTTGTTCCAACCATTTTTTTTTCCAGATCCTGTATTTTCATTTTATTTATTGTTTGCATCTTGAAATTGATTTCAGTATAATTTCCTTACTTTTTAATAAAATAAAAAAAGTTGCTAGTGAATGTCAAAGCAATACCCAGATGTTTTCTTCAAGCACAAGTCCCCTGCTATGACCTCCTCCCCCAGCTTCATTACCACATAACACAGATGTGGTAACTTTCAATAAGAGCTAATTTAAAGGACTAATAATACTCTTTATTAAAAAAAACCTCTACAAAGAACACCTGTGGTCTAAAAATGAAGGCTTTGAGACCTTTCACCTTGTCATAATAACCAACTGCATCCTCATAAAAATGGAAAATACTGTGATAAACATTCTCTGCCCATTTTCTGCACACTCATGAAGTTGATCCTGAATCCATTCTCAGGTTTGCTGCACAAAGATGTTAACCTTTCGTAATAAATATGGCTGTCAAAATAATTGCAAAGAGAATAATCTTCCTATTGAAAAAAAATTAAAATCTGGAAACAAAATGGGTTAAAATGGTGATTCATGGGAATTGTGGTTATAGTTCAAGTATACAGGTATTGCATTCCTCTGATGTTTTAAGAAATTATTCACTACTGTGCTCTATACATGCATGTGTTATTTCAAACATAGTTTCAGTATTAATAGCAAAAAACCTTGTTCTGTTTTGAAAGAGAAACATTCCTAATTTGGTATGATAATTTGAATGCTCTGACTGTACCAGAACTCTGAGTTTGATGTAGCAGTTACTGGAAAATATTATAAACTGTCTCTTTACCAAAAAAAGAGAAAAGCCAGTGTAGAGAATAATGGCCTTGAGGGCCTAAAGGCACTATTATAGTCTTGACAATTATTGATTGCTGTTTTTAGCACAGAACAGAATTTGGAATCCTTAATCTTCTTTATTTAGAGTTTAATAACTTTAAAAATGTTGTATGACTTAGAGAATTGGCAGGAGGAGAAGGAATGCTAGAGCCTTGTGCACTTAGAGGCTGGCTTTGTCAGGACTGCCTCACAGCAGTGTGTAACATTGCACACTGGTAAATGAGTGTAAATACAGGCAAACATCATGCAAAGCAGTCGATACAGAAGGAGGGTGTATTTGTATCTGTGAAGACAGTCTGTAAGGAGCAGAGGAAAGTGCAGGCAGAAATATAAACCAGTATCTTGCAGTAATTGCTTAAATTAACAGCTGTGATGGCTATCTGGCCTAATTACCTGCTTTGGATCTCCAGTGCCTTCTGACTGAATTGATGAACTCAAAGCTGCAGCCATTGAGGCTGCTGCTGTTGTAACCAAGGCCTGTACACTACCAAATGAAATCTCTTCCTATTTATAACCCAGACCAAATACCTACTTCCCACTCTTTGCTCCAGTACTACTTACAGCTAACTTAGATCTGGAAAAGCAAATTATGTTGACTGGGAGGCTCATGTTCTCTGCATTTGAGGTCTTTGCTTCTTGAAGATAAAATAATAATTGCATGAGAGAAGTCAAATCCATAAAGTCTGGGAGAAAGCAACTTAACATTCAGATTATGTGGAGCAAAAATGCTGCACTTGTTTTTGGTGTCCAGTCAGAAGGAGTTCACTGGCTCAGGCAGATTTCAACAATACATCTGTTAGTACTAAAGGCTACTTCAGAGAGATGGTTGGAAACCTGAGTTTTACTTTCAGCAAAAATGGCTGTAAATGTTTTCCACGAAACTTTTCATAAAGGTTTTTGAGGGTTTTTTTCATGAGACAAACAGGGTGTTTTCCTTGTAAAACAGAGCAAAACAGGAACATGTCAGTGCCCTCCCCACACCAGCAAACATTCTTTGTCAGTGTCCTTTTATTTTTTTATCCCCCAAGTGTGTGGAAAAATATGTGTGAGTGTGTTCAGTCTCTCCCTTTTCTCAGCTGGCTCTATGAGATAGTGTGCTAGTTTTTGTTCCTTGACAAGCCTTCAAAAGGGCCAAGTCTTATCTTGTGGGTATTGTTGTGGGGCATGAGATCACGCTCCAGTATGGAGTTTATCAGAGTTGGTGTTTACTCAGGGTCACCTTTGAGAGCCTGGTGGCAGTGGAGGTCCCTGTCCCGTGTGGTGCTGCTGACAGTCTGCATGCATTTACCCCATGTATCTGGTGAGGATATTTCACTTGGGGGGTATTTTTTTCTTTTTTTAAACTTTGTGCAGGAAAAGTGCCTGACAAGATGAGAATTAGGCTGCAATCAACAGGTTTTATTGAGCAAGTTCTGCAGTAAGCTGATGTCTATCTTTGGTTCCTCCTCAACTCACCTAACCAGGAACACTCTAGAAAAATTAGGAGTGAATTACAAGGCCAAAGGCAGCTTTTGAAAACAAGGTTGAAAACCTTGTAAGTAGTCAGAGGCACAGGCAGGTGCATGAATGTGCTTTCAAAACCCAGTTTCTTTGTGTCTTTCAGCATCTGAGTACAGTTGGGGCTGTACTCAGTTCAAGTACCTAGGAAACAAGTTTAGAATAGCTTTCTGCAGTGGAAGATCCTGATGCTGAAGCTTGTTGGCTCCTTTGAGAACTGTGTTTTCCAAGGCATTTGTGCACCTTGTGACTGAGAGAGGAGGGGGAAACCTGATGTCATCATGGTTTATCATAGATGTTCACAGATGATTGTTCAAATTAATTTCATCACTTCATGTCTGGCTTGTGTGTGGTTATTTAAACTCTTTCTTGTCCTGTATCATAGACATGAAAAAGATGTGTTTAGAATGCAAAATAGACTCTCTCCCATGCCAATCTCATTTGGTTTATCCAAATTCAAATAATAAGTGAAGATTGGAAGTCTTCCTGTCTAGTTCCAAAGGTACTGGAGAAGACTAGGAAATGGAGACCTGGGTGCCATAGCCATAATGGATGTTCTAAAATTTCTTGAAGTCTGTGATACTCCATAGCTAAAAGCAATGCAAACTAAATGTTGTGGTATTTGTCAATTTTCAGGTGTGGAGCCTGACTTTAGCTGTTTATGTTAACTTGTAGTTAGGTAATAAATTGTTCATGGGTTGTTTTTTTTCTCAGGTTGAGCAAGTATTGTAACTTTCTAGGGAAAGCAGAATATCTTGTTTTGTGACAAGATGTTAACATTGCAACACTTTGGCATCTGAGTTTGTAATAGTTGACTTTATTCTTTTAAAACCACCTAGAAAATTGGTTTCTGTAGTTTCATGCCTTGTTATGAAAAAATATATATACATTTCTAACAATTCTTAAAAAATCATTTCCTCTTCATATTCTCTTTTGTAATCACATCTGCAAGAAAAATGTGAGTTAGAAACATTAATCATTTGGGAGCCTTGTGTCTAAGTCTTTGAAGACAAAGTGCTGCTTCTGCTGACTGTAGACTTTTTTGCCCAGGGTGGTTTCCTCTTTCCATATAAATCAAAAAACCCCATACTGCTGTTCTTCCCAAATCAGATGGGGGCAGGGGGAGCCCACAAGGAATAAATATCTGGTTTTCATGTGATGTTACCACCACAAAAAACAGGCTATCAACAGAATCTTAAAGGATATTTGAGAAACAAAGTTTAAACAACGTAAATTAAAAACAAAGCCAAATTTTCAGCCTGCCTAAAGCTGGTACAAATCCTTGCTCACATCACTTCAAAATTGGTAGGATTCCACTCTCTGAATGTCCCTTCAGATTAGGAGTGTTTCTTAGGGCCCTGCAGATTGGTTTCTAGGCTTCATCTGCTAATGCATAAACTCTAAATAAAGGCATCAAATAATGAGATTTATTAGCATTTGCTGATGTCTCAAATTCCTTTGAAGAATATCCAGAGATGGTAAAAACTGACTGCTGGCTGAAGACTTGTCTGCTGAAAGGCAAGAGGAAGGTTAGTTGTGGAATATTGGTGTCAAGTTTTAGGAATTATGATTTTCCACTTTTTTAGATGACACAGAGCATAACTGAGAAGTTTAAATAACTCCCCCACAGTTACTCATCAGAGACAGATGTTTCACCCTGCACGTGCAAAGCAAGTAGACAAACACAGGTGCCAGAGGTGAATTGCTGCATCTGGCACGTCTCATCTTTCCACTCATCTCTGGGCACCTGTTGTCATCATCATCTGTCCAGCAGAGAAAAGTCCCTCCATCAGGTAAGTGCTTTCTTTACTTATTTTGGGGTAATAGAGGTGCTTGTTCTTTGTAGATCAATTAGATAAAGAGCTGTGTATTTAGTATTATTGCACAGAAATGTTTTAATTGGCACATAAAGCAATGATGCTGCAAATCCAAAGGAAGCCTGTGTTGGTCAGAGGCATTGCCATGTGGCTGCCAGAATATCTGCTTATTACTGGGTAGTATTGAGTAAAGTCCCCTTATCCTTTACAGTGTTTTGGTTAGAAAATCTGATACTGTTGTCCTGTGTCAGAAGTAAGGCACTGAAGCTCGGTGGGGTTTACCTGTCTTGAGAAGCTGCATCTTCTGCCTGCTGCTGCTGCCTGTGTCAGCCTTGCTGCTCTCCCAGCTTCAGCATGGCTGGATGGTAAAGTAATAATTTATGTCTTAAAACAGAATTTAATTTTTGTGCTTGCCTGTCACATTTCAGGCACCATGAAGGGTCAAACAACAGGTGTAGCTGTCAGGGCAGCACTGTATTTTGCACCACTGCTCATGAGTTATGAAGCCATATCAGGGAACAAGATGTTGTTATTTTGGACTCCAGAATGAATCCTAGGCCCTGAAGTGGGAAATAAAGCAACATACAACTACCTTGTGAAAGTTGTAACTAACTTCTTTGACTGCTCTGAGAAAGAGTCAGAACAGGATAAACTGTTTGTGCTGGCAGTGTTAGTGGATGGCAGAGTAGTTATTGTCCCTGGTTTTTTTTTCCCCAGGTCTGATTCTTGCTTCTGAAGTTTTATGTGACTGGAGAGAAGAAATGTCACAATTACCTTCTTTGTTTGCCTGCTATATTAACCATTTTTAAAAACAAGGAGAAAAAGATCAGAGGTGGTGATCTGATCCTTTTGGACAGCTGTAGCTGTTGGGAAAGTGGTGTTTCAGAGCCTTGAGGTGAAGTATGCAGCTGGTGGAAGGAATTGGGGAGACACAGAAAGCACTGTATTAATACAGAACATGCACACTTGTGTTCCCAGACCAACATCCCTCATGCCCAAACTATCAATATTTAACAGGGTAAAAAGAGTTATTTTACTTCATTTTGAAAAAGAAAGCAAGCATCTTTCCCTGCTCTAACAAGGACTAGTCCTACAGAATGACAGCATTGAGATGACTGGATTGAGATCATGCCAAAAAACCCTTTTCAGTATACATTCAGGCCTGTGGCTAACTAAAAACAAGCTCAAGAGCACCTGTGCCCTTACCCTGAAGTAATGCTGTCAAAAGGAATATTACCTCCCCCTACACTCCAAAATAATATCACTGGGCCATAAATACATGTCTGTGCAAACTGAGGGCTAGAACATCACATCTGTTTTAGACAGCAGCACTCCTAGGGCTTTCCATACTTGCAGGACCACTGCACACTTTTTTGGAACTCTGGGCAAGTAACAGGTTTAACCTCTGCCCGACTACTGCTGCAGAGGCCTCTGTAGCATCCTCCCCATCCCTGACTACCCACTCTGTGCTTTGGTTTTTGAAGAGGAGACCTCTCACAGCCTCTGAAAGCTCTCCCCATCTCCAGCAGGGCTGGGGGTAGGCACCCTTCACAGGGCAATAACTGCTTTAAAATTAACACGTGTCTTTTTGCACTTGCTGCAATTATTTAGAAACCTCCTTGTCAAATGACCCACATTAAGCCAAAGAGCATATTACTAGGGGTGTGCTAACAGCACCAGTGCACTAAACCACAACTGACAGCCTGACCCAGTGCTGTGCTTTAAAAGGGCAGGGCCACAGCGTTGGAGTTGGAATTCTGCTTTAATTAGGCCATTACCTGACCTTCAAAGCTGTATTTTGTTCCTCCTCTGCATGCTGTGCTGGAGGAAGGGCTGCTGGAGAAGACAGGAAGAGCCCTATCTGATCGTTATCAGGAGCGGATGAAAGCCATGCATTGCCTTTTCCTTTTGACGTGTGCAATTAGTTTGGCTTGTGTGGAAGAAGCATGTCAAGGTAAATGGCTGTCTCTGTCCTTCCCCCTGCTGATCCCTGGCAAGGTCCATCATGCAAAAAGCTATTCAATCACCTGTTGACAGTGGTATCCCTCTCATAAAACCGGATTATACACCATCATGAAGTACCTTTGCCCAGTGGTGGCCTGACACTACCATGGGCTGTTTTACAGGCTGAGTGCACTCCAGCTCGCCTCATAAAACTTTGTTTGAACCCATTTGTTTCTACATCTCTCTGCTCCCCTCTCCACTGCCCTTCAAAATAAGTTTTTCCATTTTTATGGGAATGGAAGAATCTTTGTGTCCAGGGCACGTGACATCTGTGTTGCCCACCAGGAACATGCTGCTGTTACCCCACTGCTGAGCAATCTCTCCCCAGCCTGCCAACCCAGCAGAGTCCTACCCCTCTTCAGCTGCCGCCTTTGGCCTGCTTGTTGGAGATGTTGTGTGTCTCCTGAGTTTGCCCTGACTTCTCTGTTGTCTTAGGCAGAGATCTGTGCTAATGCACTTACCTTTGGGAAACCAGTTCCTGCCTGGAGCTGCTGTTGGCTGCCACCAGTGCTCAGTACACACAGGGGACAGACCCTCCATGGCTGCGTGTTGCAGGTGACTTACAAAAGGCAGAAGACCTGTTTGATATTTGGATTGGTTTTGGGGTTTTTTAATAGGCATAAGAATTCATTATTCACACTCAGTTCACTAGATTTAAGTAATGCTCTTCTTATGAGAAATGAAATCTAAAAGAAAGAAATCCAGTGCAAGTGCTGAGAGAGAGTTCATTTTTAATTCACCTCTTAGGCCAGTTGCAGCAACATTGCAGATGGGTTATGCCAAGGAAAGGCATTAAGCTCACTCTGTATCCATATCTCAGAAGCATGTGCATGTGCCTTTCCAGCACTGCTGAAGGGGTGGCCCCTTGCTGTGCCCAGCGTGAGCCGTGGTCACAAGTCTCCGGTCATACCCTCCATCTCACTGCAGATTTCCTGTGTGGTCACGGGAAAGTCATGTTGAACTCGTGCTATCTCCTTTGCTTTGACCAGAAGTGCTGCTAATCCTTTTCCTTCTTGTGCAGTTGACTGTGCATGAGCACTGAGTGTGTGGCAGGCCAGAGCAGTGTCTGCCCAGGACTGTGGGGATGGTTTTATCTGTCCCCATTTGGGTGCTGCACCTCAGCAGATGGTAGTGATGCCAGTGCTCCCCAGGGTCACTTAGATCACAGTGGACAATGTTTGAGAGAAAAGTTTGAGAAAATCTCGTTTAGTCACAGAGGCTTTGCTTCCTTCTCTAAGCAAGATTTGAAGGGTGATGGAGTAGCAGTTGAGTTAATTAGGGGACAGAAATTAGATAATGCATTACAAAAGGAGGGATATTCAGAGATGAGCACAATGGAAACAGCACTGGATTTTTACAGTACTATTATGCAGTTAAAAGAAGTATTTAGCTCTGCTTTATAAAGGGGGAAAATGAGGCATGGCAAGATCCAGTGGCTTCCTCGAGGTCAGACAGGAAATTTTTTTGTTGGCACTAACATATGCAATGATCTGGCCAACAAATGGCTGAAGTCCTGAGCTGCCAGAGAGCCCTGGAGAGTGGTGTCTGAGTGGGATGTGGCCTCCCTGCTCAGACCCCCTTCTGCAAACAGGACTTAGAGCCCCAGGCCGGGGCAGCAGCAGGAGCTGTGTCCGTGCTGAGCTGAGTGGACACCGGCTGCTGTGTGTGTGCAGGCTGCTGTGGGCTCGGCAGGGACAGGGCTCTCCTTCCTCCCCGCTGTGTCCTGAGGGGGCTCGGCAGGGACTGGGCACTCCTTCCTCTGTCCGCTGTGTCCTGAGGGGGCTCGGCAGGGACAGGACTCTCCTTCCTCTGTCCGCTGTGTCCTGAGGGGGCTCGGCAGGGACAGGACTCTCCTTCCTCCGTCCGCTGTGTCCTGAGGGGGCTCGGCAGGGACAGGGCACTCCTCCCCCTGTCCGCTGTGTCCTGAGGGGGCTCGGCAGGGACAGGGCACTCCTCCCCCTGTCCGCTGTGTGCTGGGGGCTTGGCAGGGGCAGGGCTCTCCTTCCCCTCCCCGCTGTGTGCTGAGGGGGCTCGGCAGGGACAGGGCACTCCTTCCCCTGTCCGCTGTGTCCTGAGGGGGCTCGGCAGGGACAGGGCACTCCTTCCCCTCCCCGCTCTGTCCTGAGGGGGCGGGCAGCCCGGCCCTGCCCGTGCCCGGTGCCCGAGCGGCCGCGAGATGGCGCCCGAGGAGCGGGCAGGCCCCGCCGCGCCGCCCCCGCCACAGCGCGGCCCTGCCGCGGCCTCCCCGCGCTCGGCAGCTCGGGGTGCCTCATTTTAGTGCTAAATTGAACCCAATTATTATAGTTTAATGAAGGGCTGCTTCAAGTTAAATAATGACCACGGCATTGTATTTATATGAATGAAGAATTAACCTTAAAAGGTTGCCCTTCTCAGAAAATGGATTGCATGCTTGGCTCTCTCTATTGATTAGTTTAGGTATTTAAAGTGCTGCATTTTATCTCTCTGGCCTCCCGGTAAATTTGTCATGATGATACTTAAAGCAGCAAATTGACGTTGTTTATTTTCACAAACCTTTTTGGCATATTTCTGAGGCTTCTTATAGCACCTTTGAGCTATACAGTATTGTGTGAAGGAACAGTGATAACCCTTCTGCTTAAATACGTGTGACAGTCTAACATCTCTGTTGAGCTGAAGTGCCACTGAAAAGGATGCTGCAGTGCAAAATGTGTATTGCAGTGCAGGTGATGGAGTGGGGTGAGCAATCCTGAGGAGATTTTCAAGAGAACTGGAGTCTTCCCATACTAAAGGGCTTATCAGAATTTCTGTTCTCTCCAAAAACTGGAGATAATTTCTCCTAGGAGGCTGCCAGACAATGGGAGCCATCCTAATAATTGCAGAGTGCTTTAATACTGAGTAGCGTTAGGGATTTTGAATGTGACTTGCAACTAAGCAAAAAGAGACAGGACACATGCATGCATTTCTGCGTTACAGATTTCTGAGGAAATAATAAGATGACATAAAGTTTTTAAGTTAAATATGGGCATCTAGTTTTCCTACAGAAGCTTTTAAATCTTTTTAAATTTACTCCAAAAGTTATGGGGAAGTGGGGGGATCTTATGCTGTGATGCTGAAAGTCACTCCCCTGTGTCCTGCTGTGGAAGCACCACTAGCTGTGCTTGTGCCCCCTGACATGGGTTGATTCCCAGCTGGTGCTGAGGGAGCAGCCTCAGCACTGCTTGTCCCACATTGCTGTTTCTGGGGGATGGGGAAGGGCTGTGCTGTGTCTCCGTGTCCCCTGCAGGATGATCCCACGGTGGCACAGGGAGCGTGGCTGTGGGGAGCAGGAGGTTTGCAAGCCCCTGTGGCAAGGCACAGCAGCATCTGCACTCCCCACACTGGACCAGGGTCCAGCCAGCCTCCCCAAGGCTCCTGTTCCCACAGCTGTCAGTCCCTAGCCTGCTCCTTCAGTTACCCTCTATGGTTTCTCAAGTTTACAGATCTGCTTTTGGTCTCTGAGTGAGCGATTGCCACCCCTTTCCTAACCCCATATCCTGGCTGGCAGTAGGAATACGCACACCACTTAAATTCCCCGAACAAAAATGGAAATGGAAAGTCTTGGGTTTAGTTGAAAAGAACAGCGAATTCTGCTTGCAATCTGTAATGCAATTAGTGTTATTTGACTTGGCAGCCGTCGGAGGGCCTGCGTGGGCTGTAGGCTGTGAGGGCCCGGAGTCAGCCTCCATCTAGGAAGAGGACTTTGGAGGAACTCTCAGTAATTTTTACATCTGAAGTCTCTCAGTGGTTTCTCTCCCCCATATCCTCTTCCCTCCACCCTCGGCATTCAGATGCTGCAGCCAGTGGTTCTTTCCAGCTGGGAAGGGGTGAAGTTGGCTGCTCCTGCTCTGTGCCCCCTCCAGCCCCCCCGAGCGTCTGCGTCCCCCCGCCCGGCCAAAGGAAAATAACTCTGGGTCAGAACTCACTGAGCCATCTGTGTTTCTGAGGCTAAATTATTTCTTACAAAGGAAATAGCATTAGGTCGGTGTATCTGGCTGCTAATTGCTTTAACTGGCTGAAAAGATTTCAGTCTGTTCCTGAACTGTTTGTGCAAACTTAACGGAATAGTGTTACCTTCAGATCCTGCCACAGCCAGAACATATAAACAAGTCTTCTGGTTTGAAAAGCAGCACAAAGTTTTGAGCTATGCTAGCAGAGGTTATGAGAGACAGGAAGTTATGGGCAAATTGATTTCACCACTGGGAAACTTGGGATTTTTTTGCCCACCCCAAGTAATGACTGTAAAGCATGCTAATGCTATTCAACATTAGTGCATTAAAGTGTGGCCTTATTAATTCAAGCCATAAAGGCAACAAAATAAGCTGTTAAATTTAAAATATAATACATACATAATGAGGAAAAAATGTGTGAAAGCTTTATTCAAATGAAAATGCAGAATTGTTTGAGCTAGTGAAGTATCTTTTGTGCTGAGTTTTGAACATATGTAATAGATTTAATTATTAATTTCTCCATTGTTCTATACACACAGACAGAGTTCAGGGCGCAGTCATTCTTTGGCTTTCATGGATCTAATTTGTATAATTATTGTCTGAATAAAGAACTACTCTGATTCCTAGCTCACTTTTTTCCTCTCCTAAGTACTACCTCACTGCTCCTTTCCAAAAGGAGAGCACCTGCCAATTCTTCAGGAATCAGCTGATCACTTCCAGTGATGAGACACGCTCCCAGTGACATTCCTTTTCAAGCCTTTTTGTCTAAATGAATTATTGTGCATACTTTTTAATTTTATTGAACAAATTAGATTTGTCAAGGTCTAGCTTTGTAAATAAATAGCTAGAGACACATGGATGCATATTGCTGCTGTTCAAGGTCTTCTGTTCTATTTATGGAAGCCAGATGAATATGAAACAAAAGAGAAACTTTTCTCTAAAAGCAATTATCTTTCTGCATTCCCATCAGTATAATTATATTGCAGGGAATTTTAAGAAGTCATACAAGTAGAATTGAATACTTAAAATCATGGCTGGATAGTTATGCAAAAGCTGAGTGGAGCATCTTGCCTTAAGCTAACAAAACATGCAGTGGCTGCCTGTTCTCCTACGCCTTTACACCTGACATGTATGTGAGTATTCATCAGAAAATAAGAACCTGAGATCTGTGATATATATGAAAATTATTTCTGGTGAGACCTACTGAAATCCTCTTGATTTTGGAGTAGTAATATTAATGGGTTGCATTATTTTGTCACTCAGGCATTTAAAAAGTCATGGCCCTTATCTGTGAGCATCTTTAATCATGAGTGTTTTCTTTGACTTCGGAGATATATTGTTTTGTTAAAACAGGGCATCTTCTTTGTTTATGGAAAGGTCTTCCCAGATGGCAAAAGGAATAAGGCCCAAGAACTGGTAAAAATCATTATGTTGAGTGTGCTTAGGGATAAACTTTTTAGGAAGCTGCAGTACTGGAACATGGTTTGTAAAAAGTCACATCATTCTGGGTGCAAGAGTAGATAAAGTTTGCTAGGAGAGTATTTTTTGTTTTTTCTTTCATTATCAAGTTTTGGGACTTTTATTAAAAATATAGTTGTCTTTTGCCTTTATTGGGAAAATGCAGTCAGACCACCAAAATAAAAATTATGGGGGTGTTCTATAGGTTCTTTTACATTTGTGTTAGAGCAGAAAGCTCAGTAAGACCAGCTGCAGGGGTACTTCTTCAGGAGAAGCACCAGCCTTAAAAAAAATCCCAGCTAAAATCCTTCTTCCAAGACAAAGAAAAGGGGGTTCCTGCAGGAGGGATCTGCTGCACCACAGTTCATCTGTCACCTGCCTTTGCAAGGAGGTGCTGTGGAGAGGTGAGGACATGATAGTGCAATTAAAAACCATTAAACAGTCCTTGTTTTAGGAAGTAAAATAAAAGGGGCACAGGATAAATGTATTATGTTTCCAGATTTGAATGTATAGCCTATATCTTTAAGTGTATATTTGCATTTAATACTAGAAGCAGACAGATGTGTTCTTTCCAAATAGATTTTTCCTCTTACATCCCTCCACTCTTGCTGTATCCAGGGTTGCTGGCTTTTTCCTTTGCTCTACCACCCCTTTTTTCCCTCTTCAAGGGTTTTTTTTTATGTCAAACAGAACCATATAAATTAAACATTTAAAACTCAGTTATGAAGAAATTATATATTTAACCTGACCTTGGCGAATAGCTTTAGCAAGTCAGGAAGTGTTGGTAGCTGCCTGTGCCATGTCAGATGGCAGCACAAAGCTGCACACTGAGAGGTGCCCATCCCACCAGGCCAGCTCCGTGCTGCACACCCACAGCAGCTCCAGCCCAATGTTTTCTTTTCTGTGAAAGCCATTTTGACTGCCATGTGTTTGCATTTATTTCCTTTCCGGCTCTGTACATGACTCATCCGCAGCAGGACGGAGGAGCCAGGGCAGAGCTCGGCTGCCCAGGAGCTGCCTTCCTTATTCACCAGCCCTGTTTTGGGCTGTTTTCTGGAAGGCAGTCCCATGGAGAGGAGCAGTTCTCCAGGCTGCAGGAATTAACTTCTGTGCTTGTGTCAGTGTTGCTTTGCGGGGCAGGTACACAAGGACCTCATACCCTTCCTGTACAAGAGACAGAGACACTTTTCCCTCTGTAAAGTGATGGAGCCAGCTTTTATTTACTCTGGCTTTGAACCTTGCCATTCTCTATAGGTTACCCACTACGCATCCTGCTGCAGGTCTGACACTCCTTGGTTTTAGTTCAATCCAAATTTAATTTTTTCTTCTTTTTCCAGAAGTCCTATTGGCACCAGAGTTTTCTTGCATTTGGCCATGGGCAGGGTTGCAGTAAATGGTTTCCTTTCTCTTCATTCTGGGACCCTGTGCCAAGGCAGAAGGTATGTTTCCATGTGAGGATTCCTCTTGGGGAAAGACTCTTACTTTTTGGAGGGGCTATACTTGAACCGTGATGGTATTTTAACTGACTTTTGTTTTTAGTAAATTCTCGTCTCCTGTCCAATAATCTGCAAATCTGTTACCAATCAGAATACGATACGTATCCTCAGCCAGTTTCAATGGGGTTTATTTCTATTACATCTGGCAGTGTGTCCAGAAGGGGGAAAAAAAAACTAAGCCAGAATTAGCTGCACTCAAATCAGCTGAATTTTGGATGTGTTCACCCTTTTTGGCCAGACTCATTCCGGTTCATGAGAAGTAATTATCTCTTGAGCATCACATTAATATTAAAGATCCATAGGCATTACTGTTTAGGCAATATACCTTCCCAGCTCCAAAAAAAATTATGTAGGATAATTGATCTGAACATGGTCCAAATGTGCATATGTCTTTATTTATGAATTCCAATGTGGATTGTTTGGGAGGATAAGATGGAAAAAGGAAAAGCAGGCAAAAATGTTGAGACCTCTTCATCTCCCTGGCCATTTCTGTTAGGAGTAGTTATAATCCACTGAAAATGAGTTGTGAAAGCTAACAGTATGTAAATAGTGTATGTTACAAACACTAAATCCCAGGTTTGTCTGTGACACCTGGGCCTATGCTCAGGTGTGCTCATGGGTACATTGCTGGTATTCCTTCGCTCTTCCTTCCACTGGAAGAAAATTCCATTACTCCACTCTAGCCAGCAGTGTCATTACATGAAATAGAAGGGGAACCTTTCCCTTACTGAATTCTTTAGTGTGTTCAGCTTCACTCAGTGGGGTAAAACAAGTCTATAAAAGTGCCACTAGTTTGTTTTAACTTCTGCAAGTGCACCCACCTCATTTTCACGCCCTGGAGAGGGGTGTCAGACACAGCCTGACTGCCTGAGCAGCCATGGACTGGCCCAATTTCCTGCAGAGTGCCGCCAAGGCCGTAGATATCAACTTCAAAGGTAAACAATTACCTTTTATTATCACACATGGCTTTAGCTCTACCAGTTTCAAATAGCACATAATCACAAGTCTGTGATAACATTTACTCCTGATGAGAGAAAATTCACCAAGTACTAAATTGCTGCTGAGATGACGGGAACATGAGCCAGGCACGAATTAACTGCTATGATGAGTCAGCAGACGTTAATGTCTTGCACCATGCTGGAGACATCTGCTGAGCCGTCCACTGTGGAATCATCTTAAATATTTCTGTTATTACCCCTCCAGGAGGAAGCATCAGAGAACTTTTGTGTCTCTGTGTTATATATGCATAAGCTATTTAAAAATAAATATATGCAGGCACATAACAAGTTTATGCATTTAGGTATGTAGGTAGTTTTCAGCTAAGGGAAGGATGAGCAAGTAGCAACTATTTAAAGTAAAACATGCATGGAAATGGTGATAGCAATTGCCCACATTTGGTGTTTGAAAAGTGATAGCTTTGCTTAGTTGTGGGTCTAATGAGCCTGGGAAGGTGACCTCATGTCTGTGCCATACACCCTGAACCTTCATGCAGACCAGCCTGTTCAAGTTCTCAAAGTAGGAATTACAAGTTTCTAAGGGCTCACCCCATATTTTGAAAATTAATCCCTCCAGAACAGCTGCAGGGTGCTGTGCTTGAGTGTATCATCACTTTGGCTTTTCCCAGGTTTTCTCCCATATACCCAGAATGTCAATATGTGGTTAGATAAATGTAACTAGGCACTATCAAGAGCATCAGATGAATCCAGTGGAGAGTTGCAAATGCCCTCATAAATGAGATCCTTTTTAACTGAAGGCCTTGCAACGGTGCCATAATGCACTGCCCTCCTTCTGCAGTGAATCTTCAGCAGATGCTAAAGGCAGTGATGTATTAATGGAGGTGCTAAAGGACTGTACTTTGGACAATGTAATCATTGCACGAAGGAAGAGGCAGAGCTTTTATTTGGTAAATCCTTTGTTGCATTCAGCTTAACTCACAGCAGCAAAACAACACACACTTGTTAAACTCAGAGTGTTTTAAAGTACATTGTCTGTTCTGGCCTTAATTTAAACTTTTGCATACATAATTACCCGATTGTATGCACATGAGAACTGTAGTAATTCAGTGCACATTGTGCAAAGCTGCATTTTTTGAAACTCCGGCTCCCTGAGGTCTGGAGGTCAAAAGTTAATTCTAGTGAGATGTGAAAGTTCTCCATGCTTGCCAAAAAAAATTGTTATTTCAAGCATTCTGCTGTCTGAGTGTCACTGTTCCAACTTGTGTTTTTAAGGTTTCCCCACCCCCTGAATTTTCATATGCAATTGAAAAAAAACACCACCCAACCCACCGAATGTGTTGTGAAGCAGAGTGAGAGCAGGCTTGGCTGTTGCAGAGGGACATGGAAAGCACAGGCTGACAGTGGAACTGGTGCCTCCCAGTGTGGCTGTGGGGCAGTGGGACCAGACAGCCTCATGGTGTCCATCCTCCCTCTCCTGGTCTCCTCCCTGCTGCTGCTGATCCCAGCCTTAGCCCCCACTCAGGCAAGCCCATGGCTGGCTGCCATCTGATGGAGGTGCTCAGAGACTTTATCCCCCTCTTCTTGGGGCTTGGGATGGCTGCAGGTGCCTGCTGGTCCCCACTCATGGGCCTGAGAACATCAGGTCTTCTGAACTGATTCATTGCTAAAATGCTTAAAATAGCCCAAAGGAAATGACATGAGCACTGCATGCTGAGTTTTGCACTCAAACACTACTTTTTCCAAAAATTAGCTCTAACCACTCGTCTTGAGGTGCCCTAAACTAACAACTTAGTATTTAATGAACATTAAGGGGAAATTAAATTAATCTAAACAGTAGCTACGTTTCAGACTTCTCAGTAGTGGCTGCACAAAAGTAAGGCAGTGTTTTTAGAGCAAATAAGAAATCCATCCTTTGAGGATTGGTTTACAGTCCTCCAGAATTTTCCATGAGGTTAATAAGCAAGTGAAATGTCCTGGCAGGAATGATCACATTCTCACTACTGCCCAGTCATTACAATGGTACATCAGGAGATTTCAAGTAAGTCACAGGATTTTTCTGCTACTGTGGAAGACAATGAGTCTCCATATTCAGTTGAAAAGCTTTCTCCCATTTTGCTTAGCATACTGAACTTCTTGGGCACAGTGCATTAACTCTTCTTTAAGTACAAAATGGAGAATAGAACTGCCAGAACATTTTTGTCAATGGTTTCCAAAAACTATGGAATTTCCTGCCCAGCTAGATCAGATCAGCCAACAACTTTGTAATTGCTAAAAACAGCCTGTTGATTTTCCTCCCAAGTGTTTCAGCTGGCCTGGCTGAGCTTTTTCTTTTCCACTGTCTTGAGATGTTTCTCTCATTGTGCACTGTACTGTATTTTTATGGTCAACATATCCTCTAGCAAACAATTTCAGGCTGATGGCGGAAGGGAGATTGGATTCAGGTTAGAGATTTGAGCCTGGGACAGGGAGCCAGGAATGCCTCAGTTCCTGAATCAGATCTGCCACTAAATCAGGAATCCACATAAAGCAAAGCCACATGATGAGCAATTGTATGTTGATTTGACTTTCTGTGCAGAGGAGGAAGTGAGCCTTTGAATGCAGTTCTCTCCTTGGCATGCCCGCTGCAACTGAAGCTGCAGCTACAGGTGGCCCGTGAGTGGGGAGCATGGAGCAGGTTCCTTCCAAGGAGAGGCAGAGATTGGTGAGACTGCTGTCTAACTGAGACCAGAAGTTTTTACCAGAGTGGTACTTGGACTGACATCTCAGTGGTAAATGCAAATAAATTAGTTAAGTATGCCTGCATGAAATTTTCCTGCTGAAAAACTCATTCTATAAAAGCATTTATACTGTATTCTTTATTGTCAGCTAATCCAGCCCAAACTCATTAAATGGCAGTGTGTGGGTTACTTGCTGTCAGTGAAATTATCAAAGGCATTTTTCAGCTGATGCACTGGGAAAGCATGTGCTCCAATGCCAACTAAAACAATAACGAGGAAATGTTATGATCAGACTTGACCAAATGACCTTTCCCATTTTAGATTAGTTCTTAATTTCAGCACAAGGGTCATCCTGTGAGAATAGTTACAATAAGTCACTGCTCACCTCTCACATGAAAAAGAAGTGACTTATTAGAAATCTCACTGTACTCATTGCAGTTAATGAGATGTGGAAAGCTTTATAATTTGATTTGCTGGACCATATGCTGTAAAGGGATACTGCTGATTTCATTCCTCCACATTTAATTTAAGCAGTATGCAATGGCTTCTTCGTATGGCTACTTATATAATAAAAATTAACTTGCAGTATAAAAAAAATAGACCATTGTGGGGTTTATTACTCTATGTGGTTGAGTTTCAAGTGTTTTTCATTGAAACATCTGTAAGTAATGTGTAGGTCTAATTTTAAATCCTGGCAAATATTTTCCATTTAACATTTGGTTTTACTGACAGACTTGGAGTGGTGGTTTTCAGAGCTTGTCAGTAACAGATACGTATTTTCAAAAGATAAACAGTTTTTTAATTGAAGATAACTGTAACCCAATACCTGATTTTCCTACTCCTCTTGTATTTTAGTGGTTGCAAGCAGCAGCACAGACACTCATCCGCCGTCCCCCCAGACCTTGGCTGTGGCAGCAGCTCTCATGGGCTGCAAAAAGAGACAGTCTTGGGGAGTTCATGACTGCCACCTTGTCCCTTGGGTTAGCGAGATGTCTCTTTCAGAGATGTCCCCTTAGGTATTTTGCAGGAAAAATTCCCCCTGGAGGGTGGATCAGGGCCCCAGGTGGGGCTTGGCTGCCCGCCGCCACTCAGCAGCGCGCGCTCTGCTCTCAGGGCCAAGTGTGCTCGCTAGCACCGCGGTGTCTCACCGTCACAGCTTCACTCCAGCTTATTGGAGTTTAGGCTGCAGGCAAAATGAAACAGCTCGAGTAGGCAGGCTGGCTGCACAGCCCATAAAAGTGGAAACTGTGCTGCCTTGTCAGCGGGCGTCGCTGGCCCGGCGGGACGTGCGCTCCTGGAGCTCCCGAGAGCCAGGGCTGCGGCTGGGCTAAAGGTGTTGGTGGAAATACCTGCTGTGAGGCCATGAAAGGTCAGTTTGGAAGCAAAAGTTAAAATCATTTTCAAAAAGAGGTCCTGAAAGGCTAGAAATGTGGGAGAGTCACTGGTTTCACCTGAAAAAAATGCCACAGCATTATTTGCAATTAGTGCCACAATGTCCACAATCTCTAAATGCAAAGACTGTGTGTGCTTTAGTCTAACCTGTTGGTTAAACTTGAGATCAGGCCAAGAAATCTTGTGTATTTGCTGCCATGGCCTTGCAGCACGGCAGGGCTCCATCAGCCACTGAAACTCCATTTTGTGAGGCCCTCAGTAGAGGGACTGCGCGTGTTTGTGTCCCCCTACTCCATCACTTCCTCTCTCTACTTTTTACTGTTTCCTCACCATGATTTTACAAACAAGTCTAGTCCTGCTTTCAATGAGAAGTAATAAGAATAGTACATTATTCCCTTCAGACCCAGGCAGTTGTCTTACTGAACTCTGAACTGCAGCAGCAGAAGATGGGATTTTGGTGCAGGGGCATTAGCCATGCCATGGGTCTGTGGTGTGGGATGCTGGTGGGAGTCCAGCAAGGGGCACTGCAGCAGCCAGCAGGAGCACAGAGACCTCCAGTCTCCCACAGCCCTGTGCTGAGCCTCCAGGAAAGAGTGTCAGTGTTAACTAATTTAACAGCTTTTCATTTAGAGAGAAAAACATATCTTTCCTACCAAAGACAACCCATTTCATTTGATTTGGAAACTGCCTTTAATGCTTTGCGATGGTCTGTGGTGTGGGTTCTGCAGCTGAACTGAAGGGGTGGGCTTGAGCCAACCCTCTGTGCCTGGGTCTGAATCTTCTTGGTAGAGACCCTGACAGGGATTGAATCGCAGGCCCTTCGTGAGCTGACCTCCACATTAAAAAAATAATCGCAAAACCAGGTTTCAATTTTAACACAGCCCTGTTTTCTTTCATCAGAAGTTCTGAAATGCTTCTGAGGAGGCTGGTGATAGCCATAATCTCAGCCACAGTGATTTCTCATAAACATTGGGAGAAACTGCAGCTTTACTGAATATAGCGTCTGTTTTAAATGGCTGGTGGTTCACTTGGTTTTAATATGAGTACAAGCACAGAGGCAAGTAAAATCTAATGAAAGTGCTTAGAAGATTTTGTTTGGATACCCCACAGCAGCCATGGTTTATACTGAAAGGGAAAAGATTTCTTTATAGCCAGGTCTGCAGAAGCCAGAAATTTAATTTTGCTCCACAACTTATTTTATTGCATTTTTAATTTTCTCTTGCATTACCCTGACCCTTTTCTATAGCTTTTGACGCCTGGTGCTTAATTACTTATCATTAGCAATGTACATGGGGGCCTTCCTGCATATTTATAAATGTGATCATTAGTACATGGGAAGACAAAGACTTCTTTAAGACCGTCATTAGTTATTCTGTTTTCATAGAAATGTTCATTAGAGAAACTACCCACCTGGTTAAATAATTATAATTAAGAATTGGTAATCTTCTTTGCATTTTTAACTTGATCTTCAGGATGCGTGTGCATAGCTAAAGGAGCCTTGTTTGGACATCTTACTATCTTTTGTTTTTGATTTGAATTGTCAAGCAGATTTAAATTATGTGTTTTAGAACTGTGCACCCTATAGAATGATTTATGGAAAGATAGGTTATTAAAAAAAAAAAAAAGCAGAAAGAAAGAAATCAACCCTGCAATTATCTCTGAATTCATTAACTGTGCACTGGCAGCAAGAGGTTGTGTAAGCCATTTACTATAATGCACAGTATGGAGTTAAAACAAAATGTCACTGGAGCCTGATTTCCCTTTCCTATTTGTGGTACTCACTGTAGACACCCAGGCTGCAGGAGAACACTTGCAGGAAGGTATCATTTCCATGTCAGGCTCTGGTGTTACTGGGGAATGCTGACAATAACTGTGATGGTGTCAGTAGTCCTGTTCCCTGCTGTTGTGGGGAGCTGCTGGGGAACCTGTCCAAAATGTGTGTGCCTGCCCAAAATGTGTGTGCCTGCCCATCTGCTGCACCTGCAGGGCAGAGAGAGCATCACCCCACCATGGGGCACAGGGTGGGCTCACCTCTCAGACACCAAGGCTATAGGAAGAGCTTGTCAGTGGCATAAATATCATCTGTAAACAATTAAGCTGCTACTGCTCATTCAGGGCAGTTCTGAGAAGCAAAGGAAGTCTGCAATCAGTTATATCTCCAATTACCATAAAAATATATTAGCCATTCATTCATTTATTAATGATTCATCAGTTAACCACACATAATGAGCAAATAATTAGCAATGCTGTACGGTTGCCAAAATTGAAGAAGTGTTGGCATTTTAAAGATGAAAGGTTGCATTTATGTAAAAAGTCGGGTGGTGATAAAGTTAATACAGAAGATAATTATAAAAGTGGCTGTCCTATTTTAGAGGCTGAGGTCCCGCAAAACTTGCCTAATTGAACCAAAATTAATATTCTTCAAAAGCACACATGTTACTGGTTCCTCACTGCTGTGTTTAGTGGGAGATCTCCCTTCAGTAAGGTACATCACACAATACAAGTTAATAAAATGCCAGACAGCAAGACTGCGTTCTTTGTTTGCTCTGTTCAGGGCCTTGTGGAAAACAATAAATTGCATTCATGTCAGCCGAGGCCCATCCCTTTGCTAATTACCGTTTGGTGCTGAAATGACTTCTGTGAAATTGGGAGCATGAAGAAACACACAGCCGTACAAGGGAGGCTTTTCAGGCAGTGGCAGTAAATGTGAGATAGGCCTTAGGCACACAGATGTTGAAACAGTGAATTCCCCTACAGATTACACTAATGGAAACCCTGTCAGTGTAAGTCAAATCTGGGGTCTGTGGTCAAAATCTAATTAATGTTCCTGTACTTAAAAAGAATATGAATGCCTGGAGGTGATGGAGAGCACATAAGAAACTTGTTTGTTTGTAAAATTGCTGGTGTGGATGGCAGCCACCACCAAGCCCTTCTTTAGGAGGTAACACCTGCTGCAGGAGCTGCTTGCACTGTTTGCTGTGGGGCTGTGGGCACTGGGCTCAACCCCTCTGGCAAGTCCTGCACAAAAATGGCTCTTGGCAGCTGGCCCACAGGGAATGTGAATAGTCATTGCTGTCATTGAGTGCCTTCATTCAGCATGGCTGCCCAGAGTAAAACAGCAGTGCTGTTAGGAAGTACCTTAGCTGACAACACAAGAAAGGACCAGCTCCTCTTTGTGCAAAAACAAAGGCTCGGCCATCTATGTGAGCTTGAGGACATTGCTGGTTCTTAGAGCGCTTTCACAGCTGCACTGTGCATGGCCTGTGCAATAACAGAGGAAATGAATTTATAATGCAACAATCTCTTCATTTTCACAAGCACAAAAATTCCCCTAAATACTTAAAATAACACTCAGAGTGGGACAGACCTTAAATTTTGAATAAATGAAACCCTAATCCAGTGTGCTGCTGAAACAAGCGTGTTATTAAAGAAATAAATTTGAAACAGCAAGAGGTTTGAGAATTTTGGATTTAATTATTTAAATCTGCTTAAGATAACTCTCTAGCACTGTTCTTGAGTTTCCTGTTGAGAGCATGTTTTCTGGGAAAGGTATTCCACCCAGTGCCTGGAAATATTAACTTTCTCATGCAACAGTGGTTTAAGCAGTAGAGACGAATAATTATTATAATAAGCAAGATATTATTTGGCAGCTTGGTGGTAGTTCTTGGATGCAGCCTGTCATGAAAACTGCACAGAGTGCACAGAGCCAATCATGTTTGGAGAGATCACCACTCTCCTTGGCTAAATGGCACATGAAGTGTGGCTCTGAATGCTTTTCAGGTAAAAAGTGATTCTCTTAGTAATGTTACCTACTGAGCTATGACCAATAAAATCTGAACCAGAAGATTTGCAATTTTAAGCTAATTTAAAGTATTATATGTTATTTAATAGGTGAGTATTGCAAATCAGACTTTGTTCATTACTGATTGCTATACTTTAGTTAAAAACTACTACTTCATCTTCAGGATATAAGATTATTTCTTAGTACAGCATAGATCAAGATGGCAAAATCTGTATTATTTTTTTTGTGGGACCATAACAGAAGCTTCCTGGATCCTGACAAGAAATGTATTCAAGATGACCCGATCTGCACAAAACCTAGCAGAGGGATGAGAACCAGGGAGGTGTTTTTCATCCCCAGCCACAACCCAGGCATGAGGGAGTTCAGCTTCCCCAGCCTGGAGTGAGTAGGGGAAAAACCTGCAGCTCTGAGTCATATTTCCTTCCCCTTGGCTTGTGCTGGGACAGAGGGATACAGCCATGCTGCATGCTGGCTCAGTCTCACCACTTGGATGGCTCCTGCAGTGCAAGCACACTGTACATATTCTGTGAAGATCAGGAAATGTCTTTTTGTGCTGAATATCCTCAAAAGTAACAATTTATGTCTTCAAGGCAGAATGCTCATCTTAGCCATTTTCTTTTGGTATTCTTTTCTGCATTGTCTGTTTGCAGTACAGCTCTTGCAGGGGGCTTACATACTAGTTTGGGGATCAGACTCTGTTGCTGAGTATTGCCAGCATTCACTCTGTCAGTCATGTTGGCCATGGTGGCTGAGAGTGCCACCCTCAGTTACAGGGATGAAGCCTTTTTTTTCCTAATGCTACTGAGGTTGCATTGATGCAACTGAATTTGTCCCTTTTGTCATGCATATGAGTGGGGTCTTAGACAGTGTTCAGGTTTCTAGCCAAAGTTTGTGGGGACAAAAAATGGGCGAGTCCAGACTTGGTATTAATCAAGTTAAATGGTTCAGTTGCTACACAGAGGTCTGATGGTCAACACAGGCATGTCATTGTCTGATTGCAAGAGCACCAACGATGACTCAGGAGCTGGTGCTCAGCTCAGTTCTGTGTTCTCTAAAATTCACAGCACGTGTAAGTTCAACCAAGCCCCAAAGGATTTGCTTGGCTGTCCTCATTCAAGCATGCTCACTGATCTACCTAATGATTATGAGCAATATTTTCTTTTATAAATGTTTTTTATTTTCAAGAAAAGGTCCTACAGATACTTTTTTCTTAAGCAGTAATGTCTATGTTTATGTGTTACATGAGGCAGATGTTGATTTAAAGCTTACTTCTTGCTTAAGATATTTTTCAGTCCACTGAAATGGGTTGATTAGTGTCCCCTTGCTGAACCATTTTTCCCCTCTGTTGCTTTGACCCATTAATTTAATTAAGGTCTAATAAAGAGAGGGCTGAAAGATTGTTAAAAATCCCTTTTTTTTTATTTTTTTTTTTCACAGATCTGACCTATGCTAGTCTGTCAGTGCAATTTGACTCACACATGCCCCCTTTAATATGTGAGCACACTGATACAGGGCTTGTCTTCTTTAGCATCAGTTGGTTTTTTCCATCAATGATTGGTCAGATTTAATTTTGATTTTAATCAAAGCAAATGCTTTCCTGGAGACCTTCTACTTCAGTGAAAATAAGTAATGAAAAAATAACCAAAACAAGTCATAGTATCAAAAGGAAAGACCTTAGAAAGCTTAGTGGTGACCCTTTCTTTGTCTGTTTCCTTTCCCATCCTCCTCTTGCCAGCATGGAGAGAGAGAAAGAGAAATGAAAACTCAGGGTCTGTTTTTCAATTAAGTAATAAGAATGACTCAAGGTTTAGGAAACGTGGCAGGGTTTTCATTGAAAATGCTTGCTACTTTTCAACTCTGTGTCTTGCCTAGGTCAGTGTTAATGCTCAAAAGAATACTTCACAGTACTTGTCATATTGCCAGACTCCTGTTTTCCTTTCCCTTCTCCTCCCACCAGCTCTGCAGTTTGCTGCTCTAGGGTGAGAAGAGCTGTTCCCAGCATGCTAATTTTGCCACTGAGCAGGCTCATCTGTATCTTGTAAAAAGGAGATTACCATGAATGTGCACCCTCACCACACTCTGCTCCTGTGCTAGGAGAAGACTTCTGGTGCTCCCAGTGCAATCCCTGCTGATCGCAATAATGGTCTTCAGAAATATAAAAAAGGAAGAAAAGCCCCAGGTACAACTCCAAGGTATGGCTCAATGTGCTGTTCATGGCTTGACAGAGCAGCATTGCTATCCACAGTGGCAGTTTGTGTCTGTGAACCTTCTTAGATGGCTCTCATGCTCGGATTCCTGTGCTGCAGCTCATTAGCAGGAGAGCTGCCTGTGGGGCTGCAGCAGGTTGGTAGTACAGCAGGATGTGCACTAAAATAAAAATCCAGTTAGGAGTGGTGTTATCCCAGTGCTGCCTGGGCACTGGCAATTAAACCTGAATAAGAATAAGACACCTGGACTTTGGGACTCATGGGATGAACATACTGCTTGCTGAGGGCCGTCCCTGCCCAGGAAAGCACTAAAACAGGTGTATAAATCCTACCTTGTTCAGTGGGATTTAGGCACCTGCTTAAACTTAAGTGCTTGTTTAGAGAGTTTCCTGAATGAAAGCCTGACAATTGTGCCCGAGAGTAACTTTTAAATTAGTTTTAATTTGCTCATCATAACCAGCTGTCATGAGTGTGTGTAAAAAAGGGTTTGATTCTGGGAAGATGAAAGACTTCCCAGGCCCTTGGCTTTTATGTAAGCACCCTTGCTGGATGGCCAGCATGCTGCTGAGCTGAAGCAGCCGTGCTTTTATTGTGTGTGTTGCTCTGTGGTCCCACTGGGGCTGCAGTGCCAGCCCAGCACACTGCCCTGCCAGCAGCTGACACCACCCACCTGCACCTCACCAGCAGGGCCCCGTTGGAGGCAATTGCAGGCTGCAACACAGCAGGAAAAAGTCCATGCTGTATTTAGAAGTGAGTGTAAATGAAGGGTAGAAGAATGAGAGAGGGGGAGAGGAGATTTGTGTCCAAGTGGAAGAGTGAACTGAACCTCCCCCTTGGAAACATAGCAGGCATTTTGTGCCACAGAAGTCAGAAAGCTTCACAAGCTTTTTCTTTTAGGATTTCCTCCCCCCACTCTATAATCCCTTCCTTGCTACAATAGAATTTGAGTATAAACTTGAAAATAAATTTAATGTTACATTTACACCAATCAGTCTCAAAGGAAAAACAAAATCTAACAAACTCAAATTACTGCTTAATTCTGTATGTGCACATTTGCATGCATCATCTACTTAAGACAAGTAGGACTGTCTATGTAGCTGAGAGTTATTTTATTTTTTTCTTTAAATATGTGGTTAATTATTCAATGGATGATACCACTGCTGTGTACTCAGAAAGACTAAATTTGCAATTAAAACATTTTAAAGGCTTTCTTTTGTAGAGTCCTTAGGTAATTAAGCTGAAGTGCCAGAACATTTTATATATAAATGTACTGGAGCAGTAGTAGCTGATGTAGTAGTTAAGGTCAGGTAGAAACCAACCTTGCATTTAGAGTCTTTTTTCCAGTATCTCAGTTGAAACCTCCCTAAATCTAAATTAATCTTCCAGAAATGTATGGGAAATTTGGTTTATGAGGGGAAAAAAAGGTCTTGCATTATTACCATAGTCAATCAGTCTACCCTCAGCGTGACTCCATTCATTTTGCAATGCGTGGCTGTTCTGCATTGCCACAGCTGAACTTCAGAAGGCTTTTGCTGAAACAAAGCACATCATGGGAACAGTCACGTTGGGTGCCCCCACCAAGGCAGGAGCAGGAGCTCAGCCCTGCCTGGCTGCAGCCCAGGGGGCTGGGGGCAGGTGTAGGGGAAGCCTTTGTGTGGCCCTCAACAAGGGACTTGGGAACAGCATAAAGCTCAAGGTGGCAGTGACAGAACTGGGGGCAAACTTGGCTTCACTTCTGTGTCCTGCTGCAGTGCTGCTGTGGCCTGTTCTGCTCCCCAAAACCCTGCTTGAGCTACAGCTTCCCTCTTTGCCTCCTGAAGCTGTTCCCTCCCTTGCAGCCTTGCTTCCTCTCCTCCTTGCCAAGCACACTGACTCCAGCCTGATCTGAAAGTTAATTTTAACAAATAACATCTTGGGCCAAGCCCAGTTAGCATCTGGAGATAGGACACGCTGTGGGAAGGGAGCAGGGTGGGGTGGGAGGGAGCATGAACACTCAGCCTTGTAATACGTGTGAGAGCTGATGCTCTCTGAGCAATCCAGTGCTTATTATTATTTCTCTTGGATAGGTCACCTGGGAGTGGAGGAATTTTTCATTTTAAATTAAAAAGAAATCTTTTATAATGCTCATTTCTGAAAGAAAAAAAAACCCCTACCTCATCATGGAAGCAATTAGGTGGAGGACACATTGAAAGGAGTGATTAGTTGTTAATTTTTGAGCTGTTGGCCCTGACAGAGGGGGTTTTTTGTCAAGGATTTCTTTTAAAGGTGTCTTTCATATGCCTATAGTCCAAGGTTACTTCTCATTCAATAGCAATTACCATATGTCCATTACATGCTGGAGGTGGATGCAGTGGTCCCCATCAGAGCATGTGTCAAGTCAAAGTGCCAGCAGCTGTGTGAGCCACAGGATAATTGTTCCTATCTGTTTCTTCTCTTTTCCAAGTCCTAGTAAATGTTCTAGGGAGTTACTTCCCATTTCCTTGATGCAACCTGAAAGTGCAGCCCTCCAGTTTGCATTTCAGGTTCCAAGTCAGCCGTGTCAAGATTTGAACAAGAACCAAGGAGGACAATGGGTCAGATGTAAGTAGGAAGTAAAACTACTGGTGAAATAGGCTTGCTTTCTTTCTGCCCATCAGATTACAAACCTTAGCCCCACCATCACTTAAAAAGACTAATCTGTAACAGCAAACCCTGCATAACTGCTCTATTGTATCAGATGGAAACCAACTAACCAGACACTGCAATACAAAAAAAATACACACATTGTACCTCAGAAAAATATGGGGCTGAAAACACAGGAAAAAATGCAGTCTTGTTAAAATGTGGACATGGTCCAGTAATAGAATGAGTAAGGAAACTTGAATAGATCAGAGTCAAAAAATGCTCTGCTTAATTCTTGAGGCTTTTTATTTGCCATTCAGCTTACATCAGTGTTAACATCTACTGAGAAATGCAGCCATTTACAATTTGCAGTTCAATGTGTTACTTTAATTAGTATGAAAATTAAAGGGCAACTATAGGCCAATGTGAATGATTATGGAAATACATGTGCATCACATGCTATGCTCTCATTTAATTAATCGTCTTGTAAACTATATCAAGCACTTTAAGTCAGTTGCTGAGTATAACAACTCTATTTTAAATAACCACTTAATACTTAACAGGATGTGGAGAAAACACTAGCACACGACTGCTTCTCAAGTTTCAGTGTCTGAGATTTTTTTAAAGCTGACCCAAGTCAACCCAAAGAATGTTTAACACCCTCTGTCTGCACACAAGAAACTCTGTGATGTGCAGACATTCAATTACATTTTTTAAAAAGTGAGAAATATTTTGCAAAATAGCGACTTTAGAAAACTAATTGGCAGCAGCAAACTTGAGAGTCAAAAGCCAAAAGCTAGAGGGGACCATTTACTACAGTAACTCTAGTCAAGGAAAATGAAAATAAAGGCATCTTTGTTTCTCAGTCAAATTAGCTGATTAAGAAATAAAACATTTTAACATGCTTTAAATGCAGCATTAATTATTTATATGTAAAAAATTAAAGCCAGGTTCCATGAATTACACTTTGTGTATGTGAATTGAATGTTACGGGAATACTAATCCTTTTACATTCATGCCTTACTTCATTAGGCAAAACTAAATATTAAGGGCTCTATTCATTCAAAAAATTCTTATGCATTCAAGTCACACCTTTTCAATGGCTTTTTTCTTTTTTAAAGAGTATAATTTACAGCACTGATTTTTAATTGTGCTTCAGAAAAATTATGTATTTCTACAGGATGGGCTCTAGTAAATACATATGTTTACAAAAGGCTAAGGATACAATGGTGGATTTTGCTTGCCATCAGTGAAAAAGTTCAGAGTAAGTCATGTTGTATGGACTCAAAGCTGGTGTAACATAGGAAATCAGATGCATTACTAGCAGGGAAGCTCTGACCTTTTTTCCTATAGATTGGTTAGTAAACAATCTCCCTGCACCCCCAACCCCCAATTTATTGTTTCCAGTGACTGGGCAGTGCTTTATTCAGGTGAATGAAGAAAATAAGGTGATTTACTCATGCAGATGTGTTCAGGGATGTATTTTTTCTATTTTCCATATGTCCATTTTGGCAATGGTGTGTCCCATGCTTGGCTCCCTTGGGAGAGAGTCCATCCACTGAAGCTGCACTGATCTGTGGGATGTGGTTAAACACCCACTGGGACTGGAGCTGGGACCATCAAAGTTGGTTGTCTGCATTTTCTTTAATGCTGACCCACGAGTTAAGGAGTTTAATTAATTGTTTTGCTGACACTTATGTGAAAAGAAATAGGAATTGAACTCTGGTTTGTTTCAGCTTCTTTCCTTGGGTGTTTTGTTGTTGTTGCTTTTTACTGACTGAAGAGAGGAACAGCTAGAACTGTGCAATGATGATCATGTTGAACTTTCAAAATAATTAGAAGATTCATTTAACATTAAAGAAATAACTTTAAAGGAGAAGAGGGTTGTGGGGGGAGAGAGGGGGAAAAGGGGGGAGGCGGGGTGGAAAGCAGGAAATTATGAAGAAAGGGTTGCCCAGAAGCTTGCAAATTGTCAGCTGGCTGAATTTAAATAAACTTTTGGAAAAAAAAATATTGGGAAGTAGGACAAGGTGTCAGATGGTCGGGTAAGATTGATGTATTTAATAGTTTAGTTAATATGGATCAACATCTGCCTTTAGTTACATCTGCACAACCCCCTGACTTCAGCAGTGTTGTACTTTTGCAACCAAGTTTGGACTGATGTTTTTAAATAGGCCCCAGTGCAGAATAGCTGCAGAGAGCCTGCAGTGCTCAGTGCTGGTGTAATCAGGCAGCTCTGGAGAGAAGGGTAATACAATATGTTATTGTTTCTCGTGTAATTTTTAAAATACATTGAGGAGTAATATATTTTTTATAATAGGGTGCTCCCTGTCTCTTTAAGCAACTGTCAGATGTAGGATGTCCCCGTGCCAGAATGCTACGGTCTGCTCCCTCTGTGCAATTGTTAATTAAATCCATCCCTTATTGTAGAGCCTGCCTAGTCTCTTACCCATTCTGCTTATCTGTGATACCAGATGATGCTCAGTAATTCATGGCCAACCTGCTCCCACCTTCAATGGGGCCTCCTGTGCACTGACCTTAACCAGCTTCACCTTTTCATTATTCCCAAGGAGAACAGAGCCCCGAAGGTAAGAGTTTTATCAACTTTTCCTGTTGACCAGATGACAGTTCAGTGATAAATAAATGGAGTGTGCTTGAGCTGGAGGCCTCCCACACACCATCCCTCCTTGTCCTCTGGCTCCCACTGCCTGCCTGGACACAGAGCTGTGCATGGAAAGGGGACTGTCCTCAAAGGGCACTGCAGGCTGCACTGCTGCTGACAGGCAAAAAACACCTTTGCCTATCCAGGTAATGCAACTCTGCCACTCATCCTATCAGCTGAAAAGTTTCTCTGCTTGCTATTGGGCTGTGTCCCCTGAAAATCTCTTTTTCCCAGTGCTGAGGCTGATGTACATGAGCTGGTAGGAATATTTTCATAGCTGACAAGCTGTTTCCCATGAACAGTGTCAAAGATTTAAAAGCCACTTCTGCAAATAGGACTTTCTGGCAAAGATAGTCTAAGCAAATCTTCTATTATTACCACATGACTAGAAATACTCCTAGAGTTCTCCTGAAAATGGGTACTGTACCAGCAGAAAGCAATATTCTGTTGGCCTGTACATTGCCTCAAGGGTATTTACTATGATAATAAGATCAGTAATTCATCTCCTAAAATCACTGGGAGTACAAATGCTTATTTAAGTAGATGGTATCTTGATTACAACTGAGCTGGGAGAGTTCTTAAAGCTGCCTGTTTAGGCTACAGATTTTTTAAAGGCAAAGGGCTGGTAAGCACAAGAACATCGTGTTTCATAGCTACCTTACATTTTCAGCAATGCACAGTAGATGCACAGCACATCCCTTGACAAAACAGGCATGTACAAATAAGTCAGGAAACTGTGCCTCCTGAGTGTCTTTTTTCTTTTTTCTTTCTGCAGAACTGTTAACAAAAAGAGAGATAAATCTCTCCCATATCTAAATTGTTGGTTAGAACAAAGGAAACAGAGAGAAAGCCATGCTCTAACAACACATAGGGTCCTTTGAACCCCATTGTCTTGGAAGATGCAGTACCAACATCAGCTAAGAGACAGCATTGACCCAGAAAAACATAAAGGGGAAAGATCTGGAGGTAAAATGATTTACTTCATCACAGAGTAGGCTAGTGTCAGAGAAGTATCCTGTGTTCTTGAGACTCTTGCAGCCTACCATCTGCTAGTTCAAACTCAGCAGGCTTCTTCTCTGGAAGTCCTGGCAGAAGCTGCCAGTCTTGCTCAGCTGCTTTGGTTTGTTTGTTTACAAATCTGATCAAGAGAAACCATGGGTTTATGACAAAGGCAAAGTAATGGAAGTTTAAAGATTCAGTTTCTAATCCCAAACTCTGTCACAGGAAGTGTTCACAGAAAGGATGATACAATTTAGAGATACAGGGATTCATCCAATTGGTTTATTTGAGGAAAAACATAGTTTGAGTTGTGAGAATCCAAAAGCAGTGCCCATAGCCATGTGCCAGTAAAGACTCAGGTGGTCCATAGTATTTCACATTGGTGATGTGGCAGTGAAGGTGAATCACAGAACAGAGCTAAAAGTTGCTAAAACAGATGTTTTCTAGTTTGCCAGGAAGCCTGAGCTCTTAATGAGGACATGTGACTGAAATGGAAAGCATTAGCAGTTTCCCTGTCAAATGTTGTTCTGTACTTTAAATTCATCGGTACTGCTCCTTCTCTGCAGAATTATTGAGTTGAATATCAGTGAGGTGTGTGCGTATTTGATGAGAGAAATAGTTGTTTGTGCTCTTTATATATTTCAGAAATTAAAGATTTTTCAGCAGGCCTTATGAGCCAGAATTTTCACTCTAATTTTGTCTGCAGTTTTGAAACTGGATTTGAAATAACTTTCACCAGCTTGATCACTGTTGTCAGACAGAGTCCAAATGCAAATGAAACTAATAATTTTTGCTGAAGTTCTCTAGATTCCACCAGAATGTGTGGAATAGTCTTTCATTAGTTAACAGTGCTTAACACTTATGTAGCAATTTCCATCCTCACTGACAAGCTTATTAATCAATGAAACACCTCTGAAAGAAGCATTGCTATGTATTAGAGTGAAATTTGAAATGTATGGATGTGCTCTGAATTGTTGGTCAAATAGCCAAAGAAATCTCAGTTTCAAATTTGTAGGTTTGTGGTTTCTCTCCCCTGATTAGACCAGACTTCTTTGACACACAGACCCCTTTATGTATTTAATAGATCAAGCTCCACTGGGTTTAGAGCCACACATCAGCATGGCCATACTCTGACTTTGAAATGTGGCGATAACAGACACGTTTTCTATAATTGCTGCCTAGAGGACCTGAGATGGGGATACAGCACACTGCTGTGATTTGCCCTTTGCAGCTTTGTTAAGAGTTGCAGGAGCTGGAATGTGTGTTTCCAGTGCACAGTAAAGAGGGTTGTGTTAAATGACCAGTGCCTTTTTTCATGCTAATAGGTGTGACCCTGTTAGGCTAACAAAGAAGTCAATCCTGACAGAGCGATGATAATTTTGTCTAGAGTGAAATCCATTGGATTTCACCTCTCTTCAGTGCCTGCTCTTGTAACACACTTATGGTACTGCTGATCACCTCTCCTTGCAACCAAGAAAGTGTCAGATGAGAGTGTTTTCTGATTGCTATGTCCTAGGAAAAAAAAAAAAAATTCTATCCAATAGGCTTGGTTTGGGAAATGAGTTTTGCTCAATGTTACCAGCTCTGCAGAAGCCACCAGGCAAGTGCAGTGAAAAAAGACTCCTGTAAAGAGTGTAACAAAAGATGAACCATTTCCGTTGGTGACTGGAGGCATATCAATAAAAATCAACTCCTGCATATATCAAGTAACTGATAGCAAGTTTGAAAGCTTTTTCACTTCCCTCTTAGTACCATCCAACTGCAATAAAACACATGGATTTCTCTGCTACCCTTGCAGATACACATCCCCCATACTGCATGTAAGAAGAGCTTCAAGAGTTTTTTGAAAAAGTACAGGGAATTTTTGATTTTCAATGTCTGAAGTGTAGCAGGAGGGGAATGTCTAATTGCTTTGCTCTGTTGGTAGGCAGTCTGTGAGACTGTCAGCAGCCAGGCTTAAATCAGGCTTAAATGCTCAGGGATGACAGCCCTGATGTGTCCTGTCAGCCAGGAGAGGAGCTTTTGGGATGTCTGAAGAGACACTAGCTAAAATTTCACTCTGGCAAGTCCAGCAAGCATCGTCCCTGTGCTGGGTACCTTGACAGGACAGAGCAGGGCTGTGGGCCAAGCAGCTCAGGCTCCCACACACCTGTGCAAGGCACAGGCTGCAGTCCCATTCTCACTGTCTGCTCAGTAGGTAAGTGCTTGGTGCTGCCCATGGTTTGGGGTTGAGGCTTGTAGCTGTTTCTGCCTCTCATGGATGCTGAGCCTGCTCTTGTGCTGTTTACAGGAACCCATTGCTCCTGTAGAAAAGGACTCTGTTTTGAGGATTTGTGCATCCAGACACTGTGAAACATTCATATCTAAATGCAATATATGAGTTTGTATGAGAAGTATTTTATGTTTTTTTATTACCAAACCTGTATCTGTTTCATTGCCTCATGTTTGTGGAAGACTTGTGTCAGCTACAGGGTGCCTACAGACCTAGGAGAAGCCAAGGGCCTTCCAGAAACTCTTTCTGAGTTTAATTTTATATTTAGATGCTGCTCCTTCTCACAAGAGAAGGAAATCCAGGTTCATGAGACTTCATGAGACCTTGGGAAAGGATCTAGAAAATACCAAGGTTGATCTTCTTTGTCCATGCACAGACTGTTTAGAAATTGATTCCAGTTACAAGGCTTGGATTTGGATCTGGGTCCAAATAGTTCTTAGTTCAAAGGCAAGACATTTATCCTACTGATGTCAATGTGATGTCTATCCCTGGCTTAACTGCATGAGGGTCTATGCTGTGTTTAAAACCACTGTTTTTTAGTTTGACCTATAGCTAACATAAAGATAGGTATTAACTGGGAAGTCTAAATTTCTGGAAGTCTCTCTCTCAGTAGTTCTTATTAAATTCACCACTCCAGCATAATGTAGCTTTCTGTTCTAATCATAGCACTGCTGTACTTGGGCATGGCACATCAAAGGGGTTACCTTGCTCTCGTGGCAGAATCCTCCTTAGATTCGCTCACTCTAGGGACCCACACCAGATTTCCCCAGTTCTGCACACAGGCCAGATTTTCAGCTCCCTTTTAATCTTTGACAATTTGAATTTATATGGAAAACTTACAGGTGACAGTCTGGCTACGTTGAAACAAGCAGCATAGAAACCATGTCAGAACAGTCCCTGCAAGTCCTACGATGTGCTTAAAGCATTTCAAGAGAACCCTTGATCCAAAGTATCAAAGGGTTACAGTAAGATCAAGAAGAATTAAAACTGATGGTGTGCCAGGAATCACGTGCAGCACAAGGTCATTACTCACCCTCGTTAAAGTGGTCTCAGTACTGTGGCCTGATCTGAAGCTTAATTGAAAAGTTTCAAATCATGCATTATAACGAAGACAAGACAGCCACTGCCCATTCCACGACCCCTGCTAAAAAAGGCTGATCAGTAATAGGGCAGAAATCTAAGCAATTGCTTGAGGATAATCAAGGCCTAATGAGGTATCCACTTCAGTCTTTCAAAGGTGGAGGAATCTCTTCCTGGCACTGGAGAGAATGCAGAGCTGATGTGAGCAGGTTCCTGCAACCAGGGACAAGCCATCTGGCCAAAGCAGTCACCATCCTTGGCAGTGGAGGGAATATCCAGGGTGGCACAGTATCTGTGGTGTGGGTTTGCAGCTGTACAAAGGGTTAGTGCTGTGGCCAGGCAAGCCTCTCCTCAGTCGCCAACTTTTGCAATCATTTTCTGTTACCCCACACCTTGGCCCAAAGTGATCAAAAGGAGCCCATCAGGTCTGAATTGTTAGTTGTTTTAGGAACCAAGAGAGTGGCAATAGGAGATATGAGACTGCTGATGTTATCAATTTTCCCTAAAAATTCACAGAACCCCCAAAATTCGTTAATTAAGTTGACGTTCAACTTAAGTGTGATAACAAACTGCAAGTCACAATTACCCAAAGAAATCAAGTATCTCCTTGCCATCTTCCTCTTTTTTTAAAAATTCTATTATCTGTTCTAGCAGAGGTCAGAGCCCATATCCACATGATTATCTCCACATCCAGCTGCCAAGTTGTGAAAGCTGCTCTTCCTGGGCTACTTCTTGGGCAGCTGTATTAAAGGGTTTGCATACACCTCTGCCCAATGACCAGTTAGAGTGTGGAATCACCTTTCAGTCTGCAGAAGCCAAATGGTTTTTCAACTTTCTAAAATAGCCATTTTAACCAGTTTTAACCCATATCTGTAGGATGTACTTTTGTCAGGAGAGTCTCTCCAGATTAGTATCTCTTTGCTGAGCATGTTTGCTTGCTGTTTCTAATCTCTCCTGTTTTGATAAGATCTCCCTCCTGTCTTGAAATGGAAAGCTAGACTGGATAAAAACACTGTACAGGGTTTTGGATTCAGTGACAGAGGACAGCCTTCAGTGATGGATTTGCTTAAAAGCATCATATTCAATGACAACTTATAAAAATTGTTTAGCACCATGGGACATTTTCTTTGGCCTTCAAGTTCTTCCCTAATTTTAAGTGTCTCTAAAATCAAAGTACCTACTTTCTTTGCTGTGAATCCTACTTTAATTTTCTTTTGTTTTTTTTCCATGCAATTTCCTTCAACTTTAAACATGCAGCATGGAAAATAATGGTAGCATAAAGGAAAAGTAATATTAAAATAATTAAGCCCTATTTGTGCCACCCTTTGGATAGCTCTCTCAAAGACCATGAGAGGTGCAACTGGCTTCATTGGGACACCCTCAGACTTAGCATTAAACCATGTGTTTTGCTGATGTAAGACCTTTAATATATGACATATGGCATCAGCTCTACAAAATATTACTTGTTGGCTGACAGCCCTGCTTCTGTCTGTTGCTTCCAAATTAATATTGCAAGTCTGTGTGTGTAAAGAGGTTGTCATCACCAGTGCCCATGGTCACTGCAAGCTGCACCCACCAGCCTGAGGACTCTGCATCTGTGCTTTCCTCAAGAGGTGTTTGAGACTTGGAAGGTGTTTGTGGCTGCCCATGGAAGCAGTGACTGAGCAGGCCTGCCTGGGGAGGAGCTGGTGCCACATTTTTTCCAAATCTCCAGGCCCAGCAGTGGAGGACAGGGCACTGCCAGCTGCTGCATGAGGGCTGGGGCCAGCAGTGGAGCCAGCAGTGAGAAATGGGCTGAAGGTACAGTGTCAAGAGGCATTTCTTGATCTATTGTTTCTTGTTAACAGACATTGATTGATTTAGCCATTTACAGGATTTTTTTTTACTCATTTCACTTGTATATGAACAAGGACAAAATACAGATGGAGGGATGCCTAGTGCATCTTGTGATCAGGTACCTGCCTGCTCTTCTCAGGAGTCTGTAAACCTCAGCTAGATCTGATCATTTCAAATTCAGGGTTTTTCCTCATCTGTTCCTGGCAATATAATTGCCTGCTCTTTCCACAGGTCATTGCAACATTCAGACAACTCACCAGGTCTCATCTTGCAATACCTTAGGTTAGGGAGAGTTGAGCCTTAATTTGTCTGTTCTACAGATATTCTGCATGTGTGCATGCAGTGTGTGTGATGGGCCATAGACCATGGACTGGCCACTGCTGATTTGGCTATGAAGGATAAGAAAACCTTCCAAAGAACTTGCTGTTGAGGAGCAGCACAAAAGTGAACCTTGTGACCAATATGCAAACCTTTATGTTTGCTGAGTTTTAAGTAATGGGGGGAAGAAACTTCTGATTGTTTTTTTAACTGTAGATCTTGGAATCCATATAGCAAAAAATAGGGCAGTTGAGTTATCAGTAGCTGATGAAAATATGAGAAGAATAATTATTGTATAGTCCTATTAATAAAATAGTAATATGGCTCAGGAGGAAAAACAGAAAGTTGCCAAAGAGTCCAGTGAGTTACTTCAGGGGAAAAATAGCTTCTATTATATGAATCAAAATATGTGCTTAGCAGAGAGCTCTGGACACTTATGGAAATTCAAAACAATTCCATATATTGCAGTCCAGGATGGAATTAAAGTGTTGTAAAGCTTCCCTGGAAGCCAACATTTATCTATTATATAAGCATATTTAGATTTCATTTTGAAATGGTTGTTAAAGGCTATCCTTTGGCTGCACTCTATTGTTCTTTCTAACTTTTTTTTTAGTTGTTGAACCCTGAGATTTTTATGCTAAAAGGAATGTACTTTCAGAACCAGAAATGTCTGAATGACCAGTTACAGTGTGTACCAACCCTGAGAGAAATCCATTGAAGCTGCTCCCCTCCTCCAATTTATTTGCTGTTTTTACAATCATGCCTTGCATTAATGTTCTACACTTAGCTAAACTGTATGTGCTATGTTTTAGATGTATTTTTGTTTTGTCTAAAAAAATTCTGAATTGGCATTAAGTATTCAAGATGTAACCTCTGTAGCAGGAAACTAGTAATCAGATTCATATAAAATAACTGGGCAATAGAAATACCTCTGAGCAGAAAGCATTCCCCCCTCCCCCCCCTTAGAATTAACTTAGAGGGAATTTAATGCCTGTGAAAGGTGCTGCATTGCAACATCAGAAAACTGAAGCTGCTATTTAACCACAGAGCAGTTACAGGATGGGAGATGGCTTTACAAGATTCCCCACGAGGGTTGACAAAATATTTGTCTCAGGTCTGCTGCCTTTCATCTAGCTGGAACAACCAAGCCTTCATGTGTTGGTAGCAGTTGCTCTCAGGTTGTTAGCTTCCACTTGGGTGATGGAGAGAGCCCTTGTGTAAAAAGGGAGGGGATTTTGCTTTTGTGATAGCTGGCTAGCATTTATAATAAACCTAAAAGACTGGATTTACTACAGCTGAGTTGGAACTGTTGCAGGTAACAAATTCAAAGCACCAGGTGCATCCATGCTGTCCCTGCTGTGTGCCACAGAGGCAGGTAGAACTGGAAGGGAAGGAAGAGGCAGACCCTGGCACCTACACCCTGATGCACGCTGTGCCACCAGCCCTGCAGTGCCCCTGGCATGGTGCCACTGTACTTGGACCACTTCAGTGGGACTCACACCCAAGTTTCCATCTTTTGCATTCTCTTGCCACCTGTTTATCAGAGGAAAGATGGGAGTGGCAGGCTCTGCCAGGTTCAGGGTCCAATTCTCATCTTTTCTCTTTTTTCCCCATCATTTCCAGAGCAGTTATCTCTGAAGGCCATGAGCAGTGTCCATGGGTTGGGTTGTAGGTCTCAGTAGTCAGGTTACCATTACACAGGCTCATGTGTGCTAACTGCTACTCTGGCCAGCTGCAGAAAACACTGAAGACCATACAGGATATGCTTCAGTTTATGTTTTCTACTTAGTTCAGTTAATATGCTAGGTGTTGGTTTTTACTGACTCCACAAGGAGGGAGAAGGTGGTAGCCTGAGGGTAGTTCTAATTTCACACAAAGAAGGAGACTCACAGTACTGCCTGCCTCTCCAAGCTCATCAGGAGATGAAATCACCCTTTTGATGAGTTCCATGGCCCACGTGGGACATGCAGCAGGCTCTGCTGCTCTCACAGCTGAAGCACACCCATGGCTGAATGGACCAGTGCACTCGTCACTGTAACACAAAATCACATTATTAGGAACCAGTTAGAAGTTTTTTTCCTGGGAAGGCACATTCTTCTGCTAGTTGTGGTATGTTGGACAGAGGCTGCATTCCCTCACACTGGAATTTCCTGTGTTAGCACTGCACAGGAGTGGGTTTATTTTGTAGTCCTTGAGATTTCTGAGCTTCGTGGGTTTCACAGCCTTTATGCACCACGAAACAAAGATCTGGTTTCTACTGAGGCATTGCAGAAAGGATGAGCATCTGCTGACTTGTTGATCTTCTGAAAACTGAGGCTTTTCAAGATCAGAGGTGAACCAATCTGGGATCATTTCACTGAACACTGAGGTATTAGTGACACAGCTCACATGTAGCTCACAATATGCTTTTTGCACTAACTTTTAGAGCTAAAAGAAAAGTTTCATTTTTCTGTTGTCAATTTAGACCCTAGTGTACTGCTGAGGGAGCTCATGTTGCTTCTGTTTTTGCAGGAATATGGTGGTTACAATCTGTAAAACACTAAACTAGGCCTAGGCACAGGCATCCTGCTTCAACATCTCCCACCCTAAACAAGCCTGTCATCTCCTGGGCTTGTGGGCTCAGGACCATAAAGGCAATGTTATAGGTTCCCTTTGTGATGAGAGCTTTTTAGAGAGGCCTGTGCAATCTCTCTTTTCTCTAACTCATGTGACTCCAGCCCAGCTGTGCTATTCCCCCTTCTTTACTTAATCAAAATTGCATGCCATATATACAGCCCTCAAATTTACAGCTTTATTGAAATGGAGACAGGTTATGTAAGACTCTTTGCATTAAAATGTGTAATAAGTTACATTATATTGAGTTTTGTGGAAGAGTGGAAAATATCTGTTTGGTTTTGGAAATACTTTTATAGAGTTATTTAGATGCCAAGTTTTTCATTGTTCTACTAATGTCTTCCTGGTCTGCAAGGTTTTAAAAGATATAGCTAAGAAATTTTAGTGTTGTCAGGTCTCAGACTTTCACAGGAAATAAAGTGGCAGATGTGATTCTGTAGAACAGATTTCCCAAAACTGCCCCAACTCTCCACCCTTCTCCTTTATGCACTTCCCCCCTTAAACTGCTCTTACTGAGTCAGTTTGCCAGGGATTCTGAGTAGCTGGTGAAGTGGACAGAAATGCTCAATTTTTCCAGTGTTTGTATTTTATGACTAATCTACATTATTAGTTTGGAATTTATTCAACCTAAGGATACTTTCCACCTTAATTGTATGCTAACTAACTTTTTTGTTTTGTGGAGGATTAATATTATGCAAACTCTAGGCCTACCTCAGCCATCTCTTTCCTATACCTGCAGCCCAGAAAACCAATTGGTTTTTTTCCCCAGTTGTTTTGATTCTTTGGCTTCCCAGCAGACCAACATGAATTTTCAGAATTGTCACAGAGCTCCACAAATAACCAGTCAAACTTTCCCCACCCAAACCTTCTCAACAGTGTCTTTCTTTTATATCCTTACATTCTTTTTCATTAAATTTGCCTTGGTAATCAATATGTCCCAAACCTGTGGAGTGTCTTGGTGGGAAATTTCATCAGCATCCACCTAAAGGAGCACTGCTCTTCTCTTCTGTCCCTGCTGCAGATCCCTGTGAAAGAGGATGCCAGAGCACTGACTGATCTCATCTCTCCCAAGCACTAATTTAATTTGCAAAGTTTGTGGTTTTTCTTTCTAAAGTGTGTGAACTTTTCTTACTCTGTGTTCTTGAAACATGAGTCAATGCTCTGTTTTCATCTGTGTGGCCTCAGTATGTATCCTGCCTTTGCATAAAATCATTCAAAGCTGTGTGGCAAAGATGGTATGAAAAGAAATAGCTGTTCAAGCAATGAAATTAAATTTTCTATGGGTCCCACTGATCAGAGTTTGCAGTGGTCCTTACCAGTGACACCCTTATTGGAGCTAATGGCCAAGCCACCACACTTGGTGTCTAGAAGCTCTGCCTTGGCCACTGAAAACTAACTGCAGGTGAAGCAGAGCAGGGGAAAACAGCTGAGCTGAGCTGCACTGTTCACTGCAGGGACAGAGCAAGCCATGGCCTGTGTGCTCAGGCAGGGGGCTGGTGACATCCTGCTATGTAAAATATAATTTTCATTGAATTCTTAGTTTTTTTCCTATTCAACGTTCATTCTTATTATTTGTGTTTGAAACCATCTGGCCTTTAAATCAAGAGTTAATACTGCTCTGTGCATTATCCTGGCCAAGCTGGGGTTTGAATTTCTTGTTTAAAATTCCCCTTGTTTTATAATTTCAGCTGAATAGGTTTAATGACTTCTTGTTGTGAGCTATGGTGCTGTACAGAGGCTGCACATCACTGAGAAGCTTCAGTCTAGAGGTAGCTGCACTTCAGTGCCAAGGGAAATAATAACTGGATGGATGGAAAGCATCTGGGATTGATGTGGTTTAAAGGTGCTGTTCATGCAAGCTATTATCAAAGAGGGAGTTAAGGATGAGATTCATTCTTAAAATGCAGGTGCTCTCATGCTTTCTCTGACAGATGTGTTCCAACAGTGTTTTGAATTCTGTTTAAATTTTGAAAGAGCTAAACCTTCAGGCTCTTCTCTTCCTTTCTTAAATTCATTTCCCTGTTTAGATGAAAAAGAAACATTTTGCAACTTACTTTAAACTTTCTTCAAAAGAGCTGCTGGAAAAGGAACATTTCATGTGAAGCACATAAGCTATAAATGAGTGTTAAGCACAGCAGAAGCAATTTTAAATGTGCTAATGGACAGACATTACACTGTAGGAATTTACCTAAGAGAAAACCTGAGATGTGGAGGGCCTGCCAGGTGAGGATAAAACCCCAGTAAATGAGCCAAATGATAGAAAAGTATTACCAGAGTAAAGAGTTGTACATGTGAAATAAATACTGAAATGGGGAAATAGTGGCAGCAAAGATACTGAAAGATGGAGAACATTTTGGTTAAGTGATGCAGGACCATGTACATGCAGCCCATATTGAAAATGCAAGCTCTTAGGAAGAAAAATCTCTCTCTTCTGCTCTCTCCCTGCCTCATTTTGGAATTTTTTTTTCCCTACTGATGATGGTAACATAACAGAGTTTACAGCATTAATGGGCAAAGCTCCTTCCACCTCAATGTACCACAGACTTTGTTATAGTGCTCTGTCACATGTTTTCAGGTGTGTCCCTACCTCAAAATTTCCAACAAACTCTTTTCCTCAGATAATTTTTCATTAATTTTGTAGGTCTCCTGGCTGGTGGTTGGTTTTTCTGGCTGTGTGAAAGTAGCAAAGCAAGTGGGTTGATGTTTGCATGATTTGTGAATATGAAGGGGGAAAAAAAGGGAACAGTCTAAGCAAAAGAAAATACCCCAAAGGAAAGAAATAATGGGCAATATATTTCCTTTTGAACTTTTTCAAATCAGCCTCTGGAAAAGGTGTCATAAAGCCCCCAGAAATGAGTAACAGCACAGGGACAAAGAAAACTCTGTTACAGATGTCCCTGCAAGTCTATGAGCAAATTGTTTTTTTCTAAATAACTCCAGAACATTACATGGCCTTAACAAGTTTCCCAGGACAGGAACTCCTAGTTTATTACTTGCTCACATTGTCATCAGAAATTAATTTTGTCCCTGAAAGACAAATTGGCTGGTAGCTTATGAAGTTAAATGGAAAGAACAAGTGAGCATCTGTTTCTTCTGCATTTTGTCTCCTTGGTGTCTTACATATAAATGAATCAGAGTGTTCAAACTTAAATTAAGATCTTTGGCTAGATAAACAGTTAAAACTGGTTCCCATAGCTACCTCTCACACATAGCTGTGATTGCATTATAATCCCCTAGTAATCAGGTCTAAATGAAAGAAAGATGATAAGGGTGCTATTTTCAGTTTTCAGTACTGATTTTTATTAGCTCTCAATCAGATCAGGACTGCTTTGCCTTTCATCACATTGTGGCAGTGTTTGTAGAATCATTAGAGTAATAAAGTGTAAATCTTACCAAGGTGCATTTTTCTTGAGGTGTTTTATATAGCAAAAACTCTGAAGATTACATTGGCAGGTACAGGAAAGATTTGTTTCTGCAGCTAAAGTGAGGATATAATGTATGCTATATTCATTTATTCTTTACCCAAGCGAATATCTAATGAATTACCTTGCTGAGGTAAAACACAAAATAAAAATATCCAAAGAATCAGCCTGTCTGAACATGGTCCTAATATACTGTATATTGCCAGTACTGAGTTTAGTAGTTTTTTTAATTTGCCTTATTATCTTGTATCATATCTCTCCCTGTGCATTACCATCCACAAATGAATTACAGGCAGAACCACAAGCACTGCTATTACCAGCCTGCTGTTTTTAGTAAACTAGTGCAGCCCAATAAAACATCATGTTGCAGCAATATATAAGTATTTATTGTAGACTAAATTTCAGCTAAACAAAAGCACACAGGGAGGCCTGATCCTGCTTCCAGGAGAGGCAGTGGCACAGCTCGAGTTTGGCTCGTACATCGTCTCACCTGCACCCTTGATTTGCAGTATCCTTCGAGGTAAATTTTACTTAATGACTACTTTTAAATTGTTCCTGACTGCCAAATTTAGAAAAGACTTCATACAACCTCCAGAGGAGTTCCTGGGTGTTTCTGCAGGCAGAGCTATCCTTTAGCACAGAAATAGCTTTGTGTGGTGTTGTAGGATTGTTCACAGAGTTTGCAGGTGTGCCCCACATTTGCAATTAACTCCCAGTTTAATACTGGACTGATTTTACTTTCCCACAGACTTTTTTTTTTTTTTTTTAATATCTGGTGAATGTTACTGTAGCATAGCTATTAAAATGTCTTCCTATTTTAAATATTTGAATTTTATGTATTCTGTATTTAAATGAGTAGTAAACTGTCTCAGTACTACAGTGTTAGATAGTTGCAGTCATGCACACAACTACATTTGTATCAGGTAGTAACAGCAATTAGTCAGAAAGTTGAAAAAGGATATACAAACAACTTTCTGGTTTTCTGATTGATTTTAATGTACCTGATATAGGATCAATGCCTGATATTGACCTTAACATGTTTTACTTATTTTTCTATAAAAGGTGGATCTGTTCAGCCATCAAATAATGGTGTTTGTATAATTAGCAAACTCTAATACAGCCTCTGATGTTAGGACATGGAATACTTTAGGAAAGAGACCATTTAAGGTATAAAAATTTATACCTGAGATAATTAGGTACTGGCATTCACATCAGGCAAAAAAAGAATAAATCTGTTCATATGATGTTCTAGACAAGGAAACAAAACTAATGTTTCAAATTTTAACCTATTAAGACTTACAAGATGCAGAGAGGTTCTCAGTCAAAAATGATTCATTTCCTACTAATATTTTAAATTACAAAAAGCTCAAATTCCAGTGCTCATTCAAAGAAAATAGGCAAAGGCAGCATTTTGGTCAGGAAGATTTTGTGTGTGTTTGTATGTTGACACACAAATGTAATATGTCTGGAAGATGTTGCTATGGCTAATGACACAAAAGAGAGTAAATTGCAGAGCCTGATTATCAACAGATAACAAGACATTCTGTATATAAATAAATGCTCAGCATCAAAACCCATTATTGGATTAGCTATATAATCATGTTTTAGGCTGTAAGTCTGTGCTGACAAATGAACACTTTTCATTTGGCTCAAGGTCCTCATCAGCAACGGAACTAATTTTACATTCTCACCCATTAAGTGAATAAGATGTGGAAAAAGCTGTCTGCTTTTTGAAGTGTAAATTTGCTGCTACAGGCTGTGCAGACCAAAGCTCTTTTGAAGCAGTGAAATGAGATCATCTCTAGGGACATGTGAACCTGACAAAGTTTAGGTCATTTCTGTGGAAGGTATTGGGGGGGGGGGAAGCCATTTGGATGTGGTTTCAGTAGTGACTTATATGGGGCAATTTGGAAGATGCTGAACTTTACAAGCTCTTTGTTCAAATTTCTGAGAGGACTTGAACTAGAAGCACAGATGCAAACTTTCAGCCCTCAGAAAGAAACCTCCATAAACATCAGAACTGGGTAGTTGGCCAGCACAATTTGTGAGTGCTAAGCAGGCTGTGTGCTGAGCCTCTCCTGCAAGTCGCTTTTATGGCTTGGATGCTTCCCATGCATTCCCCCACATACAGCCACACACATACAAATGGAGATCCAGCACCTAGAGTGGACCATTTTCCTGAAAAGGCACTAGAGCTGGATCATCACACCTCACTTTCCACCCTGGGAAGTGCCCCAGGAGAGAGGAAGGTCACAGGTCTGTCCCATCTGTCTGGCAGCCCCATAAATTGCAGCATGGCACCAGCTTTGCCCCCTGGCAGCCCCTGGGCAGGGCTGTGCCTGTGAAAGAGAGGCATGGAGGGCAATGAGGATAGAAAGGGAAGGGAGAGGACTCCTCAGAGAGCTCAGTCAGGATCCCTGTGGTCAGCAATTGGGCCAGGATTGCAATCAGCTCCAGGGAGCAGTGTTGTGATGGGCCACCATTCAAGCAAGGGTGATGAAGATGTTGCTGACATCAGCTTAGAAGAAAAGTTTCATGAAAATCATTTCACTTTTCAGATTTCCAGACATACAAAGCAGTGTTTAACTACTGTTTAAGATCATGACAAAAATATCCCCAGGCTGTGCTGTGTGCCTAGCCCCATTGCTTTTCATTTGCAAACCAACAAAAAATTCAGATAGGTTTGATTGTTCATTTTTAAATTTGATTCCACCCTCTTTGCTTTGTTTGCTCACTGTGGGACATGCTTGCATGGGCTTAGGCTCTTGGTCTTCCTTGGAAATGGTGCACTTCCTGATTTCTTGTAGCCCAACAGTGATCCATGGACTACATGCTAAGAAACACTGTGAAAATCATGTACTCACAGTGCTGTGTGGGTATAATGAAACTAAAGGAAATTATAGAAAGCCCAGGCTGGCATATTTGCATGCAAAAATAATCCTAGCCCATGATATGCCCCTGTGTGAAATGGGCTAGTTAAATCTTAATTCAAGCACCTTGAGCATATGGTTTTGAAATTGTTTTTCTAAGAGTAATGGCTATCAAAGAGTAAAGATGTTTGTCAGGCACTTGTATAAAGTGACAACTTTTTACAAAATATCCTCTAGGCATACAGTTGCACTGCTTTCACCCTTGGTGTTTTTTTGGCCAGATGTACTAATATTGTGGAGGAACATCTGACCAGCAGAACTGAACAAAAGCTTAGGTGGAACCTCTGTGGAATCTTCACCTAAAAAATAAACTGAAATAAAGGCAGCTGAAAGCAAGGTTTTCACTTCCTCCCCTGAGCTCAGCTTTCCAGCTTTGCTGTTAATGATGTTGTGCTCACCACCAACTTCACTATCTACTTGCCTGGACACATGGAGAGAAGTTCTGGCCCTTGGAGCAGCCCCTCTGCAGTCAGTATTAATTGTGCAAGACCTCCCCTTCCCTTATCAAAATAAAGCTATAAATAATTCTCTGCCTCTCTGGCATGTTATGAGAGTTAATGAGTTGATGTCTGCAAAAGACTTTCAAAGTATAAAATGGTGTGGAAATTCTGAGCACTGTGTTGTGGAGGTCTCCCTTTCCCCAGCTTGAAGCAGAATGAGTTAAAGTTAGCCAAAGGGGATAAGAGAAACAAGAGAGACTTTATGAGTCTACCAGGGAAAAAGGAAATACTGGAGAGAAAATAGACCCATTAGCAAATGAGGAAGGAGATTAAGTTAATTATGATTTTAAAATGGATGAGCATCAGAGCTGCTTTTTTTTAAAAAGGAAAAAATCAGTCCTGAACAAAAATAAGGACTGACAATTAGGAAGAAGTAGAGGCCTTGTGAAAATAGGAGTTTGATTAAAAAGATAGAGGAAAAGAACTTGTAAAACAAGAATATGTGTAAATGAGCAAGTCTAGATGAAACCCATCTAAAGAACAATGAGAAGCTAATGGATTTTTCCAAATATTTACCCACGGCAAATATGAGGAAAAAGTCATATCAGGAAAAAGAAAAGCAACAGCAGCCTCAAAAAAAGCTAATGATGTTTGGAAAAAGAATTCTTGGGTTATGAAGCCATGCTACACAAATGAGGTATCACTATGGAGTTTCAAAATACACCAATGAGAAACCCAATACCTGCTGGGTCAGATCCAGAATTGCTGCTCTGCCTCTTTACACCAGCAGATCTATTTGCAACATCTGAACTTGAGTAAATCATTTGACAGAAATACCTTGCAAACTTGTGTTTGAGAAAATAAATCCAAATTGGCTTTGATAGGAAGGGTGTCATTTGGGCTGAGAATGGCAGTATGAGGCCACACAGAAAGTGATCTGAAGACAAAAATTAAAATAGAATCTGGTTGTAAATATGTTATGATTATTTCAGCATAAAGAATGATTAAGACATAATTATAAAAAGAAAAACAAGTTACTGTGTGAGCAGCAGAACTAGGACACCCTGGTTCCTGATGTATTTAGATACTGTGGCTAGATCCCCAGGTGGCTGATAGGTTTCCTCTGAGGCAGGGGTGGGCTGGCACCTCAGTGGGAGCATTGGTAGGGGTGCACTTCATGATAACTGTGACAGTCCTGGGTGTCTGAGCCCTACACAGCCTCCAAATGCCACTGGGGTCAAATGGCAAACCTTTCCAAAAGTTCTGAGGAGGGAATTCAGACAGTGATCTCATTTGCCACAACCATTTACTAGGAACTCAGAATTTAAAATCTTGAAAGAGGGCAAATTCTGACTGAAAACTGGAATGCCACAAATGAACAAAATGCTCTGAATTTTGAGACCCTGTCCCTCTCCTTTCTTGTTTCTAAAACACTGTGCCTATATAGAACATAGAGACAATAGCTGTAATGATCTTATTTTCATACCTACTTCTCAGCTATTGCTTTAGAAACTTCACATCCTCCCCTGCCAAAAGGACAAAGCATTTTTCCAAGGTGCTATTTGTTCCCTTTTAGTGTAAATGATTAAGGAGAAAGGAGTTTCTATACTGATTATTTTGAGATATATTATTCTTTAAAGCCAGTCTCTGACTGTTGAACATGTACACCCAGTCATGATCAGTAAAATTGCTCCTTGCAGAGAATGATGCTTACAGAACTTCAGACAGGTTAAATTTGCCTGTTCTAGGGAAGGGATCAAAGCTCACTTACAGTTTATGATATTCAATCTTCAATATAAAGCTAAGTCTGCAGAACCTCCTGAATATCATGTCTGTGTCTCTGTTGCTGCACTGGAAACTGAAATGAGAACAAGGGCACTATTTCTTGTCTGTTGTTAAAAAGCATCACTGAGCTGCATGGGTCATCCAAAAGATTTTTATATGAGGACAGAAGAATGCAACTCTTTTTAAGAATAATGTTACGGTGATTCCTTTTCATGTCCAATTACTGTTTTCTACTTGTGAATAGCAGAATTTTTAAAAGCTTCTAGCCTTGTTATATTTTGCATTTAATAAAAAAAATGTGTCCTACATGGTTTCACACCAGTAGAGAGGTCACAACACACATGGAATGAGAAGAAATCCCCCTAAACAGCAGGAAATGTGTAAGTAACACCTCAAATATGGTTTTGAGAAAAGTGACTTAGCAGTTTTCATAGTTGTAAAGCTGGCTCACAGATGCATGGAAATCTATGCAGAAATATACTTCCCTCTCTATTATCAGGATTACAGAGCCCAAAATGGAAAGTGTAAAAGGAATGGTATGAAACCAGAGCCAGCATGTGTTCTGTAAGAGCAGCAAGGCTCAGAAAGCCCAACTACCACTTGTAACCAGTCTTCTTCCCATGGCTCCCACACAAAGTTTCATTTGGAGTGGCACTTTTATAGTGGGGAGGATTTGGGTGCCTAGAGACCTGTTCTCCTCCTCCCCTTCAGGTCACATACCTGGGGAGCACCCATGGCCCTGCATCTGCTGGGGGTGACGTTGAGCATAAGGATGTGGAATTGACACATCCTCATTCCTTCTGTGTTCCTCAAGGTCCTGGTTCCCCCATTCTCATGCTTTCCCTTGCACATCTTCTTATTTCTTAATAGTGCAACATGGTATATTGTGCATTTGCTGGGAGCGTAAAAAAGCAAGACAGATTTTATCATTTGGGCTGGAGATATCCAATGCCCATTATGGGCTGACTAAATTTAGTAGAGTGGCAATTCACCAGACTACTAAATTTAGTTAGGCCATCCGGTCATATCATTTTACTTAGCTTAATATTGGATATCATAAGATAGGGCCTATCAAACAGTATGGCTCCAACTTCCCCAGCTGCAGATTGTATTATCACTATAGCTTTTCAAAACACTCATGCTAAGTTGGTTTTTTTTAAGTCTTAACATTTTTTCGTTTGTATATTTTGTTGCAAGTTTATAAATATGGGCAAAATTAGTTTGGTTTTCACAGTAAAAATCATTGTTAAAAAAAAGATGCTGCTGTTTTCATTTTAAGCAAAACCTTTGTATTTCCTTGTTTAACTTCAGTTGGAATAGGAGGAATTTTATCATCAAAGCTAGGTGGACAAGGTGGAGTCCCATTTGGAGAGAAATTTTGCCCAATGATTTTTATTGCCTTCATGTGTTTCTCAATGCTATCAAATTTCTTTTCTATTCCAGATAGGAAAGAAAAAAAGCTTTGTGAGAATCCAGACAACCTGGCCTGTGACAGCAAGGAGTATTCAGTGCTGAAAATTCAAACTTGTCTTTTGCAGAGCAAATGGGAAAGAGATCTTGGTAGATCCCATGCACAACAGCTGGAGTTATGGCAATGGGATCAAATATGACTAACAGAATGGCACTTACAATCTCATCAGCCCTGCTATAATTCCTATGTGTAATATGGCAAGAAAATTTCAGTAGCAATATTCTGGGAGTCTGTGCACTTAATATATGGAAAGAAAATTGAAGTTGCAATATTCTGGGAGCCTGTGGACTTAATCTTTTGTGGGAGGCCTTGAAAGGGAGCCAGTGTCTCTCCATCCCGAGTCAGTCATTTCCTATCCAAGTAAACTGGACTGAGATCATCTAGATTCTGGTCTTCATTTCTAATGAGCTTTCACAGTAAAACAGGAAATAATAATCTTGAAAGGGGAAAAAATGGTCAAAAATCACTCAGAGAACATTTAAAGGTTTGTTCTGAACAAGCAGGGCTAAGAAAAAGGCCTGAGAAAAGTGTGTCCTGGGATCACTCACAGTTAAAGCACTGATTAATTAAGCAGAGGGTCATTCTTCAGAAAGACTCGAGGGCAGTTTTGGCCCTGCGGCTGTAATTTGGACACTTCTGGAGTTCTAGATACACTGAGCTATTCTGTGCAGGGCCTGTGAATATGTGCATTCTTCTGGCTGAACAATGGCATCTTTATTCAAATGGGAGCCACTAAGTAAGTGGCTGTCTCCTAATATGGGTGGTATTTCTTCCTGCTCTGCCTCAATCTCTGCTGCTTTCCCGTGGCCTTATCAGTGCTTTGTAGCACAACTTACAAAATGAAATCTATTCATAATGTTAAAACCCTCCCCCATTTATAGACACAGAAAAAAAACCCCAAATGCTTACATATCCTCCAATTCTATGGCAGGGTGTTTACTTTTTTAAATGCAATTCTGCTTATCTGACGCTGGTTTGGAAATTAATAAAATGGTGCCTGGCTTTTATTGTTTTGACTATGGGAAGGAAATTAATCCACAACTATTACAAGTGTTTGATCCAAATAAGCAGAGATAAAACTACAGTTTCGAGAAACGTCGCTCCCTGTTTGTCAGGTATCCTAGTGCTCCTGACATGTCTGATTTATTCTTCCCTTGTTTAGAAACAACACTGTCCAGGTAGTTGATGCCCATTCATCTTGCTTTGTGTAGGTATTTCTTCAGGGTGGCTTTATTTATTATGCCTTAACTACTGTTCCTTCTTACTCACTAGGTTTGGCTCTGCCAGTGGTTAGAAAAGATGTTGTTTGTCTGAAGAGACAAGGGTGTGGTGAAAATACTCCGTGCCAGCCAAGTGAACCAAAACATTATCTGAATTACTATGCAGGCTGGAAAATAAAATTTAACTGACAGAAGATCTGGACCCCACCTGTGCTGAGAGACAGAAAAAGAATCACAGAAATTGCTATGTGCAGTTGGAGGTAGGTCTGGAGAGGGAGACTGTGTCCTTCAAATCCTCTCAGCAGTTCACAGCAGAGGAGGAGGATTTATAGCATTATTGCTTGGGGAAAGCTAATGACAGTGTTTATGCAATATTAGTTGGTATTGTTAATAGTTAATTTGGTGACAGCAGGCTTGCTGTGAAACTGTACTGCAGAAATCTGTGACTTCCCTTATCAGGGGAGCTCAGCTGTGGAACCACTCACAGACCAGACCTGTCCCAAAGCTCCCCCAAACTGACCAGTGGCTGCTGGAGTCGCAGGGACTGGAGTGGTGGGGCAGACATGTTACTTATGTCTAGCAAAAAGCAGAGCCCAGGCATCTTTAGCTGCATGTATCTCCAGAAACTGTGTTTCCTGAAATACTCCTGAACATCCAAGATCTGTATGACCACCAAAAGTTACTGTACAGAGTGCTGGTTTGGTATTTCATGCAATTGCAATGTAATAAAAAATACACCATCCCTAGAGCAGAGACATTTTGTCTTCCTCTGTAAGAGCCCACCTGTGTGAGTGGGCACTGCTATCCACTATCCCTCTTCCCAGAGGCTTTTGCTCCACTCCAGCATCCCATGAGTGCTGGGCAGAGCAGCAGCCACACTGGGGTGCCAGGGCAGCCTGGCAGCTGTGGCCCTTGGTGGAGGCTAAGAAACCATTTAAAGCTGCCCTGAAACACCTGGCAGTCTTTGGGCTGGGGTGAAATGGGAGGAAAACCACTGCCCTCATTCCTACATCCTGGCTTTGGGTCTGCCTGACCTGCTAAGCAGTGGGTACTGGGAGAGAGGGCACTGAGTGCATGTGTCTCCCCTCACCTGTAGCCATGAGCAGAGCCTTGAAGGAGCCCAGAGAACAGAAGTTTTGCATTAGCTGTGAGCCAGAGGCTGTTACTTGTATTTAAGCAGGACCAGGCTCTGGGGAAATTCAGATGCAGACCTGAAATACATGGCTTGGCAAAAGACTTTTGTTACTGTCACATGTCTGACCTCTGAAAAATAATATTATTCCAAAGTTAAATGTGTTCAGCTGGCAGTGATAGAATATTTGTGTTAAGGAGGAGATTTTTCAAAGGCATAAAATCAGCTTAGTGATGTGTTACAATTGCTTCCTTAACATCCTACAGAAGGCCTGAGTGCAGCAGGTCTGGGGGACTCTCAGCTCCACGGGCACTCATTGCACTGAGGGGTGTGGTTGTGGGCTCCCACTAAAAGGGCTTCATTTCCAAAGGTGGTTCTGAAGATTCATGATCTTTCTGGACACTTTAAATACAATTATTCAGGATATTATTTCTCCTTGCTTTTCCAAGCAGGCAGTTAGACCGAGCAACCACAAACATACATCTTGTAACCAGCTTTGATGTGAGAGAGCAGCATTGCCATAGTTCTGGAGATATCTCTTTCTTTTCTGAACTTTATAGGCAGCCCATGATACCAGATTGTCAAAATTACATTCACTCTGTATTACACAGTGTATAAAAATTTGTGTTTACATTTTGTCTCCTTTGCCCTTTTCAATTTTGCTTTGTTTTCTTATAGTTTTGTAACTTAAGCTGTACATATTTGGAGATTTTTTTTTTCCTTTCCTCATCTAGCTTTATGGCTTGTTCTGGCTGAGATGTCCTTACATGATTTGATTTTACAAGAAATATAGGCTAACACATGTAATTGTTCCACAGTGAACCAATCTGTTTGGAGCACTGGGGGAAGATATATATTAAAGTTTTCTTTCATGCTATTTACAGACTATATTGCTGGCTCTAGAAATGATGCAAAATATTAGGAGCTGCAGCAATAATGCTTGGGCTAGTTAGCAGGGAGCATAAATGTATAGTGGAGCCAAATACTCCTCAGAGTAATATTTTCATCAGAAACAGAATGTACTGTAACCAGGGGAGATAAGCATGAGTAGGCAAAACTGACTATGCTTAGAGCCAACATGCAACAGCAGCTACAAATCACACACTGCTGAGTGACACCTGAAAAATTGAAGCCTGATTCTTCTACCAGGAAGAGTTCCTTCTGCTCTAAGCAGGGTGTGAGGCAGGAGCAGGTCACAGGGACTGCCAAAGTGTGCCAAAATGCATCTGTGCCAGCAGCTCGGAGCAGCTGTGACACCAGCTAGGAGGGGAGGCTGGGCACAGCCTCTGCCACTTGGTCCTTGTGCTGGTGGCAAGTGGCCCTCTGATAATTCAGTGTTTTAGAAGTGTCCCAGAGCCAAGTGGATTGAGAGCAGGGAATCATCGTGGAGGAGCTCATTTGCCTTTTCCAGAAATGTGGGAGGACTTTGGTGTTTCCACGCTGGGGAGCAGTGATGAAAACAGCCAAGAATTGTTGCTGAGGTGGAGCAGCAAACCTTGTTTAACACAGGGTGCATTGCAGTGGTAACAGCAGTGTGCAGTCAGTGCTCCAAGTGCTGCATGCTAGGACTTATTTAAAGAGGCTATTGTAAAAGTCTTCGAGCCAGTTAATTACCAGTTTTTGTTATGTCAGGAACTCCTTGAGTTAAAGCAGAAAGAAACTATTCATGAATATGTTCCAGTTCTGTAGTTTAATGGGACAAATTAAAAAAAAAAAAAAGAGAGAGAATGAAACTGATAAAATGATTTAGTTCATGGAAAGATTGAAAAGCTTTACAAAAAAAGCTGAAATTACATATTGTGCCCCATCTACTCTTGCATAAGCTATTGAAATTGCTGGAGACTTAGCTGGACTAATCGTCCATTGCAGTTATGCATGAGCCTCAGGGAGTGCACAGGGTGCATATAGGTCAAAGCACCAGCCTATGAAAGAGAGGGGAATTATCCAGCAGCATTTTAAAAAATGTAGATGTCCAGGTATGAAAAGCCAAGAGGTTTGGCTTGCATTTAAAAATTATTAACAGCAAGTGAGGAATTTAATTTAATTTATTCACCAAATGGACTTGGAGAGGTGCAAAGAAAGGACTGAAGTTGGCCAGGTTGGGGAGGTCTTTGAGCAACCAGCTCTTGTGGAAGGTGTCCCTGCCCCTTGCAGAGGGGTTGGAACTAGATAATGTTTAAGGTCTGTTTCAACCCAATTCATTCTATGAAGTGATGCTAGGCAAGAGAAAACTTTCAATGGAAAACAAAAATCTACGTTTTGGACATTAATATAGACTCGTTCCTTTCCTGCTTACATGGGTTTTTCCCTCTGCACCTCCTTGTTTGCCATGAAGTTACTGATGGACCATGGACATTATTACAAGCAGATTCAGGCCTAGGAGCTCCATCTGATCAGAAAAAAGTAATATTGCATGCTGCATATTGAATCAATCTGCAGATATTGGAGTAAATGCCTGCTTAGAGCCTGTCTCATACTATCAGTATTCTTCAAACATCTACTTTGCTCCTCCAGAACACCCTGAAAATCACCAACACATCTATTGAATGGAGTTTTAAAAACAACTCAGAAAGAGAAACAAATCATAGTTTTTGGCTCTGCTGGCTAGAAGAATGCTGTAGCCAAGGGGGTGCTTCCTGTGTGTGTCTGAGCACCTCCAAAATGACCTTCATATATGTGTCCTGGTTTCTTTTGTTGCAAAGAGAGGTTGTTAGGAATTTAGCTTACCTCTTGGGAGAAGAAATGAGTCCACCTTAGCAGAATACCCACCTTCCTAATTCTTACCATTCCACAACTGAGACCCCAGACCTGCTCATACATTATGAAGTATCTTGGAGGAAGCTTTTATAATTTTGTGCCTATAAATGCAATAATCTCTCAAGATATGGAGGAAGTGCAGAGGATATCAAACACAGTTTGTTAGATATTTTCTCTTGGTATTACTTGTATCTTTTCATCCATGGTAAAATTCTCTGTGCCTGGCTTTTCAGAAGTCCCCAAGCCCTACACCAAACACCTTAGGTAATAATACTGCTGTAATGTAGGGCTGACCACACTGCAGGGGTTATCAGTCTTTCAGTGGTGCTCTCTTTCCAGGGCAGATTTCCCATTTGGCTGCTCCTGCTCCCCTCCCCTGCCCAAGGGCTTTGCTCTGGGTGTAAGAGCCCCTCTGATGCATGCTGAACTTAGAGGGTTCAAGACATGAGGCTTTTGCTGTGTTGTTCTTTAAAGTGCTAATTTGGTTTTACTAATACATTTTCAATGTTTGGGATTAGCAGAGCTTGTAAGAACACATCAGACCTGTCAGGTTTACAAGTCCACTCGCCACCTCCACCCCCTTACATATATTTTTAAATAGCTAATTAGGAGATAATGCCAGTGGAACGAAATACTGTCATAAGATAATGATCTCACACCACTATAGAAATGGTAAGTGGAAATGTTTATTTTCAAAGGGAAGAAACACTGATCATGTGCCTAATCCTATATTCTTGCACAAGTAAAATGCCTGTAGTTTTCAGTAGAGCCTGAGGTGACAACATCCTATTACTGTGGGAGTTTCTGGGTACCAAATGGCCGTAAGTGATGCAGTCATTTTCTCCAAATGATACTGGTGCAGTATTGGAACAGATGTTTCCCTTACCTTTATTAGCCTGTTGTATCTTCTAACTTGGAGGACAAATTTTGCATGTGCTTCATTGCACCAGCTTAGATGATTTTTTAAAAAGATGTGCTTTAGGAAGCAGTGAGCTGTGGTTTGGATGAAGTTATGCTTATTTTTAACTTACTGACAGTTCATAGTGGTGATACACAAGTCCAGGTTGCTACTGCAGGCTCCCTTTGGTACACTAAGTCAAAGATGGCCTTCAATCTGTCCTTCTGGAATTTTGGAAACAAGGGTTGTCTGAAGTTCACCTTTCAGGAGTAAACCACCTTACCTTTGTGGTGGGGTGAGGGATTGCTCACAGGTAACAGGTACAAATGCATTAGCTCTTCTGGCCTCACTGTTCCTATTCCCCAGAAACAGAGCTGGAACCATGTGGGGCAGCTTCACCTCTCACTCAGGCTTATCCTTGTATTCCCACCAGCAGTGCTGCTGGGGGCTGTGCTGTGCAAATTCTTCTCCAGATCACTTTCCAGGGAGCCCCTCTCTGGTACAAGTTAGCAGCCATGGGGTGGCCACATTCACCTTTACTGCCTTCCCCAGGGAGGTTTCTTTCTCCTGCAGCTCTGGACTCACTTTAGATGCAGGGCTGTCGTACAGACAAGGGAATAGTGCAGTGGAAATTGGAAACAGCTACAGAGCTGCTTTCAGAGAAAAGCCTCACAGGGAAAGCACTGAGGTTTATCCTGGTCAGAATTAACTTGCACAAGTTGTCAGTGCTTCTCCATGGAAGGTGGCCATTGGTTTTCAGAAATTACTGTTGTTTTTACTATTAATGAAGCTTCATCTTTCCATTGGATCATCTCTAACCTGCTGTAATTGTTCTGATTTTTATTTTTTACCTTGTTCACCAGTTAATGTCTAAATACAAGAAGATGTTTATATTGCATACATTCAGCTTTAATTGGCCCTTAAAAGAAGGTGTTGATTAGAATCTTCTCAACATCAACAGCTCGCTCGCACAACATTCTCTAATTACTGTTTATTAATTTAGTTCAAGTGGCATAGTTGAAAGCCCTGCTCAGATGGGAGAAGTAAATTGTCACTGGTATTGAATATGTAAATTATGTGCCATGTAAGTTTCCATGAAGAATGTTTAAAGTTAAATGTTACCCACATAAAGCCTTCCAGTTTCATCTAAGCCAGCCATATGACAGCTTTGCAAAAAGTGTCATGAAAATTTACCAGCCCTGGCAAAAAAAGTACTTGCCTATCCTTTACTTTTTTCTATTAACATAATCATGATGATAATAATAATTTATTTGCCCATCAAAAAAAAAAAGTAATCATTCATTCTGGCTGGCTGGAGATTTGCAAAGCTGCCAATTGAATCTGAATTACATGTTGCTACAGTATAGACATTCAGCAGCCTGGATTTCTTGCCCTAGTGCAGTAACCCTCCCTTCTCTTTAATTAGCTTATAAAGTCAGAATTTCTTTAACAAAGTACTCATTAAGCATTGCCTTGTTACATTACTTTAAAATGCAATTAAAAGTTTTTAAAGTGTTGTGGAGTTTGTGTGCCATTGTCAGCATCCATGTCACTCACTATCAGTTCCCACCCACTCACACAGATCAGAGGCTTCCTGTTAAATATAGATGGCACTTCATAGCATTTCTATATAGACTAGGCATAAAACAATATCCTGATGAGGATGACCTGACTGCACCTTGTATTTCTGGGAATAAGAGAGGAATGGAAGGGAGGGCTTTCTAGAGGAAGGAGGAGCTCAGAGTATTTGCTGTCCTTCCACCTCTGCAGTTCTCTCTCTGTGGCCCTTTGTGTGGGAGTAGCTGCACATTGCTGGGAAGTGTGCTGCCTCCAAGTCTTCCCAGACAAAGCTGCATGGGAATACCACATAGTTATTCTATTATGCATCTGAAACAAGAGAGACCAGACAACATGTTAAAAGAGAATGAAAAATATCCAATGCCTGAATGCTGCCTGGGCCTTCACCCAGCCCTCACACTCTCCCTGGCTGCTGCTATCATGAATGGCACTAATCAATTCCAGGAAATCTCTACAACAAGCATTATGTCACATATGGTTACATCATTCCCTCTAACCTCTAGGGCTTCCTGTTGACATCTTTGGAGCTCTTCTACTACCAAATGGTATTAGAAGAAATGCCAAGCTGTATTTTTATCCATTTCTGTCTGCCAGAAAGAATTCAAATGTTTCCCTTTTGCAGGTTTCACCTACTGGCTCTCATCTTTGCTTCTTAAAATGAGCAAACCTTAGTGGGCCTTCTCAGGGTCACTCCAGATGTTTGCATAAAGGATGGTAGGTGCATGTAAGGAGCTATTGAGACAGAAGAGGCTAATGCCTCTGCAGAATGTATTTATTCTTGATGTCTACCAAATTGCTAATCCAGCCAAATTCCATCCCAGGAAGCTGTTTCTCTGTTTCATTCTTCATTCTTTCCTAGTAGATGCTGTTTCCCAGTGTGGGCTATGTTTCACCCTCTCACTGATTTCAAGCACTGTGCTGCTTGGCATTCCCCTTTCTCCTTGCAGGGCCATCTCCAAAGGTAGGAGCCATTTTTCTCTTGGAACAGACAGTGCCACCCCATCAGCTTCTCCTTATAACCCCCACTTATCCAACTGCTTAGCTGAAAAAAGCAGGGCTCAACGTCTTTCCAGATCTAACAAGCAGGATTTTTCCTTCTCGAAAACTGCTGTGCTCCTTGGTTTGGGTGTTTTTTATTCTTATTATTTGTCTGGTTTATACCTTCCTTTCATTCTAAGAGTTTTATTTTTGTGGCTGTTTCTGTGTTTATTCCCTGCTGCAGTAGGTATCAACAACATGATTAAATTCCAGCTCTGACTGTTGCAACATAAGCGCTCTGCCTTCATTATCTGCAGTGCCTAAAACTATTTGATCTCTAATAAGTTCACCTGCAAGTGTGCCTCATTTGCATGATGAGGCTAACTGGTGCAGCCTGGCTGCATATTGGTCTGTGATTTCAGTTTCTCTTCGATCAGATGCATCAAACAGAAGGAACTATTAGAATTGCCAGTGACTGTATTTTTCTGTGTTAATCATGCCAGAAGATTAGGAGTCCCAGGCAGCCTTAGCAGGCTGGAGAAATCCAACAATAAAAAGCATGGGAGAGCTTCTGCTACCAGATCACAAAGAAAACAGTGCTGTGCTGGGGATAGTTGGTCTGGTTTGATGGCACACAGTGTTAAGATCCCACCCAGCTCCTGAGCAGGTTATTCAGTAGCCTCCTTTGGTGAGTTGCACATCCCACTGCCCCAAGCCCTTGAGGGAGCTGTGCCACCCAGCAAGAACCTCTCCCCTGGCCCATCAGGCTCACAGCTGGAGGTGTCCTTCAGCATCTCTGGGGGTCTCTGCCTGACTGTCCCCAGCTCACATTCATCCTGTCTGGTCCTGCACTTAGATCCAGTTGACATTTATTTGGCAGTAATATCAAGGGTTTTACTGCCCAAAGTGTGTAGGAAGAGAAAATGTGTTCTCTTACATCCAACTTTTAGGAACCTGAACCTTTCTTTGTGTCTGAAACAGAAGCACCAGACTTCAAAGGCAAATGTAAGAAAAGAACAGCAGCTCAGTGATTGTGAGATTTGTAGCAATAGTGCTGAAAACGTGTCAAGTTGCCTATTTCCTTTCTAGACCGAGCTCAGGATAGTCCTGTGTGTTTTACTGTGTTCAGCATGACTTTAAGAAATGTGATTTGCCCCATTGCAGCATTCCTTACTTCTCCAATTTCAGATTTCAGCTTCTTACACTGCATTTGCATTTGAGACAACTTTTAATTGAGCTGAATGATCTCTGAGAACATCAAAATGTCTCTCATTGATCTGAATGGGTCCTAGACTGAGCTTGCATTTCATACACAAAACCAACTGTTTTCTTTTGCTCTTGGGCTCACACAGAAAATAAAAAACTAAACCAAGCACAGCCAAACAAAATAATTCTGAGGAGCTCATCAGGCAGTATTTGCTTTACAGAACAGTAATTTTTCCCTAGCACATACTTCCAAGAATTTTTTTAAATGTCATTCATCTATCATCTGTCCCAACAGACAATAGTTGTTCCAGAGAAGCTGTTGCTCTCTATTAGGTCAATGATCAGTGAACTAAACATTTTCTACTTAGGCCTTCATATGATAAAAGCCTAAGAGCTTTGAAGGAGCCATTACAGACTATTGCCTAGAAGAAATATCCATTTGAAAATTCAGCAATTATGTACTTCTATAATAGCGTGTAAAAGGAGCTCTGGACCCATTATGGGTTATTGAGTAAATAATGTATTTTTAAAAGTGTCTAAGTAATTTATATGATAGCCTGTATTGGCAGCAAAGAGTGATTGTAGACTAAACATTCTGTCTTTCTCTCTTTTAAAAAACCTCATTTAAATCCCTAAATAGCAATTAAAGAAAGAAATCCCTGATGCAGTTTCAGTATTTCTATAGTAGTCAATAGCTAATGGCTCTGACTTTGCTGCACTGAGGCTGCCATTTTGTGCTGAGACAGTTTTCTCTGTTCTGACTTACTTTTTTTGTCTTGATTGGATAAGACAGGAGGCTTCATTATCAAATATAATGTAGAAGTGTCCAGAGGCCTCCTGGAGGTCAGACTCACAGCCATCAGACCTACCCATACTCAGGAACAGCCACTAGCCAGAAGAGCCACCAGCCCAGAGAGAGAAGACAGGAAGCTGTCAGTCCCTATTTTGGGGAAAAAATGAGTCTTGGAGAGAGGAAGTATGTTGTCTGAGATCATGCAGGGAACAAAGAACCTCTGCCTCCCAATCCAAGTTTAATTTCCCTGCTTTATATGGGGACCTTCCATGGAAGGCACAGCCTGAGCTTCTGGCTGCTGTGCACCCTGAGTGCTAATGCAAACTGCTGCTGTCAGACCTCAGCAGTCTTGCATTCAACCCTCTCAGGCACAGATCCTGGTCAAAGCAGATAGGAAAATACTGCAGGTCAAAAAATTTACATGGTAGCAACAATGCCCTATGAGATGTGCAGGAAAACAAACTTGTTTTCCTCTTGTAGGCATGGAGTGAGCTTCCTTAGTCCTCCCACTTATTTGTCATACTGCTTCCTGCCATAGCAGGAACATAGCATAGTCACCTCTTTAATAATTTTCTGTCAAAATTTGAAAGAATAAGTTGAAACAGTTTGTTTTTTGGTTTTGTTTTTTTTTTTTTTTCGCTTTAAGAAACATTGGTGCTTAAGCTGCTCTGAATTTTGGACATTATCTTGGGATCTCCAAATATCTGTTTGGCCTGAAGCAGCCTTCAGTGTCCCAGGGACACTACTGGACTTGTGTACTACCTGTACCTTACAATATTGCAAGGGGCCTGACTGGAGGCAACAAAAGTAAAGCAATTTTCTGCCTATGGTGATGCTCCATCTTAACATAAATTTGAGACAAAGTCACTTAATTTGGTGCTCTGGAACCTGCAGGTCCAGACCTGTGTTGTAACTCATTTTGTACATGAAACACCTTACCAGCCAGCAGGAAACAAGCATCTGTTTTCCATGAGTGCCAGGAGTTCTGATTGCCCTCTTTAGAGGCTGTGCAATGCCTGCTCCTTCATATGTGTGTTCAGAGCTTATTGTGTGCTTCCCATGGCTAGCATGCTCTTCAGCCATATCTCAGGAACATCACCTTTAGACCTGAGTTTGAATACATCTCTTTAACTTCTCCTTGTTTAAGGAAAGTGGTTCTGATTCAATGAATAAAAGTGTGGCATTTTAGCTGCTTTCTGGGAGATGTCAGGGGACAGGTCTCTGTAGAGAGGCTGCTGGCATGTGAGAGTTTGTTTTTCATGTGTTTGGAAAGACACAAAGAAGAAAAGAAATGCAAGGGTACCAATGAACACATGGTTCAGAAGACCAAAAAGAAAGGGAGTGAGTTAATGTAGAAATGGTAAGGTAGTAGGGAGAAAGATGAAGTAAAAAATGGTGAAGGATTGGTAACAGAGAGAGAAATAAATGAAGAAATAAAGTGAAAGGCGTAAATACATTTAAGCTGTATTTGAGCAAAGCATATAATGCCTAAAAAAGCAATTGGTCTCTCTCACAGTCAGACTGTATTTGTCACTCAGGTTTTCCATGACCACACAACTGCTCCCACTCATGCATTATGGGATGCTGAGGTCATAGAAAATAGAACTAGAAGGGCTCATCCAATAGCTGGCAGCATTCCCCAGATTTTTGACTACTCTGTCATAGAAATGCTGCAGTGATAGGTACTTCATCATCACTCCAGTCAATTATCCCAGCAGATAACTCTCCTTTCCTGTTTCTGACCTGGTCAGCTCCTCACTGAAATTCTCTGTGATTCCAAAGAGTAAACAAGGCACATATTTGGAAATGAAGTCTATGAGGAAAATGAATATAGAGGGGGCAAAAAAGGAAAAGGAACTGGTGGATCTGCAGACAACATTTTCTTCTGCACTATGGACCCAGTGCCACAAAACTTGCAATTTCCTCCTCATACTGAACATCCCCATTCAAATACCTAGTTTGGCTTAGATACAAACCCAAAGCCCTCACCACTTGAGTCAAAAGATCTTGGAGCCTTCCTTCCAAGAACAGTTATTAACTGATCTACTGTGATTAAAATCTAAATAATTCTGTTCTCCCAATCAAGGAAAATTCCTTCTTATTTCAACCAAAGTCACACTTACAAAGTGATCTGGGATCATTCTGGACTGGTGATTATTTCTATGCAAGCCACCACTTACCATCACTCTATAAAACAAAGTGCAAAGCAGGCTTTTAAAAGTAAAGCCTGGAGAGGCATCAGATTGAGTTGAAACAAACTTTCATTCTCCCATCATGTGGAGTTTCTCAGGGCTTGCCAACAGGACCTAGGAAAGCCAAGTATGCTAATGTCAGTGGTGCTCCCTTGGAGGCAGGGCACTTGGATTGCTCCAGTACATGTATATATATACACTATAAGAAGGCACAGGTCTTTAAAGTCACCACTCCTTCCCCACACAAATCTGCCCAATGTTCTTTTTTTACACTCTGAGCCACTGAGCACAACACTGATAACTAGAGGAAACTGCTTTTTTTTTTTTTTTTTTTTTTTTCCCTGACAGTACTTTTGAAACATTAAATTCATTATTTGAGGGTGTGTATGAGATTCTGGAAGTAGAATTTATGTCTGCTATGCTGTGAGACCTTTGGTATGATATTGACTCACTCATTGGCACCTGAGTGAGGTTTGGGGAATTCAGTAAGTTTCCAACAATCCTGTTTGAGAGATTAAACAGAATTATAGCTCGCTCAGGTTTGTCCTAATTTTATTACATTTTCACCATTTCTAATTGCATAAACATATGCAGCCAAGTATGCAGGTGGGGACTGGGATGATGTACAAGGACACTCAGGCTCCATAGGCAGCTAATTGGTGGACTAAGTAATAGGGCACTTGGAAAGACTGGTATTTTTTCAGAACATTCTAGGGTAAAATTCTGTCCCCATTTAAACTGAGACAATCAAGAGAGGTAAGATTTTAGCTATAGATTCTGTTTGAGCTGGAGAAAGAGATGAAAGGAACTATCTGATGCAGAAAATATCCAGGATGAAGGTGATTGTTTTGGGCAAGATTCATTACTTATTTGTCTTGGATACAAGAAAAAGATAAAATGTCTCAAGACCATAGAACTAGCCTGATAAATATGGTGATATCAGAAGGTTTCTAATCAGGCTAAACACTAGACAAGCAATGGTTAACAATTTCAGATAATAGCAGGGCAAATGAGAAATCATTCTGTGTGAACATTGTTATTGTTAGCAAATGCTAAGCTGTAATGTTTTCAGTGATATTTTATATTTTGTTTTAGAAAATAAATATGTTTTTTCTATGTATAGGAGAGCTCTTGAGCCCTGAGTTAAAGTATGCTATGGTAAAGTGACACCAGCTGAGGTACTGGCCTGGTTGTTTATGTGTGTACTTTCTCATGAAATAATATTGCTGTCCATATTTGTTAAGGGAATACTGCTGTTGACTTATTTTCTACAATCAAAACAGAAAGAGGGGAAGGAGGGAAAAGTCTACACTCTGGTTTTTACTCTGCAGTGTTCTTTATCTCTAATACAGCATCTGCACTATGAAATTCACCCTGAATGGATCAACACTCAAATGTCTTTACTTCCAGCAGAGAGGACACAACTGTCAGGCTGAATTAGGCCATTTGGAGAGGTTTACCAAAATCTCCACGGGTTACAGACACAAGACTTTTCTCTCACACTGGTCTGGACTCAACACTTGGTGGGTAAGTAGAATTGTACTTTTTTTCCTTTTGAAAAGCAGAATAAACCAAAGAAGTCAGTCATATATTTGGTCCTGGACTTCCCAGGAAAGGTTTGCAAAGTCCTCTAAAAAGTCAGGATATTTAGTAAACAGATCATGAAATATTTTCTAGGAAAAAAAATAGTACAAGAGGGATTTAATAATGTTGGGATGTAGTTTTCTGTTAATGACTTTTTTTTCTTCTTCCTCCTGTTTAGGCAGTAACGTACAAACTCTGACCACATCACCAGTGTGAAATTGCTGATTAACCTTTTGACTCTGACAATTGGGACTTCTCTCAACACCAACTGGTAATGCAGAAGACCATTAGTAGTTAATATTGGGACATCCCAGTTCCAGATGTCAAAAGGTTAATGAAAAATCAAGTATCTTGCTTTTACTGGGGAACTTGGAAACCTTCCCCCAAACCAGTTCGTTTTTTCTGATAAATAAGCCAGACTGCCTGAGCTGAGAAAGAAGGGTGTTTTGCTAATGTGTACAGCTGTTAATTGAGGAAGATTTGGGTATGCTTGTTCTTCTGGATGTAGATAAAAGAGAGATTTGTTGGCAAACTTAGTTGGTCTTGAACACCCCTTTGTTCAAATACACTACTTCATAATAACACTTTGTTCTTTCTGTAACAGCCATGGAGGGATTTTGAGTGGAATACTCATTTTCTTTAAGTCATATCTGCCAGTAATCATTCCTGGCTTAAGACCAGCTGCCATTTATGTGTTTTATGAAAATATAACAGTTTTACACTCAAAACTATTTTCTTTTTAGGTAAAAGCTTCAGCACAAGCTGGTTCCCCATATCTACCATAAATGCTATTTATCACAGATTTTGGTCTTTAAAACAGAAAGATAATGTTAAAACATTTTGATTACCCTTTCCTTTGCTGCTATCATTCACAACCCATCTTTTCTAATTATTGTATTAGGACATTTACATAACCGGGAAAAGGGTCCTTTAACTACATTTCTATTATGTTTGGCACTTCTGTGAAAGGATATTATATTCATGTGCATTAGAGATTGCTTATAAAAGATCAAGACAATAATAGCAGATCAGACGATAAAGGTTCCCTTTTCTCCTCCCAGACAGGCTGTCTCTGACAGAAGAATACAGTTCATCAAAAGTGTCTGCAGGTTGTCAAACTCAGTGAGATTTGGGGACACTCGGAGGCTGTCATGGCCAACAAGAAGATTTTTTGTAGGGTTCTGCCATCATTCACCCTCAGGAAATAATCACTCACTACATTCTGCATGCTCTCATGATAGAGCTCTATTTGAGAGAAAAGAGCCATTTTATCAAAGGACAATATATCCCTTCTCTTGGTCCATGTAGCTTCCATTATCAGACCATAATAAATCATATTTATGTTCTCAGTTAATAAGACTGATTACAATGCAGGTTACAGGCATGGGAAAAGAAAATCAGGTGAAAAGATGTTTTAATGAAAATATGATAAGCAAACAGCTTCTTGTGAACATTTCAGGCTGTTATTTGTAATGATCACAGGCAATTTTTGATACATCTTCTTTAGCAATGGCTTAAGCTGCATAAATTGGCTTGCCACTTTATACATTGAAATAGGAGGAATCCCAGTGTCCTTCTTATGTTGTCTAGAATCATTATATACATTATAAGCATAAAATGAGTTTAATGTATGTGCTTTGAAAAGAAGGGGAAAACAGAAAATCAGGGAAGACTGATTTTAATGCAGCTCAGAATGATTTTGAAATTTTCTACTCATCTTTGTTACTAACGGTGCATTTTCCACGAAATTTAGGAATGACATGTACTGCTTTCATCTCCTTAAAATTAATATACTGTGCTCTCTGTTTTTCTCAATTTCTTCAAAGTTCTTCTTAGAGCACTGTGCAAAGAGACAGAGAGAAAGTCTCCACTCGAAGTGTAAGCATATCTGGTATTAATGCTGAGGGGAGTTAAGTGTCTGCTTCTACAGGAGAATACACCCCAGTGTTCCTGAAGGGCATCCTGTTAAAATGGTGCAAGAATGTTTAACTCCAGCATATGTGATGCATTCAAGGGCCAACTTCCACAGAATTTTTTTAAGTGATTAAGGCAGTTTTTTATTAGGGTAAATATTCTGATATGATTTTACCATATAAGTGTACGGAGGGCTGATGGACTGTCTTGCTCTCATCTTTTGAAAAGTCTTATTTCTCTATTATGTTCAGTATCATACTTTCAAGTTAAGTTAGACATTTAGGGAATAATTTCCTCCTGCTGATACATAATTTTGACTGGGTCTCTGAAATTCTACAGCATTTGTGAAATGATTAGAAAGTAGAAAACTTGTAGAAAGACTTCTTGGTGGTGTGTCTGCAGGACCTATTCTGCTCTCTGGTATTTCCTTAAACTCACTCTTAAACAAATTTTAAAGCTTTGTATTTGGCCTGGCCCTGGAGAATGGCCATAAAATTGCTTTAACCCTTTTAGGACGCTTCAAAAGAGCAGTGCCCATACAAGAAACAGCAGACTGCTCTTCAAAGGCAATATCCTGATATGACAACACAGGTAGATAATGTGCTTCATGATGGAACTGGTGATACAGAGAAAAACATGTTGTAACTGCCTTCACCGTGAAAGAGGTTTAAAAATGCTGCCTGCCAACTCCACAAAAACCAGAGCTGCTCCTTCGGTTAAAGGCCAGTGGATTGTATTTTTCACGTCAGTTTTCACTAACCTCAAACATCAGTGTTATGACAGACTGTCATCCAACCAAACCAGCATTCTGTTGCCATTCAAGCAAGCAGGAAAAAAGCAAACATGAAGGAAACTTAAAAGTCCAAGTAGTAATTGGGAGGTATGTGTGAGTGAACTACTTTTGTGTAACAATACTGATTACTGAAAATGAAACACTTAAAAGAAAATAAACAAAAAGCAGTGCTTTCTGAGCCAATGGTGTTTTCTTGGCTGGCAATTTCTCTTTGTTCTGTTTCATGACACCAGGCTCAATGGTTGAAGGGGTGTTCTGGGCCAGATGTCAATCACAACATCTGACATAAACAAAAATAGCTAAAAAGGCATGCCAGCATCTTCCTTTTGTTTTCCCATTAGCTCCATTTTTCTTTTCATAGGCTGACAAAAAATTACTGCCTCCAAGTGAATTCAGTAATGTCACTATATATCTAATATCTAGAAGACCTTTTGTTTTAGCTTTACCAGGCTTAACCACAAAAGACACTTGACATTGACAAAGAATCTGTCAAACATACAATGATCAGTGCAATGAAACCTCTCATGACAAAGGGCACTATCCTGCCTCCCCCTTGCCTGCAGCAGCAGCCTGTCTGAGCAAAATATGCTGGAGCACATGTAGCAGCTGAACCATTACAGAGCAGGCCAGAAGCTGAGATGTGTCTTGTTTAAATTGTCACAGCATATTAGTATAATTAAAACTGCCAAAAGAGTAGAAAAGATAGATGGAAATGTTACATTACTTGTTTCTAGAGATTAACCTCCAGCCAGAACTGAAATAGAGAGACACATTTTGGATTTCTTAGAGCTCTGATATGGAAGAAAACAAGCCCAAGAGTGCATCTCTCGAAGTGTGAGACATGAAGTCATAGTTCCTATATTTACACAAAAAAAGCAGAAATAGTGTTTCAGACAGACACTCTGTTTCCTCTGTGATTACAGCTCCTGTTGTGGCTGTGCTCTGCAGAGCAGTTGTATCATCTCTTGGCTAATTGCTTTCCACTCCCCCCTGCCTTTGTGCCTGCAAGGTCTTGGCACCTCTTGGGCTTGCTGTGAGCTGATGTCACCTCCTGAGCCTGTCCCCATCCATGGGCTCGACTGTGCTCCAGTGCCCAGCACAGGGTGACCCAGCTCCAGGCTCTGGGCCTCAGCAGTGCCCAGCAGCAGTGCTCAGCACCTCATCCTGCACAGGTTCCATCCTTTGGGCATGCCTGGGCTGCAGGCAGGCACAGACAGACCAGCCCTGACACTGCTCTTGAATCATGCACACGAGAGCCAGAAAGGGAAGACTTAGATTACTTTGCCTAAGCTGTTTCTGCTTCTCATTCTGCAAGGGAAGGTGTTTGAACAATGGCTTCAATTTAAAATCTGACCTTTCAAATGCCAAGCTTCATGCTTGTTTCTGTGCTGAATGTGTAGATAAAACATACGGATTTATGCAACTTTATATTCTCTTCATCAATGAGATGCTTTCCTTCCCATGCATCATTACCTTTCATAACTATTCAGGACAAACTAGTTATGATCCCAAATTATAATTATGCCCTGAGTTATATCTGGTGGTGAGAAAATTATTTAAAACCTTCTCTGTGTTTGCTGTAGATGTTGGAACTCAATTTATCCATAAACTGGGGAGGACCTGAACTGGCTCCAGCTGCTCTGAAAGAGAGAAGAAGCAGCACAACAGCTCTAACAAAAATAGTGCATTCAAGGAGAAGCTTCAGGAACCAGGTAGGTCTCATGTTCATTTCTTCTAGTATTAATGGACTTCACAGCTTTGCCTCATTTTCTGATTTGCTTTAAGTAGAGAGATGATGAATATGAGCCTTTAATTTAGGTTACTCCATATTTCCTATATTTCCCAAATTTAAATCTTGGTTAATGACTTCTCCATATAGAGTTTCTCTTAAATTTCTATCGGGGCCTGTAGATGTGCATAACTAGTAAAAAATATGTTATCTGCATTTAGTGTTGGCTTTTGGAACCCTCACTGCCAAGTCACCTCTCTACTGCATCTCACCTCACATGCATTTCTGTGTAGTGCCAGGAGAAGAATGGAAAATAGCCATGAAGTAAAAGCAGATTCTGCTCCCATTAAAGGCAATGAAAACAGTGCTTTTACTTCTACTTACTCATAATAGCAGAGAAAAATGAAGTGGAAACAAGCACAACAAAACACCTCTGCCAGCTATCTGCAAGCTAACCAAGCCTTCCACTAATGAGGTGCTCTGGCATTTTAGGAAAGACAGGTTCTTCCAGAAATGGAAAAAATACACTGAGTTTTTCCTTCAGTTCTGAAAAGCTGGTGAAAGAATAACAAATTGTGTTTCAAAAAAGGGATGACAGTCAAACTTTTAATGCTGTCTGTGCTATTAAATATCTAAAGATGTCCATACAGTTTCTTGTCAACTAAATGTTTTTACATATATATTTGTCAGCTTATTAAATATTGATATTTACATACCTCACCTAATTATTGACTGTATTTATGGGGTCATTTAAATGACCATAAAATTTTTGAGAAAGTTAATAATATAAAATTAAAATAATGGAGTAATTTTCACATCAAATTTTTTTTGAAGACTATACCATGGACAATCACATAGTCTATTGAACAGAACAGTACAGTTTGTGGAAAAGATAATAGTGCAGATCATGAGATAGCACCAGATTTCACATTATGATTTCCAGATGTCTTTGTGAGCTTAATGCATACAGCATTGGTTTAAATCTAATCTGCATGGCAGAAATGCAAGTTGTTCCAATTTTCTCCTCACTGGGGCTGTGTGGAGAAACAGGAGGGCATTGTTCTGCTGCTTTGAAGAGAGGAGTTTATCTGAAGGACAGGGGAAAGCTGCACCTAGCAGTGTCCACATCCTCATCTGGCTGCAGAAAGCTGGCAAATCTGCCCCTGCCCTTTATCTCCCCAGCTCAGCAGCCCTTTTTCTGCAGGCTTGTCTCCACATGGTGTCTCAGTCACCCCAAGACATTGGACAGAACTGGCCTCCCTCTCCTGTCCCCAGCCATAGCCACTGGAAACATCAACATCCTCTTTTCTTCAGAATGCTGAAAAGATCTGAGTTACAACAGCCTGCCACAGCTGTCAGACTTCTGTGACAACCTGGTTGTGTTAGTTGAAGCAGTGTGTGCTGATTCACTGAAGAGAGAGAGGGTGGAATTTGCCAAACTGAGCATCATATATACTCACTCAGAAGCTCCTGGAGTGAGTGTCTGTGCAACCTGAGGCAGCTTCCCAGCTGTTTCCAGGGTGCAGCTTTGGAAACAAAGCTCCCCAAACATCCACTGTAAAACAATGTATTGCATCAGTTTCCTGAAGCAGGGACTAGGTGAAGTCACAGCACAGCAGTGGCAGCCCGGGGGATTTACAGCACTTTGCAGGGCAGCCCAGCATCCTCCTGTGCACAGATGTCCAGAAGTTTCTGGTGGGTCACACTATAAACATGAAATAGTATTTCCTCTGTTACATTCCTGCTGGAGAGCATTTTGCTGGTACAGGTAGGTGGGCTGGATAACAGTGCAAGGATCTGACAGGACATTTGCTTTTCAATTCTAGCACTGTTGGGCTGGGAAGTGAAAAAGAGTTCTGCAAACAGAAAAGGTGTCTGACATGACAGTGCAATGGGGAAAAAAGACTCAAGGCTACTTTTTCTCCATGGAAATCTCTACAAAAAATTGTCAGTTTGGTGTTTTATGAATTTCTCTCTGGAGTGAAACATTCAGTATGAATTTACAAAGGAGTGAGGAGGGAGTATTTTGGCTCCTTCAATCCTGTGTACAAAACCTCCCAGGGTTTCAGTGAGGTTTTTAGCATCTCTTGCAGTCTTCAAATGTTATGCTGTGCAAGGATGTGCTTATACATAATTTTGTAATTGAAATGGCATGTTTACTGTTCTATTTCATGCTTGATTGTGTTTTTTAAACACCTTTACTCATGCTGTTAGAAGTGGGATTATAATTAAAATGTCCTGTTGAACACCTTGTTCAGTTCAATGAAGGCATAATAGAAGTATAAATACTTGTTCTTGTTGACTCTGTGATGTCAGCACAACAAACGCAGTAAATGTCATAAAACAAATCTCTCTTTCACCAAAGCATCTGTCAGAAGGGAAGAGAAAACAGAGTCTGTGACTGGGCAAAGAGGGGCCCTCCCTTTTGGAAAAGGAAATACTTTGAGATACTTTGAAATACTCTGTGATATAGATGTGTTAACTAAGGCATGGATTGATTAATTGATTGATTGATTGATTGATTGAATGACTGATTGATTTAGCCAATTATGAGGCAAAAAAAAAAAAAAAAAAAATCAGAGGGGAATTTGTTCCTCTACACACAGTCCCTTGGCCTAAAGACTAAGTAGCACTTTCTCCTACACTTGCCATTAGGAAATGCTGAGTCTGCCTGTGAAGTATTAAGGAGCAATTTATATTTCTTGATATTCATGTTTCCTTAAAATATATACAGATACACAGACTTCAAGTCTTTATGGTCCAGTGGAACTACAATACAACATTCAAATATTTCTAAGTCACCATCCAGTGGCTTCAGAACTTTTGCATAGCAATAATGGTTTCATTTTCTTCATGTTTTCTCTTGTAGTCTAAGTTACCACCAATGATGTGATGTCTAACCTTTCTGGCAGGCACTCATTCAGTCTTAAGGAGCTTTAAATTACTTCACAGCTTGAAATTCCATGTAAGAAGGGATGTTCCAGCATTTAGCCTAATTGATGCTTTCTTGGGCAGTTTACTTGGATACCTTGGCTTAGTTTCCTCCTCTGACAAATGGGAGAACAATGTTAAGTGTTCCTTGTGCTCTTTGATGTAATAATATTTTTACTAAACTAAATACTAGGCTCTACACTGCACAAACCCCATGAGGTTTTAGGTTGGTGTCCTTTCACTGTCTGAAAGAGGGCTCTCAAAACCAGTCCCAGGATGTGTAATATTTCTGTGCCAGAGCAGGACTTGCCAGTCAGTAGCTGCCCTATAGGAAAAACCCACATGATTTTTATGAAGCAGGCAAATAAGCTGACCCAAAGGGTGTGGAAATTGCCTTCTGTGCCCAGTTTCATTTCCAGCTACTTCAAGCTCAGCAGAAGTTGGACAGGCAGATGGTTCACAAAATTTGGTCTTTAGAAAGCAGTGAGGAAGTGACAAAGTAAGAGGTTTTTTCCCCCTGGGGTGGGAGAGGCAGGTGGGTACATAGGACAGTCCTGCCCAAACCAGAAAAAACATCCAGCAGCAGCAGGGATAAGGCTACAGAACACAGAACATGCAGGAAAAAATGGACAAGAATGTTGTTGAGTAGGATTGCAACAAAACTTTGTGTATTTCTTTGAATCCCTAATTATATGTACAGGTGCAGCTCTACACACCCACACATGCTGCATCTATTTCAGTGTGTGATCATATAAATACCTGCAGGTGTGATACTGAAGAGATACCCATGCTGAGGCATGAATATGGAGTTCCCCATCTGTATTGGCTGCCTGGTTCACACAATGAACTAGTGCAGTCAGTGGGTTCTATTTCCACCTCATGCACACACTTCTCAATTAAAATCAAAGTCCATCCTGGTAACTACATTTAACAGGACATCATAGCATAGAACTAAAATAAGTGTATGGACAGTCATCATTACCTCACTGTGTTGCACATTATATACAAAATTAGGACTAAACTAATTTCAGATAAAAATGGTCATATCAATAAAATGTATGGTGATAAATCCATGAAGTTGGAATTTAATGTGTCTTTTGGGACACCTAAAACTTCAGCTGGGCTTCAGTGCAGTGGCTGGTTTCTCATTTCTGGCACACACAGAGATGGCTCCTTGTCTATGATACTGTCAGATAGTCCATAATACATAGGGTGAAATCATGGCTGCTGCAAAACCATGGTTCTGAATTCACTGACTTGCTTACATGTAAAAAAGTCTCAGCCATGGCATTACACTTATGCAGATGGTTTCATTAAACAATAACATGATGCTAACTACTTGACTACAAACACCCTCCTTTACAAAAATGTAAACCAGCTAGGGGATATAAACTGGGGGCAACATTTTGCATGTAATTGCTGCCTGCAGAGACTCAAGGCTGTCAAAGTTTCTTACCTTTTAAAAGGCCTTTAGTGATAACTTTTGTTTCCCAAAGAGAAAAATAAACCTAACAAAGTTCCTTTGAACATTTCAGCAGCCTTTTCATAGTGTTAGCTGTGATAGTAATGGTGTCACATTCCTAATAAGGATGTATGCAAACTATGTTTTAGGAATCCCTGCTGCTTTCTTTGTGGAAACTATCTCAGATGCTTTGGGATTATTTCGCAGTAACTTCTTTTTGCACCATTATTTCACAGAGATCTTCTCTGTTATCTTCTCTTCAGCATATTCCTTTGAAGATCTAGGGAGAAAATGTGGTGCTTGAGCATTCAGTGAAACCTGATATTTGCATCTCCATCTAGCTAAACTCAGGGCTGTCCTGTGACAGAGAATGTGAAGGGACCATAGTGCCCAAAGTTCAGAAAAAATTCTACACAGTGTTGTGCAGACAAAGGAATGATGAGACTATGGTCAATTGAGATTTCATAGGAAGCAAAGGAGGAAAGAAAGCAGCATTTTTTTCCAGGTCTGAGTGTCATTTCTTTGCCTGGAGGGACCCACGGCTCACAATAGCAAATGTACTCTGTGCAGGGACACAGGCTAAGGGACCACAAGTGCTGGAGAACTTGTAGAAATAACACTGTGCTAATGAAGAGTTTCATCCAGGCAAATTTAACTCCCTCAGAATTAGCCCGGCTATCTCTCCATGAGACATTTGTTTCAGAGTCACAGCATGTTGCAATTTTTAGGCTCTGGCAGGCTCTTAGAAGCTGTGTCCAAGAGCCTTTATTTCATCTGCTCCAATTGGGAAGAGCATGGCAGTTTCTTTTGGCTGAAACTTTGCTATAACGATCTGAGCTTTAGTCACTGTGAGACTGGCCCTCCGCAAAGCATTCACTTGGTGTTACAACCAGAGACAACTGAGCTCCAAAAGTGAGTGCAGACTGTGTCTACTTATTAAGTAAAGGGGCATGTGGAGAGCCCATTACTCAGTAATTGGTGCTTGCTGCCAGTTAGCATTCAGCAGGACTTCCAGGATTTGTATAGACCTTACAGCCCAGAATGGCCTGGGATTGTTCTTGCCTTATTTGCTTCCACTATAATCAGCTGGTGGCTCTCTGCTTTGCAGAGCTACCAAAACCAGCTTGATCAGACTGAAAGGCACCTGGAAGGACAGGATGTCTCCAAGGAATTCATCCAGAGGGACATGCAGCTCTGAGAGATTTTGTGACTAAGGTTGTGTACCAGTTTTGTGAGCTTGCAGTTTTTTTCCCCTGCCATGGAAGAGGAAAATTATAACTGAGACTTGTGGTAGATGATACAAATGCCCGCCTTATTGTGTAAAACCATAAATAGGTCTTTAAAGATGAGGCCCTCAAGTGTCTCCTTAGGTGAGACAAACTGCACTTTGGGATGGGGAGTCTCGAGAGACAGTGTGGTCTTTACAGAAAAGCCTATACAGACATTTGACAGAAACACAGCTCTGTGGGGTACATGCCACTGGCAGCTTTGCCGTGGGGAAACCTTTAGTTGTCCATGTCCCATCTGCTGCTGTGGCTCCCAAGGAGGCGCTTGCTGAGGTTTGGAATCGGTGTCCGCTGTCCCTGGTGGGTTCGGGCAGCCCAGGAGCAGGTGGGCTTCGGGTATGCAGGGGGCAGGACAGGGCTCCTCTCACATGCCTACTCCCTGCAATATGGTGTTCATTCATTTATTAACAGCACAGGCAGCATTAGCCCCAGAGGCTGACAAAGCGGTTGAATGTACGCAGACAAGCCGCTCTCCCCAAGCAGGGGAAGAAGTGAAGTGAAAACCTGTCTGCGCTACATGTGAGAAAGAAAGCGAATAACGCGGGGTGCCGAAAGAAAGCGAATAACGCGGGGTGCCGCCAGCGGGACTGCCGCAGCCACGTCCGCTGCACCCCGGGGCCGGGCCAGAGCCCATCGCGGCCCATCGCCGGCCCCGCCACTACCCGGCCCCGCCACCTCGGGCCATCGCCGGCCCCGCCACGGCCGGCGCCGTTCGCCGCAGCGCCCGCCAGGTGGCGCCCTTGCTCGCCGAGTGGCCTGAGGGCGGGCGGGCCCGACAAACGCACGGCGCCCACCCCCCTGCCCGCCCTGCAATTTCGGAAGCGTTATAACTAAAGTGTTTTCAACTTATTATTATGCATGAGTAAAAATTCCATGAATGTGTAACATTTTCGCCTGTATTTCCCTCTTTTATGCCATCATTTAAATTCCTCATTAATAATTTAGCGACGTTCTGGATTTTAATCACTTTTCTCATCCCCGCGGCCTCTATCCGAGGCAGCGCTCTCCTCCCCACCTGAAGGTGACATGGAGGCGGGGCCCTGTCCGGCTGCACGGTGTTTCCTTCATCAGTTGAAAATCCAAAGTTTACCAAACCTAAGGCTTGAGTAGGTCACCATTAGTGAAAAATTTAATATTTTATTTTTCATCTGAGTTTAATTATGGTGGTATTTGTTTGATAGCTTGTTACTGTAAATAAAAGAGATAAAAGGAGCCCTTCACTTGAGCAGCTTCAGAGCTATGAAATATGTAGCTAATTAAAACTATTGGTGTAAGAGGCTAATAAAGTACATGTGCCTACTAGATGTCTTATTCGAATGAATCTCGGCTAACTTACTCTGAGCGATGTATTTTGATGTTGGTAGTAAGAGCTGAACAATTATGGAATTTATCATGGAGAACCAGAGTGGCGAGGGGAGGGAAAGACCCCCAGCCATGGTGGGGCGCAGGAGGAGCAGAGCCCAGGCTCCCCCAAGCACAGGGGCTGCCTGCGGCCCTCAGGGCGGCCAGGGAGCCCCAGGTCTGGCCCATGTGTGGGCCTGGGGTGGCTGTGTGCGGCCTGGGGTGGCTGTGTGCGGCCTGGGGCGGGTGTGTGCAGCCTGGGGTGGCTGTGTGCACCTTGGGGCGGCTGTGTGCAGCCTGGGGTGGGTGTGTGCAGCCTGGGGCGGGTGTGTGCAGCCTGGGGTGGGTGTGTGCAGCCTGGGGAGGCCGTGTGCGGCCTGGGGCGGCTGTGTGCGGCCTAGGGCGGGTGTGTGCAGCCTGGGGCGGGTGTGTGCGGCCTGGGGCGGGTGTGTGCGGCCTGGGGCGGGTGTGTGCGGCCTGGGGCGGGTGTGTGCGGCCTGGGGCGGCTGTGTGCGGCCTGGGGCGGGTGTGTGCAGCCTGGGGTGGGTGTGTGCAGCCTGGGGTGGGTGTGTGCAGCCTGGGGTGGCTGTGTGTGGCCTGGGGAGGCTGTGTGCGGCCTAGGGCGGGTGTGTGCAGCCTGGGGTGGGTGTGTGCAGCCTGGGGTGGGTGTGTGGGGCCTGGGGCGGCTGTGTGCGGCCTGGGGCGGTGGTGTGCAGCCTAGGGCAGCTGTGTGCGGCCTAGGGTGGGTGTGTGCGGCCTGGGGCAGCTGTGTGAGGCCTGGGGCAGCTGTGTGCGGCCTGGGGCAGCTGTGTGGCCTGGGGCAGCTGTGTGCGGCCTGGGGCAGCTGTGTGCCGCCTGGGGCGGGTGTGTGCGGGCCGGGGTGGCTTTGTTTGGCCTGCGGTGGCTGTGGCGGGCCAGGGGCAGCTGTGTGCGGGCTCGCTGTGGCCTGAGAGCCTCCCACTGCCCTGGGCGCTCCTCCCCAGCCAGCTCCTCGCCCCCTGCTTCCCCCTTGTTTGCGCCTGGCACGGGTGAGGAGCGGGCCACAGCATGCGCTCCTCAGACTCCCAAACCCAGTGCAGATGGGTTGTCTAAAGCATTTCAGATGGAGTTTTGGTCTTGTGCCAGCAGCTAATCAAAGTCTTAATTCTGGAGAATAAAAAAGCCGGGCTTTCCAAGCTTCCTCCAGCTGGTTTCTGCCAGGGATGCGGACGGCCGGCGCTGCTGAAAACCCTTCTGGTGTGGGTGCTCCCAGCGCCACGGGCAGGGCTAGATGTGGGGCTGGATGTGGGACTGGATGTGGGGCTGGATGCAGGGCTGGATGTGGGGCTGGATGTGGGACTGGATGTGGGGCTGGATGCAGGGCTGGATGTGGGGCTGGATGCAGGGCTGGATGTGGGGCTGGATGCAGGCCTGGCACAGCTCTCATTCACCCTGTGCAGGGCTGGATGCAGGGCTGGATGCAGGGCTGGCACAGCTCTCATTCACCCTGTGCAGGGCTGGATGCAGGGCTGCATGCAGGGCTGGCACAGCTCTCACTCACCCTGTGCAGGACTGGCACAGCTCTCACTCACCCTGTGCAGGACTAGCACAGCTCTCACTCACCCTGTGCAGGACTAGCACAGCTCTCACTCACCCTGTGCAGCCAGGCTGGCCTTGAGGTTTGCTACCTGGGCCGGCTTCACACAGGCCTTTGGACAGCCACCCTCAAATCCATCCCAGGCTGACCCATGGTGAAGCCAGGCACGTGGAAAAAGCGTGTGTGAGAAACCCTGCCTGAGATACGAGCTTTGCCCTTTGGAGCAGTGCAGGCTTGTCAGGAGAAGGGGATGTACTGAGAAGCTGGGCAGTAATAAAGGGGCTGGTTAAGCATAAAAAGAGTCCTCAGACTAGCACATGTTTTTATTGCTTTTTTTTGCAACAGAACAGTGAAAACATCCCAAGGCAAAATGTCTATTGTGGGCCTTGGTGTAGTCCCCAATAACAACTATTTAAACACTTGCACGTGTGTGTGTCCTGCCGGTGCCCCCATCCAGCGGCACTGCCGGGCTCTCCCATCCTGACCGGGCACCCAGGACTCTGCGGGCCCCGAGCCCCCCGTGCCGTGCCTCACCCCACGTGAGGCTGCAGGGCTTTGTGTGCAGCCCAGCCATCTGGGCTGTGCTGTCTGTCCCAGAGTCAGAGCTGATGAGTTCAAATGACTCTCTGCAAGTGTGTGGTAGCTGCAGCTGTTGAAAGCGCTCCGGCAGTTTCTGATCTGCACATGAATTTGGAGGTTTTTTACAAGTGCTGCATCGGCAGTTTTTCTGCAGAATGAAATTTTCACTATTGCTAGTATCAGCTGGAGAGACGGGTGGAACTTGTTATCTTCCTTGCAAAACCTACCTTTTCACAGGGAAGAGATCCTTTTTCATGGTTGTACAATCTGTTAATGGGGTAGATTGAGAATATGATTGGCAAGAACTAGTCTGTTTCTGTCTTTGTCCCTGACTTACTGTTTGACCTTAGTAAAGTCTCTCAGTCATTCTGGCAACCTGGTTTATCTGAAAAAAAAAAAAAAAAAAAAGGCAATAATAGCTATATCAAAAGAGACAGTCGTCAATATCTAGAAGTGGCTGTAAAATTCCAGGTGAAAGTGTTATGTATGGTCACAGTGTCTGTTCTGCTTTCTCAGAGACCTGTAAAAATCTGGTTTATCCTGTTGAGAGAATATTTTCCATGTTGCTCAATCAACGATCATTTTAATATATTTTTGTGCCTCTCAGTTACATTTCAAATATTTGTGTCTGTACAATTTTCATGGTCTCATATCTTGTCTATTTCTGTATAAAATGTATGTTGTCATCTTAAGGGGAATGCCTTTTCTTTCTGTTTTTTTGTAATTACCAAAAACATTTTAACCTGTTAAAATATTTCTGTGTTGTCAGCATGATGTGGTATGGTATTGAAACCTCATTACTTCACAGCAAACCTTTCTGTTCATTGTGTTTACCTTCTGATAACATTTCTAATAAGAAACCAAACACCAACAGAATGAAGGGGATACTTGCACTGTTGGGTCCAGTGTGACTTTGCATATGAAAATATGCAAAAATAAATTACACTCTCATGTAGCTAAGAAAGGAATATAATCAAATTGTTTCTGCTGGATTTTCTTCAAGGCAGAAAACCTGTGTCTGTGTGTTTTCCAGACAAGTGTTATTTGTACTATGGTCTGGGACCTGGCAGGAGGGATTCCTGTGCCTGTGCAAAGTTATTTTGATTTCAGCGTGAGTCTACCAAGAGAGGACTTTCCTCTTTAGAGGGCAGTGAGCTTGGGTCCTCAGCAAGGCCTAGGTTTGAGGCCCTCTGAACCAAAGTTGGGGGTAGAACCCGAGCAGTAAGAGCCAAACTCAGTTACTCTAACAGAGAAAGGCTACAAGGAAACTTTCCACCAAAAGAAGGTTTTCTAGCAGATGGCCATCCCATCCCATCCCATCCCATCCCATCCCATCCCATCCCATCCCATCCCATCCCATCCCATCCCATCCCATCCCATCCCATCCCATCCCATCCCATCCCATCCCATCCCATTATCCCATCCCATCCCATCCCATCCCATCCCATCCCATCCCATCCCATCCCATTATCCCATCCCATCCCATTATCCCATCCCATCCCATCCCATCCCATCCCATCCCATCCCATCCCATCCCATCCCATCCCATCCCATCCCATCCCATCCCATCCCATCCCATCCCATCCCATCCCATCCCATCCCATCCCATCCCATCCCATCCCATCCCATCCCATCTCACAGGCTGGGGATGTCCTGACATTCCACTCCCAGTGTAGCTTGTTCTCATGTCACAGAGCTTCTATTTTTTTCTTTTTAATAAGTGTGATTTGATAAGCTAAGATAAACATGCTTTTAAATTAATTTCAGGCATAAATTACTAATTCTGTTGTTCAGATTCTCAGAGATGGTTAATATAATTCTGTTTTTCCTTTGACACCTAAGCAAAAATCTGATATAGATTTCATTCTTCTTGTGGTAGAGAGAGGAGTATAACCATAACCAGAGGTGACCAGTACTACAGCCCTATCTGAATGTGCCTTGCAATCTCTGCTTTTGTATGATGAATTGATGTTCCAGCAGCATTTTGATTTTCTATGCTGTACCCATATCCATTGCCTTTATTCTGCTTTTTCCTGTCTTTACCTTGACTTTCTCTGTGAAGCCAAAGACACCTGACATTGGTAGTCATGTTTTTAAGGTTATCTCCTCAGAGAAGTCTATTTTCACACTTTTGCATGTCTGAAACAACAGCTTGGAACTGGATGAGTTGTTGCCTGGACAAATGTCTGAAGAGGATTGGTTGAGACTAGCACTGCAGAAGGGAGCTGTTTGTGAATGGACTCAGATGCATGGAGGCCTGAGAATGATAAATCCAAGGCTTCATCTCTCTGGGTCAATGGTCTTTGGGACAAGACAGAGAGGAGACAGGAGTTGAGGAAACACTGCTGTCTTGGAGACTGTGTTTCAGGTCACAGTCTTGTCAGGTCAACAAAAGTCACACAATGTGAATAGTGCCAAGGCAGACTTGGTGGCTGTGCATGAATATTTATCCTCTATCTTTTTATTATAAATTTCATTCTGCATTCTGACAGAGTTGTCACTACACACCTTTTTTGAAGACCTACTAGGAAAAAACCCCAAATGTGCTTTGTTTTGTAGTATCCTAGGCAACAAGCCAAAATGTAGCTCTGAGGAAACCTTTGTGTCACCCTCTTCTTGGAAATTTCTTCCAGATCTTCTGTGTTGTACTGGATCCAGCCCTTTCCAGCCAAGCTCTGGTGACCCTAGACATTGTCCTGAGATAAGTTTTGGGGCTGCTGTCTGGGCTCTGGTGCTATTTGCAGCAGCTCTTGAATATCTTCAGCTGATCATCAGTTGGAGATTATGGATGGTGCTTGACCCCTGACTTGTCTCTTGTACCCTTGCTTTAGACCCTGGTGCTGACTGGTGGGACAGACTGCCTTTCCCCATTCCCTTCAGCTTATAGATATTTATTTGGCATGCATCCAAACCTAATGCAGTAGAGAGGGAAAGGCCTTCAGGTTCCCAGAGTGTGTATACACATGTGGTCAAAGCCCCAGCTCATTAAATTAGTATGTGCAGGGGAGACCAGCTACTGATTTATGTTTTCATCTACACACTGTAAATTGGATTGAAACTTCACACTGTTTAAAAAGGAGAGCTGAGATTATTGCTTACCTTTGAGTTCTAAATTAGCAGGCACATAACTAAGCTTCATGGACCTGAAGAAGCTGGTTCTGAGTTAATATGATGCCTATACTGTTGATTTCACTGGAGCCTTTTGTATCAGAAACCACATGTACACAGCCTCACATTGTGAAGCAAGATTAATTTAGCTGTTGGCAAATTATGTGCTGTATAAGAATATTCTGTGAACAACTTGGATTGCAAATTCTACTGCTTAATTTTTGCAATGCAAAGTACCACTAACGTGAACTACTGGTTTCAGCTGAACTTTAAAGAAATGTGAATGACAGGCAGCCAAATAAGGAGATAAATGGTGGAAAACTAAACAACATAAGGCTACTGAGTCAGATACTAAGGGCCTCAATATAAATGATAACATAGAAAATAGATATAAAGTTAATGGCAAAGGTTTTAGAGCTTCAGACCACTGAAAATACAGAAGAGGTGGCCTCTCAACAGAATGTGTATTTGTAATTGTCAGCTATTATTATAGGGAGAAACACAAGGGTGACTATGAAGAATATTTCCATGTTTCAGTTTAATATGTTATTTTAATGTTTCAAAAATCTCCCACTTTTAGAACCAAAATTCTTATTCTCTCTCTCTTTGAATTGTTGTAGCAATAGCTGAAGTGAAACGAACTTCCTGTGATCTACCTACCCTGGAGAACAGAACCACTCTGGATAACAGAAGTAAATTATTAGTATGGAAGCTCAGTTTTTGGTGTGCTTCCTGACTCTACCAATTCACTTGATGCAAGTGTTCCTTACTCATATCAGTGAGATGTAAAAAGATGACATTTTCTTGCTCTCTGTATTGCTGATGGTAACTCTTTCCCTGAGTTTCATTCAACCTTAAGATTGTATTGGTTCCAGTCTTCATGTTCATGTGTTGACCTAGACCAAACAAGTATCTTCCCCAGTGCCTTTAGACACCCTTTACTAGCTGAAAACCACACCACATTTTGCTGCTTGCCCTGGTCCCTCCCCATATCTCTGCCATCAGAAGAGGCAAAGCAAGCAATCCCTAAAGCACGACAAGTAGAGCCAGCCTGGTTAGCTCATATCCATGTGCATCACCAGGTGAAATGACTCTGCTGCCTTAACTTAAACAGATTAGCTGATCTGTGATCCCTTTTGCTAATGGAGCAGGATGTTGGGTCCTTGGAAGACAGCAACAAGCACTAGAAACAGTTCTGTCATGTCCCAGAGGAGCTTTCCTTTTCACAGCACTGCCAGCCTTGAACCCAGTACTTGCACCCCTCAACTTCCATGTTTTTTCTGTGTATGTTGCCTTTATTTTTACTTTAGCTGCCAGACCTAAAGATATATTTTGACATTTTAAATGAGTCTTCTCTGTTCAGCTTGGTCTGCCTGTCTTTATTAATTAAACTTGGATCTTCATATTAGGCTCCTTCAGTTTCAGCTCTTACTTTCCATTTGCTTTCATTATACTTTGCCATCCTTGAACTGCACTGAACTCTTCCTCATTTCACATCTTCCCATACAATATTCAGATCTGCTATTCCTCTGTCTAATTTTACCATGGCTGATGTGAAAATCATCTTTGCTAGAGAAGCAGCAGTGAGGAGACACACCGTTCTTCTCTTTGCCACATTCCTTCTTGCTCTTACATAAAATCCCAGCTGAAAGAGGGCATTCTCTTCTGTGATCATAGCTTCACATTCCTCTTTTTCCTGCTACTCTTCCCTTTGGAATACATTTTAATACATCCTCATCCATGGAAACTATACTGTTTATGTTTGCAATTTTTCAATGTGCTTGGAGTTGGTGTTTTTCAGATGAACGGTGTATTAAGATTTAATCTGAACCTAGTCAGATAATATTGACCTGCAATGAAAAAGCTGTATGAATGAGATAGCAGCAGACAGCTAAAAGTGCTGAATGCCAATTGCTGACTGAAAAATGATACCCAGAATTTGGTGGTGCAGACTAGATGGGACATTTATGAATGGAAAAGCTTTCTGATTGCTTAAATATTGTGGGGGTTTTTGTTTGTTTTTGGGGTTTTTTTGTTTTTTTAAGTTTCTCAACATTTTCCAAAACTTGCCTGTGCCTGTAGGGTGGTACAGCTGTAAACTTCCAGGAGCTGCCTATCCCTCTGCAGGCTACCATATCCTGATATCCACTCTGAGGCCTCTCTGTTTTACCACAGTAGACTTCCCTGAAATTAAAACAAAGAGCTGAATCTAAGACTATGGATTCCTGATGCATCTCTGTGTGCCCATTTCAGCTATATTTCCCACTGTTCAGTGTTAGCAGTCATCAGGAAACATGTATTTTGGTTCCAAAATCAGGATCTCCTGAAATAAATCCCAAATAGGTGTTACAGTATTGCCACATTGTGTTAGGGCCACAAATAAGGAGTTAGCCCTTGCCCAAAGCAGCTTTGAATCCAGGTCATGTGTATGGAAGATAGGCAAGGGAAGCTGATTCTGCATATATCTGAGTTGCCTGGGTTAAATGTGATGAATTGTTGTAGCAAATACATTCTAAACCTTGCCTTTCAGTTTTTTCACAAATTCCAAATGTGGATGCTGCTCTAAATTTAAAAAAACAAACAAACAAACAAACAAAAAAAACCCATTAAAATTCCTTTCTGAATGCATTTGAAATTAAATAAGTTACTGTAATTTCCCTGGGCAAGCCAGCTCTTTGGAGGGGGCAAAAGTTGCAAGTGGAAAAACAAACAAATAAATGGGTGAGTAACTGGGATGTTCTGCCAGAGAATCAGAAACAAGTCTGGTAGAAGGGGGAGGGAAAGGCTCTTGTCTGCCCTGGGACAATTTGTAGAAACCAAAATGTGGGAGAGAGTTGAAATGAACAGGAAAAAAAAAAACCCACTGCTCTTTTTTTTTTTTTTTTTTTTTCCAGATAATCAGGTTACCAGAACCCATGATGCTGCTATGAAAGACAACTGACTTCAAGGCCTTTGAGAAAGAAAATAGAAATTTCCAATTTTGTTGTTCAGATTTTTCCTTTACAAGGGCTCCTTTAGCCACACAACTAGGAGGTGAGTGCCTTGGTTGCAGCTGTAAAGGGGAAGACTGAATGTCAGTGCCAGATGCCCCAAGTTAACAGTGAGTGAGAAAAGCCCGAGTGCCAGCTGCCTTTCTTGCCTTCCAAATCTCAGACCAGTGAGAAATCAAGACGTGCTTTAGGTCAGTGTGCAGGTACAGAGCATGCTTCACCTCCCATGAACTGGGGATGGGGAAGGGAAGGGAAGAGTGCTGCAGAGCTGCTGCTTGTCTGCTCTCTGAAGGTTCCTGTAAGGGACAATCCTCAGTTGTCCATTTAGGGCAGTATCAGAGCTGCTCAGAGCTGCTGAGGCATGCAGAGGAGCTGCAGATGGGGCTGAGAGTACAGCTGGAGACTTCTCTGTTCAGCCACCAGTTACAGCATTATCAAATGCTCACCAGAGCTGGGTACCAACACTGCTAGAAGGCAAAGCAGGGGGTCTGCTTTTAATGAAAAGGTAGTTTACACACAGCATTTTTCTTATTATAATGATAAAATGGATATGAAACAGTTACACTCCAGACCCTTATTTTTTTTTAGTGCTGTTTATTTTTTTCAGTGTATTAAAGCAAAGCAAGCAAAAAGAGAGGAGGGGGGGGGGAAAAAGGAAAAAGAAAACTCCCTTCAGACAACAATCACCTTTTGAGTTAAATTCTCATGCTTGGTCTTAGCCCAGGGGGATTTGTCTTGAGTGAAGTTCGAAGAAAATCCTTTCAGCAGTTTCTGAGTTACTTAAATGTAACCATGGAGGTTTGGATTCAGATGCTTTTTTTTACTTATATAAGTCAAAAATAGCTTTGCTTTAAAACTTTTAAATTAACCCTCCTTAACTTTTCAACTTGTCACCTATCCTACTGTATGGCTTATAAAATTTTAAAGCTAATAGTATAACAAACTCAAATAATGATACTGCAGATGTTCAAATGAATCTTGGGAGAAATAAATTATAGGAGTTACAGTGGGTTATTACTGAAGAAAGAGTGGCTGCTTGCCTTAAACCATGTGTTCTTTCTGGTCTGAAAAAGGCCCAATTTTTTCTGCTATTAAGAAGCATAAGTGTTCTTGGGTGTAGATTTTAATACTCAGTTACACATACAAAATTAAGCATGTAAGTCCTGTTCCTTTATTTCTTCCTGATAGCCCTGATTTAGATGTCAAAACATTCTCTCAAATTTTCCTGCTCTCTTTTTTAATATAATCCCAATCAACAGGACACTTAAATGTCTCCTAAATATTTATGAACTTCAAAGTCACTGAAATGCTCTGTGATTCTCTTACTGTTATTATTTTATTGCCACAAGATCGAGGCAGTGAGAGGTGAAGTGTCTTGGTAAGTAATGTTTTTTTTCCATTTTCTTTGTCCAATCCTCCTGTTGCTCTCTGATGTTTCTTCCTCTTTGTCTTCTTTCCAATATTTCTGCCTCACTTACTGGTCCCGTTCTCACTGTCTCCTATCTATCTTTCAACCATCTTTCTCCATTTATTCTTCTCCAACAATTGCACTGAAGAGAGCCTACGAGAGAAATTATTTTTACTTTGGCAGCAGCTTTTCACTTTTATCTTTTCCCTGAATGTCTGGGATGGGTCCAGGCAGCTCTCCCCACTTTCATCATCTCTGTTCACATCCCTCGTGACCCTGAGCTCTAGTCAGCAATCTGATGTCTGCCATGAGAGCCCCTCCCATGATCCAAAGCCACAACCAGACCGAGGTGTTGTAACTGCGTGTGCTGCTTTACCCACTCACCACGCTTGCTCTGCTGCTTTCTAGGAACTGCACACCTGTGCCAGGTGTTTCTCACAGAATAATAATGACAGCACTGTCACTTTTGCACGTCTCTCCTCCTTGCTCCTGTGCCCATCTTCCTCTCCTGAGCTTTGTGGTTCAGTCTCCTGGCTGGGGCAGTTTAGCCAGGATATGGGAGACTTGTATTTAGGCTCTGCCTGAGGCAATTTGAACTTGAATCTCTTGCCCCCTGAATTTGCACCCTACCCAAGAGATTATCAACTCTTCTGTAGGCAGGGTGACCTGAGTCCTTTCTTTGAGTAGGAAAGCTTGAGCTTGACTTTTCAGTCTTGTAGTGGAAACACTCACCTGGGTGGGGAAACCAGGAGCTGCCCCAGTCAATAGTTAAAAGCAAGATTGGAGGTATTCCCTGGAAGACAGTAGCAAAGCCCAGGTTCCTTGCTCTCAGTAGTGCTTTGAGAGCAAGCACACAGAACAATCAATTTAATCAATTTAATTATTCCATATAAGCTGGAGCAGCTCCAACAGGATGGACTGGAGAAAGACCCTGCTCAACAAGATCCTTATAGAACTGTGCTGATCTCCCTCGGCTGCCATGGGTCAGCTCCCCCATGCCCCAGAGCTGCCTCAGCACCATGGGACTGGGTGGTGAGGACATGTGGAGGCTGCAGGGGAGGGAAGGGAAGCGTGTTCTGGACATACTCTCTTATCCATGGTGGCAGGTTTGTAGTTGTAGCTGAAACAAACACCTGCCAGTGTTACCATTCTGGACAGGAGTGGCAGCAAATATGTGGTGGAGGGAAAAGAATTCTATTAAAAGACAGCGCAGCATGCTGGAGCACTACAAGGCAAATTGCTTTTAAAGGTGGAAATACAATAAAAATAGACTAAAGAGTCTTAAAATACAAAATCAATGCCCAAATAGAGAAAGCCAGAATGACTTCCAGATCTCAGCTATAGGCAGTTGTCCCCCAACATAAGCCAGATCCTGTCAGTGTGTGGGAGACATCCAGGAATTTTCTCTCCTACAAAAAATATTAGGGATATTATATGTTTTAACTGTAATGGAAAACTAGAGCTCTAGTGCTCAGTTCCAAAGAAGAGCACTAACCATTGGAAGTGATGTGGTACAGGGTGTGTGTGTGTGTGTGTGTGTGGCTGCTCCTTTTCTCCTCGGGATTCTATAGCTTCCTTCATTCTTCGCTTCTCTCATATTACAGAAAGAAGGTAATTTTTCCTGGCCATTTACTAAAGCTCATTAAAGACTGAAGAGAACAAACAATGCTATTCCTTAGAGACTACCATTCAAAGTCATTCTACAATTCTCTGTTCTAATACTTGAGACAAATTAATTATTCCTTAGTGAAAAGTGTATAATTCCTATTCTTCATTTTTGGGGTGGGGAGTGGGGAATAATAATAGGAAGTTTATATCTGAGTCAAAAGCTGTCTGAGCTGAAGGGAAATGAGAAAAAATGTGTGTTCCAAGAAGAGTAAAAGCAATTATTCTAATAATAATTCTAGGGATATTAATGTCTTTTTAAAGTAGATTGCTTTCAAATAAACACCAAAGTTGAAGGCATAGGAAAGGCTGGTTTATTTATTAATCATTCCAAAAGTGCATTTTTCTAAATGAACAAGTGCATGAGCAACTTCGCTGGCACATATTAAATTTAGTTAAACGGCAACTTGTAAATATCTAAAAACTTCAGTAACCAGAGACTAATTTGTTTAACGTGTTGAAAATGTTCTGTGGATGTGAGGAGCTACATATTAAACTTCAAAGCAAAATGCTCCAGAGATTACACCATCTTAAAGACTGCATATTGGAAAAGCCTTTATACATTAAACATAAAGGACTTTTAATTCTCTTCTACTTTGAATATTTGTCAATCTGTGTGACTCATGCTTAAGATTGTAAACTGTCATTTTAAGGTGTGATGTCCAAGTTGAGACCTGGACCATGATTTGCAAGGGGCTGGCTTTTCTCTTTCATCTCTATTAATTAATCCTGTTTCAGTTTGCCCAGCGTACACTTCTGTTGACATCACCTTTTCCATATACTTTAAAGAGTCCCCAGAGAGATCTACTGCAGAACAAAAACTGGACAGAGAATACATTTGGAAACCATTTTATTTCTCAATTACCAACCAAAACGTATGGAAAAGATTTACACTCTATCTGATTTACACAATAATTATACTTTGAAAGCCTAGAAATAAATGGCTTGATCCCTGAAATCATTAGTTACTATACCAAATGTAATTGGTGTAAACTAATGAGTTTACTGGATGGCTGACCCTTAATTACTGATTATAGTTAAACTCTAGCCAATCAAAATTTCGTTCACTTATAAAAGTACAGTGTAGTATTAACAAGCATTACATTTCCAAGCAAGCAGCTTTATGATTAGTTGTAGCACACAGCTCAAGCCTGTTCAGGGCTATCAAAAGCAGCTTTTTAATAACAGTGCACTAAGCAACCATCATTCTCTTACCTCAGCTTCTATCAGACAAACAGAAAGAAACCACATAATTAATCATCTCATGCAATAGAAATAAAGCATCTGGGCCAGATCCAGGTGGGATATACACGGCCGCCTTAGTTCAAAGAGCTGCAAGAGGCTGGGGATCTGCCTTATGATAGGATAACTGACATGGGGAATTCTGCCTCTCTTGGGGAAGCAGTATGGGGTATGGAAATGAAATACTGATTGATTGTGTGCACTCCCATGTGATGTGGAGAAACCTATCAACAAAAGAGGTTTAAAAATTCCTTGAACTGAGGATTTCTTGGGCAGATTCAGTATGTGGTGATAGGACATTTGATTACTGTACTGGCAATCCCAAAAATTCATGTCATGACTCCTCACTATTTATTAGATCAAATGGAAAATGACTTTTAAAATAAAATACTAAATGGGAATAAATTGTTTTCATTTGTCTCTGGTTGTTCTTTAAGAACTAATGTTTTGCTGAATAAGGAAGACTCAAAATTCCTACAAAAAAAGTTGAAAGCAGATTTGTATTTAGATCATGAATTCAGAGTTGTGACTTTAAACAGGTACACCAAATATTTTAATAAAGTCATAAGACTTTATAATGCTTACAGTCACATCCTTAAAGGTACTTAGGTAAATTAAATCACTCCAGTGATTTAAGGATGTGGAAATTCTCCATCTCCTAGATGATTCCTTTGGATCCTAAACTTCAGATAGGAGACTGATACCAGAAAGCACAAGCAGAAGATCAGGTGCTGTGCTTGGAAGAATATGTATTTGCTGGAGCTCTGCACTGTGTGCTCTGCAGATGACCCAACAGACCTCACTGCTGCAAGGTTAATTCTGTCACAATTGCAGTTCTCTCCTATTTCTGTTTTTCTCTATGATGTTCTCTCTGCTCCTTACCTGATGGCCCTTTGAAACAAATAGTGTAACACTTGCCCACTTGTTAGTATAAACATTTTCTTAAAACTCAGAAATCGAAGAATTAATTAGTTCTCAGAATATCTGCACATGGGTTAAAGTGAAATTTTTGTATTTACTGAACTCCTGTTTGTGAGATGTGTCTGTGGCCAAGGAAAGGTTAAAGTTGTTTACTGCCTTCAAGCTCTGGTCTTAGAAGTTAATTCAGAACTATGCTCTGAGCAGTTACAGAGTAAGTCCTTGCAGCAGTGAATTGCTGGTTTGATGTCAAGGTCCATGGGCCTTAATCATAAAATTAGTTTGTTTCTTAAGGAAACCCTAGTAGGGACTTTATAGTTATACAAAGTCATTATACTGTTTTACAACACAACTTTAAAGATGCTTCAGAATGATCAGAGTTTGTAGGAAGGGATCATGTTTTTTATTATTTGTGGAATATCCTCAAGCTGTCATAGCTGCAGCACTGCCACTTGGAATAGCTGCTCCACAGTTCAAAAGAAAAGACAAAGGATTTGTTGAAGCCTAAGTCAGGCAATTAGGGCATATCTGTCCAGAGAAAGCTCATTGAATTGAATGGATCCCATGTACTTGCTGACAAGTGACTCCAGTTTTTTAGGAGCTGTATATTTGGGACAATCAAGGTGTTTTATTACAAGTCCACAAGAGCAGATAGAGGGCCTATGAAGCTCTCTACAAGCTCTGCTTTTCACAATTCTCTGTTGAAGAATTCAGGGGTGAGCAATTTTGAAAGTTATGGAGAAGGAAGAAGGCATATTTTCCAAAACTTCGAGATCCTGTGAATGCAAAGACAAAGGAAACACCAAACTACACTAAAAACTTTCCTGTCCATGCTCTGTGCAGCAGTGCTGGTAAGAACAGAGCTGCCATTTCTGTTTTGCTAACACTGAGACAACACCCTCCAATGCAGAAGGGAGACAAGGAACCATTGATTTAGGAGAGGGGAATACACTGTAGACAGGTTCACTCTCCCCAGCCTGCCTTCCCTGCATGTGGAGGAAAGGGGGGCTTCTGGAATGACTGGTGGAACAAGCACTGAAGGGCCCCACTCTCCTCCTTTTCTGTGAAGCCTGTGTAACTGTTCCTGTGAAAGAAAGCATCAAGCCCCATCTTGTTCACGGAAACACAACATATTTTAAAGCCGTAGTTAATGGATAAACTGTTTTCTGATTGGATGAGCCACACAATAAATCTCTTCCCAAGCCAAGTGCAATGCAGCTTATTCAGTTACAGTGAAATGAGCCACTGTCACTTTGCTGCACTTGCATACATCAGGCAAAATGCTTCCATCTTCATCAGTCTCTTAGTGAAATAGAAATAAAACAATTTTAACAGAATGGTGTCACTGGATCTGTGGCACCTGCTTTAAAAATAAATCTCTTAGCTTTGTCTTCACTATTACTTTCAATAAATGTCCTAGCATTGCCATAGCATTTATCTAGCAGCAGGAAACCATTATCCTATGACAACAATCTATTCCATTAACATTAGCTCTTAATTGTAAGATTGTTTATAAGACAGCAAAAGCTACTGAATCATGGTAGAATGATAAAAAGAGTTATGGTCATGGAGTATTGCAGTCCCTGCAGTTATGAAAAACAACCTAAGAGTAGAAAGCTATATTTTTATATGAAAAATAATGTAATATTCTTACACAATACAATGTTTTTAAATAATGGATTACATCAGAAAGGTAACTATTAAAGAGTTAATGTTAAAAACTGTTACTAAGAAACTCTTTCTTTGATAAATGGTATGGCTGAAAAACTAAATAGAAAGCTTAGAAACTCTCCCTCTTGCTTTTAGCAATGCTGCACTGAGCCAAACAGAGAAATCATAATAACAGAAACACATTTGTCTGGCGGAGTGAACAGAAGAAATGTTGCAGAATTGAGATACGAAGAACCTCACTGCAGAGTAGAAGAACTGTCATTCTGATTGTTTGCCATTATTGTTTCATGTCCAGTTAAGTGAACTTAAAGTGACAGTTGTGTCATAACTCCTGACATCTATGTAAATTTCAAATCAAATACGATAGAGGCATTTCTGCCAGACACAAGTCACCAGGCTGCTCTTCCTCTTCATTTTTGTAACCCTCCATTTTCTCATGCCATTGCTGGTAGCCTTTAAATTAAAAAGACAACTTCCACAGGGAATCTGTGTGATGTGTGTGTTTCAGTGCTCAGCCCATACCTTGCTTTCTCTCAGCTTTTTGAAACAATGCCCATTGTCAAATTTTGACCAGAAACATTCACCACAAACATCCAGATGGATTAGCAAAAACTGTGCCTTCCCATGAGTGATGTATCATACATCACCCTATGAAGTATTAGGTTGAGAACGTCCCCTGAAGACCTACAGAGAAAACACCTTGAGCAAATGCTCCTCCACTGGTTCACTACAGCCCAAGCCAGGTACCACAGAGCACTTGTCTGTGGGTAGGTGCAAAATAACAGAAAACATTGGTCATGGATCTTTCTGTACATCACAGCATTGTTCAGAGATCATGGGGACTTCATAAAGATATCAGACATACTCCTCCATTCCAATGAGCTACATGTAAATAATTCATTTCCTGGATACACTCAGACAGATATTCTAATCACACAGGATTTGCTACTGGACACACATCTTTGAAAATAATTTCAATGCAATTAGAAAGGTATTTTGTGTGGACAACACCATGAAAAAATATTAAACGTGCTATTTATTCACTCAGGGATAATATACTAATTTTCTCTGCATATTTAAAGTTACTTGGCTAATTAATTAGATAATACAGACTAGAGTTAAGTTTTCATTTTTCATTGCAACACATTGCATAAATGATAGTATTATCAACATGTACCTCTGCATTAGGTATTTTGGTCAGCTGATTGAGTCAGATTTTTATTTTTGTAATTCCTTTCCAGTTCATTTTTGTAGTGTAAATTAAAAGTAGCTCTGTGGCTACTTTTATCTCTAATTTGGGCCTTTCAAACAGCACCAAATTGTGATGTCCCTCCCTCCTATTTGTTAAGGTGAGTGAACAGAGGCAACATATTAATGCCAGTTCTATACAAATATTTGTGAAGAAAACTTTTTTTTTTAGTTTATTAAGTATTTGGCAAAGTATTTTTTCCCTGTTAAAGATGGATACATATGAATCATAAAAATATTAATATTTGAGACAAAATATCACTACAGATATGTCATCACAAAAATCAATTGTCAGTATATGTTTAAGACTAGCAAATTAATGTTAACTGACTTGCCTAAAAAATGTCTATAGACTGTGGAATGTAAAGCCCTCTTCCAAATTTCACATAGCATTTCCTATTTTTTTTAATGTAATGAACTTGTTATTACATACACATATTCTAGAGGCCTTTTGAGAATTTTAATTCTAAACAAAAATTACATATAATTTCAAAATCTTATATCTTTGCCTGTAGTCACAGAACCCACTTGCAAGACTTGCTGCTACTGATGGCTTATGGTAATGTATCAATTTCTCCTGACAGAAATGTGCACAGGACAAATAGGTGAACGTAATTTCAGACATATGACGTCATTAAAAATACAGCCTTAGCTCTTCCAAAAGTGGACTTTATTGTTAATATAAATATATATCTGTAATTACTGACATTTATATTATTTGGCTCCTGTCCTAAGTTATAGATACAGTGATGATAAAAGGGTTTTGCAAGCCCTTACCTAAGCAGACTGTGCTTACTAATTACCGCCCATGGTTCTGGGTTCCTGTAAATAAAGTTACTCATATATTTATAAGCAAGTCAAAATCTATACACATATTTCAAAATGTAACTTATCTTACTCTTTTGGGCAAACAGTACTGTCTACTGCTTAGAAAAGAATGCTAAGAGTGAAGCCATCCAGGGTTCTTCCCAGCTTCTGCCAGGATGTGACTCTGCCATACCACTGGATATCCAACTTAAATACTTAATCCAGTCACATTTTTAAATTGATTGAGGCCTGAACCAGAAGATCCTATGTCAGTAAAAGGATGCATTACTTTAAGGAATGGCTGTTGATTTTTCATCACTGTTTCTGGAGAGACTGGGGTCAGAGGGTTTGTTTTAGAAGTTTGTTTGTTCAAAAGGTGTAGCTTGCAAGACACATGGATTAGCGAGGTGCCACATGGAAGATCTCAAAGCAGCAGCCTCAACATTTCTCTCTAATGAGAAAAGGAAAAGAAAGTCCCCTAGGTATGCACTGTCCAGGGAGAGAACCCAGAGATCCCACAGGAACACAGTATTTAGGGAGAGAACCAAGACTCCTTTCCTGAATGGAGAGATAACCTAGATGGATTCTGTACTACCCGATATCTTAGGGGCACATCTAAGTTTGAGAATGATTTGGATCTCAGGCTGTAACATTTTCCAGACATTCAGATTGCAACTACTAAGCCAGCAATTTTATGCTTTCCCTTCCCTGACTCCAACAGTACCGCAATATAAGCAGCCAGATTTTCTTCTGCATTGTGTTTTTTATCCATTCAGCCAAAATTAACAGTCTTCTAGGATAACGTATGCCAAGTGAATTTAAATCTTGTGGACTCAAATCGACCTAAAGTTGATGGATACATTCATGCCTACTGCTGAAATCTACCAATTACACAGAACTATGTTAACTTACCATAGAAACATCTCATCTAATAGCACAGATGATGTTGAACTAACTAATTACATTATGGCACATAGACAATGAAAAACATAACGAAGATGACAGCACAGCAACAGCAGATGCTGCACAAAAGAAAAATTAGAAAAATATTGCTCTGCAAAATGCTCTCAGTTAAGGTTTCCTCTGTTAAAATTAATCACAAAAATTAGCGATGATCAGATTTCAGAAAAAGATATGAACACTGTAATGCTATTTGGAAGACATCATTAAGCCATTTAAAACTCTGCTCCTTGAGAAGGTAATTCCTTTTTTTTTGTATCACTCTCATTTTTAAGACTAGTAAACATTCTAGTGCCTATGGCAGAGTTTCTTGGTAAAATATCTTTTCCAGTAAGCAGAGGTCCTAATGGCTCTCCCAGAGTCTGAATTTGGTAGCTTCCAGCCATTACAGGCTTAGATAATTAGACAATGTAGATTTTATTTTAGCTTGGCATTTGCTCTGTTCTTGTGCTCTTAACTGTCAGAGAGCTAAAATATCAGTGATTGTTGATTATTTGTAGCATGCCTTGTTGCTTTATATATTTTAAATTGTACCAGATCCTACATAACAAATCTAAAACTGCTGAGTATGTTTAAATGTAATATGTACATGGAGATTACATCCAGATGATATATTTCATAGACTTATGCTAAAAAAAAAAAAAAAAAAAAACATAGCACTGGTCCTCTCCCCTTTTTCTGTGGAAGCTTTTCCATGAGCTTCCAAATCCACTTTAAGCAAACTCTGAAAAACCCAGAGAAACACAGAAATAAAATCTTCTCCCGTGTTTAAATCATACCTGTGGGGCCATTCACATGTGGATATTTTAATTCCTATAAACTTAGAAGCAAAATGTATCTTCGCTACATATACGCTAAACGCACGTTTTCCCGCGTACATTTCTGCCAGGCAGACGATTTTCCTTGCAGTTCCCGACGGTTGCCGGGCACAGGGCGCCGTGCCCAGCCCAGGCCGGGCTGCAGGGCTGCGGGAGACCCACAGGTGGCGATGTGGTTAAAGCACACCTGGGCTGCGGCTGGCGGAGCGGGCTCCGCGCCAGGCTGGCGGCCGGGCAGCATTCCTGCGCCCGCTCGGGAGCGCTGCCGGGCGGAGCTCCGCGTACCTGCGGGGCACCGCGCCCGCCCCGAGCGCTGCTGCCGCCCGGCCAGCGCTGCATTGGCCGCTGCTTGCGTCAGCGCTCTGCAATCGAGAAACTCCAGTTAGGAAGTTTTCCTGTCCTTTAACGCATCCCGGGAACGAGCCCGGGAATGAGGGGGCTGGGGGTGTCCCGTGTGCCGGGCACCAGCGAGCACTTTGTTATTGCGGGGCTGTGTTCCAGCGATTCGCGGCTGTGCTTATCCTGTGTGCCGCACTTAGGCCTCACAGGCGTGCAGTTCATACGTAGCGGGTTTTTCAGTTTTAAGCGTCCTCACTAAACATTACTTCTTCCGATTTGCCGTCATCCCCGGGCTTCTCCTCAGAAATGCAGCTGCCTGCCCTGCTGATGAGCAGCGCCGCCAACTGCGGCTGCTTAACCCACCGAAACCTCCGCTGGGGCGGCCGCCGCGGGCCGTGCCCGCCCGAGTCCCGCAGCGCACTCCCGCGGGGAACGTGTGACAGCTCGGCACGGCCCCTGGGCCCGCAGGGCGAGCCGGGCACGGCCCAGAGCCGCCTCCGCCCGCCCCGGCGCGGGACCCCAGGACGGGCTGCGGGCACCGGGGCCGGCCGCGGCCGCGGGGGCGCCACGAAGGCGGCGAGCGGCGGCTGCTGCGGCCGCGCCTCCCTCGGCGCGTCCCCGGCCCGGCGGGGGAGCGCCCAGCGGCCGGGAAGGGCTCCGAGGGACATCGCCCCCGCGCCGAGCGGGCCTGCCCTCGGGGACAGCCGGGACGAGCCCTCGCCGCCAAGTTTCTCAACTGGTGGCCGGGAGCCGGCGGGCGGGGCGGGGCGGGGCGGACGGTGCCCTCACGGCCCGCGCCTCCCCTCAGCGCCCGGCGCCGCCAGCGCTGCCCACCTGACTCCCTCCTTCCTCTCCATTCCCCTCCTCCTCCTCCTCGCCCTCTCCCTTCCTCCTTTTTTTTTTTTTTTTTTTTTTTTTTTTTTTTCCCTCCTCTCACTCATTCCTTTGTCTTCCCGGGGATTGGCAGGTTTTATTATTCCGCCTGAACAAGCCGGGGGCGGATTGGCTGCGGCGGGCTGACGAGGGCGCCGAGCCGGAGTGTAGTTGGGATTCTGCTCTGTCAGTAACACATGTGTGAGGGCAGCGGGCACACGCGCACCGTGCGGGCACACACGCACTTGCAGCCTCACGCTTAGACGGGCACAAGGGCCGCCCCCGCGCCCCGCCAGCGCCGCCGCCGCAGGATCCCGGCAGCAGCTCCGCGCCCGGCCCCGCTCAAACTCGCCCGCTCCGTGAGGCGCTCCGGCGGGCCGCGGCCGCCGGCTCCGCGCCGCGGGAGGCTCGGGAGCCGCCGCAGCCCGGAGAGGGGGCGGAGGTGGGGGAGCGGGGGGAAGCGGCACAAAGTGAAGCCACATTGCCAAACTTGCCCGGCGATTGCAGCAGCGAGCGGCGGCGGCGCCCTGCGTGTGCGGCTCAGCGGCGGGGACCGAGCTCTGCAGCTCCCCTCCCGGGAAGCGGGAGCTGGAGGAAGAACCCGGGCAAACGCCTCTCATAGCAATATCTATATTTTTCCAGCCTGGGCTGCCCCTTGCCGGGCGGGGGGCTGCCTCCAGCCGGCGAGAGGGCGAACGCTGCGCTTGTTTCTTTGCAAGAAGACCTCTCCAGGCACCCCGGGCGGCGCTCCCCGGCCTTTTGCAATATAGAGGGGAAGCAGGTAAGAAGTGCCGGTCGCTCCCCCGTGTCTCGCAGCGTTCGTGTGCGCGGTGCCCGGGCCCCGGGCATTGTCGCGGCCCCCCGTACAAAGCCTGGCGGCGGCCGCCGCTGGAGCGCCTTCCCTTTCCCCCCTTCCCGGCTGCCGCCGGGAAAGGGCTCTGCCTGCCTCGGCTGTGAATGGAGGGGACGGGGGGGTGGCGGGAGGCTGGGGCACCGCTTCCCCCGTAGTAAACACTGTTCTGAAACAGTGGCAGAAAAGATCAAAGTGAGCTCTCTATTTCTCTCCTCTCCGGTTCCCTTCCTGCCCCACACACAGTCTTTTGTTTCAATCCAGGAGAAATTCGGTGAATCACCTAATTAAAACCAAGACATGAATTAAGCATCCATTTTTGTACTACAAATTTCTAGCTCTCCGCTTCTCCCTCCCTTAGTCTCCATTAAAAAAGCACCAGAGACGCTGTTAAAAGGGGGGTATTTTGCCTCTAGCTTCTAGCTCTGCTTTCTATTTCACTGACTCCTATCCCAGGACCAAAATTGCTTGGCTCTGTAATTACCAGAGTAAGCCTATTTAAGTTAAAAGCTTTCCCCCCCCAACTCTAAATGAAACTTGATGAGGGCCCGTCCTTAGTTATCTAGGGAGTCACTTTCTGGTCAGTCCTCTTGATTCATCTTTTTAGATTTAATCAGCATTAAGGTATTGCTTGTCCTTAAGAGCTTTAGCTTAATGGGGTTACTGGATGGTTTTCTCAGTGTAACGTTTCCCATTTTATATTTATACATATTTGTCTTCGACAAAGACAGGTTAAGGTGGTGGCACGGAGCCTTTTTCTTTCTTTTAAGAAATCTGAAGTGATTTAAAGCATAGGAAAACGGTTTAAAGACTCGGAGCAGGAAATGCAGATTCATTAGGCTGTAGCTGGAAACTGTAACAAAAGGCAATTCCTTGAACAAATGCATCAGAAATCAATTTACATAAAGGTACACGATGCGTTCGGATAAATGCAATGCTAATGGCTTTTAGAGTGGTTTTCTTTCCAAAGTCTCAGGGTTTTTGTTACAGCTTAATTGGTGCAGTTCTCCTGGTTTATTGTGCGGTCATTGGACGTACCTCCAGGTACTCTTTCTGAGGAAATGTATGTTTAAATCGGCCTCAGTTCTCCTCCTGCAGCCGAGTTGGGCCAGTGGCAGGAAAAGTTCGTGCTCGCTGCTCTGGACATATCAGTCTGAAGGTCCTTAGCAGATAGCCAGATGCCTCGGCATGAGCACATACGGCTTACAAAGGACAAAGACAAAACATGCTGCTTAATTGGCAGTAAATAACTTGATCTTTTTATAGTATAAGTGACTAGAGGAACACCGGGAGTTTATTGGACCCTGGATTGAAGGCAACAAATTAATCGGTTTAGAGTAAGCTTTATGAATTGATTCCTATATTATCTCTCGGTTGTCCTGCTTGCATAAAGCATTTATTAGAAAGTGAAAAATGCCCTTAGTAGCAGTTTCGGGGGCGGCCAGAGTAACCGCAGCTGGAGCGATGCACTTCATTACTCTGCTGCTTTCCTAGGGTCGGTAAACTTTTTTTTTTTTTTTTTTTTTTTGAAACAAAGCTTTAGCATTTAAACTGCTGATCGAGGGCAGATTAGCGAGACAAAAGTTGAGTATGTTTGTGTAGGAAGTTAACAGGCGTCCTAAAGTTCAATGATCTATTATTCAGGCCAGTGTCCTCAATCTGGAGTGTTTTCTCTGGATGTTTTTAGTTCTCCAAATTAAAACTACAAAAAATTAAATCCCAGGGCCTCGAGGGCCGGTCCGGAGCCCCTCGTTACTGCCCCGAGCCTGCGGAGCCTCTCCTAGACTGAAAAACCAGTTTCACAACTTTTTTTTTTTTTTTTTCCCCTCCACTCTTCACACTTTTTTTTTTTTTTTTTTTTCATAAGCAAAACAAACCCCGGGACTGTTCCTGACTTGTGAGCTGCAGCTGCACAAGCCCGGAGCGGGGGGGCGGCGGGGCGGGTTGCGCTCGCTCTGCCCCCCGCGCCCGCCGCTCCCCTCAGCAGCTGCGGGCCGCGCCCCCGCCCCGGCCCGGCCCGGCGCTGCCCGCGGGGCCCGGAGCTCCGCTAGCCCTGCCCGGCCTGTTGGCCCCGGAGCTCCGCTGGCCCTGCCCGGCTCGGCCCGGCCCGGCCCGGCCCGGCTGTTGGCCCCGGAGCGCCCTGCCCGGCCCGGCGCGGCGCTGACCCTTCCCCGCCCCTCTCTCCGCGCAGGCCATGGTGAACCCCGGCGGCAGCGCGCAGCCGCCCCCGGTCACGGCGGGCTCCCTCTCCTGGAAGAGGTGCGCCGGCTGCGGGGGGAAGATCGCCGACCGCTTCCTGCTCTACGCCATGGACAGCTACTGGCACAGCCGCTGCCTCAAGTGCTCCTGCTGCCAGGCCCAGCTGGGGGACATCGGCACCTCCTGCTACACCAAGAGCGGGATGATTCTCTGCAGAAACGACTACATCAGGTGAGGCGGCGGCCAGGCCGGTGAGGACAGCTTTCCCCCTTTCTCGCTGCCTTTTTCTCCATTCTCCTCCTCTGCCCCCCTTGTTCCTCGTGGTGGGTGTCCGCAGGGCAGAGGGGTGGGCTGGCTCAGGATGGCTCCTTCATTAGGCGGGAGAGACGTGCGGGTGCGGTTGTTAGCGCCTAGCCCAGGGCGAGCTGCGACTGCCAAGTGGAGGAAAGAGTTGGGGGGGCTGAACGACGACTGTAACTTTAAAGTGGTTTGTCAGCACAAAACAAGTCCTAACTAAAAATAAACAGCAATCAGAGAGGCTAAATTAATCTGCTTTGTTGTAGTGTTGAAGGAGAAGTGTGCATATCTGAACAGTAAATGTTAAAATCGTAGAGCTTAAATAAGGCTGTGGCAGAGGTGCTAAATAATGAAATGCCTGCCTTTAGTATCTGATTAATTATGATATTTACATAAGCACCTTTAAACTCCTTTGAGTGGAAACAGAATGACTCATTCTCTCTTCTCCTTGTGAAAGAGCTGATTAACCATCAGTTGGAGAGCCACGGATTCTACTTATAGGAAAAAAACAGTGGTATGATGTTTGTCTCAGCATTGTTACAGAGAAGCTTTGAACTGATATTTCTCTTAACTTCCAGTATAGACAATGCAGGAGATAGCAGAGGAGGTATATGCTCTTGCCCTTTATTTCTTATCTCTTCCTCTTTTGAAGCTGTTTGCTTTAAATGCCACAGATTTGGGTAGGGGGAACTAAGCCTCACTAATCTCGCATCTGTTGGGGTACAGTAAGATTATGCAGAGTATCCCTTCCAACAAGTTTCCAATATAATTAATAGAAAGAATTCATGAGGTCAGGTGCCCGTATGATCTTTTCAGGTGAACTCAAGCTACTTAAACTCATTAATTTAAAAGGAGGCATTTTGAAGGATTACACATTTAATTTGAGTAAATGGTTTGATAGACTGATGCACATGAATGCTTCAAGGAGGTGTTCTGTTTCAACATTCAGTAATTAAAAAAAACAACAAAAAAGCCCCATATCTTCCCAGCATCACAGAAATGCTTAGTTAAAACAAATTGTGTTCTGTTTAAATGCTTCTGGTTCCTCATTAATAGTAAATGTCAAGAGTTAACCCAGGATTTCCCTTCTTACTGATGGCCAAGAAGTTCTACTTTTTTTTCATTTCTGAAGAAAAAAAATCCCTACCAAAAGCAGCCATCAAATGTTACAAGTTTGCTTATGCTGTAAAACTTGGGTTTGAGAAGATGTGGATTGTTCACAGAGACCTCTTAGTTAAGAGGATGGAGTTAAGGTTTGGTTGCTCTGATAGTGCAGCCTCTGACCCGGTACATGGCCGTGGCTTCGCGTAGTTAAGTGTATGAAACAGGTCCTGTGGTGTGTCTGAGGAACTGAAGCCTTAGCTTTGCTGGTTTCAGAGGTATTTTTAGAGAGAAATGTTAAAAAATCAGCACATTGTGGGTGCACAGTGGTGCTTTTTGGTCATCATCCTAGGCAGCAAGCCTAAGCCCGGCAGAATAGTAATTAAATAGAGCAGAACGGTGTTAGGGAAAGAGTCTCGTTTGAAGTGGAAAAATTGACACTACTGTTAAGATGCACTGAATAGTACAGATTCATCACTCGACCAGCACCATCAAACAAACCCTCATGTCTGATTGCTACTAATTAAAAAGAGAAGATGCGTCCACTGTGTCCCAGAGGCAAGTTCAGGCAAGCTTATCGCAGTCCTCTGGTTTTGTGTTGCCAAAAATTAATACTCGTTTATTTTAATGTAGGTGATTATGAATAGGGTGCTTTATCAGATGAGGGGTTTGAATTGATCTCCTTGTCCTATCACCTGACTTCTCTTTAGATCTGTGTAATTTAACTTGCAAAAATAACTCGGACAGATGCTTGCTGAAACTTGAACTGGACACTGTACACTCAAGGTGGGCTAGGATGGCCTGGTGCTGCCAGAGCTGTGTTAACTTGGAGCTTTCCTGCTGGAAATGGACTTTGCAGGCCTCCTCATGGGTCATGCTGGCGTGAGCAAAGCCCTCACCCTTCCTGTGTTTGAAATGGTCACATTTGGTTGTGGAGGCAGTGCCACTCTGAGAGCGAGTCTCTCCGGCTCCCCTGTGCCATGAAGTCTCTCCGGCTCCCCTGTGCCATGGAGTCTCTCTGGTTGCCCTCTGCCATCCTTCTCCCCTCTCAGTTCTTGGGCGGTTTTTGTTTGTGGCAGCGCGTTCTCTTCCCCAGGCAAGGGCCACGGGCACAGTTCTCAGCTGCATTCACGAGGCACTCTGGACACGACTGACAAAATGGGAAAGAGGATTGATCCGCCCGGCAGGCACCAGGTGAAAGGGACTTGACTCCTTCGGGCCAAGACCACAGGGCCATTTATTAATGAGCTTTTTGGCTGTCTCAGGCTGTACGTGGGGTTTTTTTGTTGTTTAAACAACACAGCACTCCCCTTTCCCTCCCTCTCCCCCCCAAAACCAGATTGGCCGTAGAGCTACAGCTGCAGCTTTCATTGAAGGCCAAGGTTCCTGGGAAAAGAGGGAGGTGAAATCCCCGGTCCCTTCGTCTCCCTCCCCATGGCGAGCAGCGCGCTCAGGGAGGGGAGCGGAGCGCAGCCCTCCCAACCTTGAGATGCCAGATAAAGCAGCAGCGTGGCAGCGAATCCGCACAATTAAAAGCTTTAATTAGTGTCTCCTCCATTTTCTCTTAGTTCTGATAGGTTTTATCTAATGAGATCTGGTCGCTGGCTTAGATCTGCTCGGAATGACGTGTCCGAAATGAATGAGAGCCGCGTCGCAAACAAAACATTTAATTAACAAAATTGGCCTCTAAGAGAGAGCGGGGAGTGGTGGGGAAGGGGGAGAGGGGGAGACTGCCCGGGCGCCTCTTAAAGGGGCAGCGCCCGGTGCCGGCCCCGGGGCGAGGGGCGGCCGGAGCCGGACCCAGCCCCGGCCCCGCCGCAGAGAGGCCGCTCCGGGGAGGGGGCCGCCGGCAGCCAGTTCATTTCCCTGGTAATCAGCGGCAAGCTGCTATATTCAGGGAATGCTGTCCCTTTAATTGAACAGCCTAGGTAATTAAATGGCACTTTTCCAATAGGACGTGCTAGGTAAATCTAATAGTTGGTTATTTAATATCACTTTGAAGTCTGCCCACTCAAGCACAATGACAGCACAGGAGCATGTGAACTATTAGCTAGAAAAAAAAAAAAAAAAACAGGATCTCAAAAATTAATTAAATCGCATGCAATTTAGGGGGAACGTTTATCTTGATTTGTCATAACAGAATTAATTCAAGGCCTCCAATTCACTTGGGGGCAGATCTGTTACTCTGAATTAACCAAGCGTAATTTGGCTGGTTTTTTTCTCTCTTTTTTTTCTTCCTCTTCTCTAATGCAGCACTTGCCATTATGCACAGCCCCCCTTTTAAGTATCAATAGCTTCTGGTGCTTTTAAGGTGCTTGGTCTCTAGTTATTCTGAAGTACCTTTAATGGACTTTGCTTCAGGCGTAATTTCTGTGTTGCCTTTCTTTGTTACATTTAATATAGCTGGTGCAGAATTTAGATTAAATGCGGGGAATGTACAAAAACACTGATTCTTTCTGGATCAGTGGGTCTGGATGTGCATTTCTCTTTGCTAGGGCTTGGGTATATGTATGTGGACACAAATATGCACCATGTCGTGCAAGAATCAGAGTGCTTAAATGTGTCTCCACGATTTTGGAAGGCAGTGGAACCTTATTTTGTTAGTACAAGTTGCTAGAGACATGTTTCTGCTGATGCTGTATTTTGAGTAGCAAGATGGGAAACTGGGTTGAGAAGATTTCTTGCTGCTTTCCTTCCCACTCTCCTGCAGAAAGTTCTGAAAAAAAAAAACCCCACCCAAAACCCCACCAAAAAAAAAAAAAAAAAACTAGAATAATTTGGGGGTGCAGGGAATGCTGTGTTGGAACCACACAGTAGTTAATTTAAGGTGGCTCAGTAAAATGCTGCTAAGTGTAGAAGAGCTGCCTTGTCCGTACAGGGAACCTCTTGATGTTTGTGATTGATTGCATTGCCCAAATGTTGAAATATTAATGACCTTCTTGGACTGAGGACCCAAAGAGGAAACTGAAACCAATTCTGTCATCACAATTAAAGAGTCCCCTGGCTTTAATTAGCCTGACCTGGGGTATCTCTACCCATTGCTGCAGTTAAAGAGAAAAGAGCCCATTAAAGTCCAGTCTGAGACCGATAGCTACTTAATTGAGCACCTAAAGCCTCAAGCCTTTTAAATCAAATACTGTCCTGGACAGTCCCCCTGGTTAGATAATTAGCTCTCCAGCTTCCCAGAAACCATGCAAAACAACTTTTTCAGTAAAGAATAGTTAATGTGGAAGACTTCCTTTGCTGGTAAGGAGAAATAACATTTTTTTAAAAGATAAAACTTCTTCCTGTTAATGGCATTACAGAACAAACCCATTCATAACAGTAGAGAAGGAAAAATAAGCTTAATTTTCTTGGTAAATAATAATAAGCAGCGGAAAGGTGTTCTGAGTTTGTAAGTAATTTTTAGAAATTTTATCAGAAGATTCAGCTGAAGTGGCCTCCCAAAGTAGAGTTATTCTGGGAACATGCCTGGGGAAAACTTAAGATGTGTGGAAAGCCTCAGGACTAGTTTGACTCCGTTTATTAGAATTCACAGACATTCAAGGTGTGGGACCACTCTAGTTCAGAGAGAATAGTATAACAAATGAATGCTTAATGAAGACAAGCAGTGCAATGAGATCAGCATTCTGAAAGTTGTGTTTTCAATGGTGTGGTGCAGTTGTACAGAGGGAAGGGGGATTGTGAGAGAGAGCTCACCATGTTCAGATCCTCCTGGACAACTGACATCATCTGTCCATCTTCGCCCTTCTACCCAGCAATGCCCTTGCTGCCTCCCCCTTACTCTGGATTGTTGGATCTTTGCTCCAGAAATGTAGCAGTGCCTTCTGCCTCCTCTCACAGCCCTTCCCGTGCGCTGTCTCTAGTGCCAACTTCATTACTAGTAACGATGGAGGAAGAAAAATGCATATTGCAGTGCTTTGGAAGTAACCTCGGCATGTCATTCAGAACTGGTGCTGGTTTGGAAGATGCCCTAATAAGGGACCTTTAGTTTCCAGACAGTGCAGTCCCTTTGGCGGGAGGTCCTGACAATGTATTAGTTCAGCTTTCCCTTTGTAACCGCTGTGATTCTGCAAGAACGTGTCAATGTGTCGTGGATCTCAGACTAATTAGTTTTGAAATGGAGTTTTGATTGAACTCTTCAAATCGATGCTGCTGCAAAATTTGTTTCTCAGCTTCCTATTAAAAGCCATCTTAAGGGGCAGTTTTACTACTCTCTCTGTCGTTCAGTCGATACATTTAATAACAACTTACAGGCTATTTTCAATAAAGTGGCGACAGCAAATTAGTAGTTTGAACATGACAAGCCTCCTCTGCAAGCTCAGATTCTGAAAATTCAAAGCAATTATTTTTATACAGAGGCACACTGCAATCATTCAGATTACGGGTATTCTGTTGTAATGCGTGTCCTAGGTTGACACAAACAGAATTTTATGACTTTATTTGGACAGGAAGGAGATGCAAATATTAATATTTATTATGACACCAATACGCTAATTTGTAAATCCTATTACTGTGTTTTACATCGTGCAGAAAAGTGGGTCTGTGACCCTGCCAGCTAGTTCAGTTTCCTTTTTTACTGCAAAATGAATTGTGGTAGTCTTTATAAATATTTGTGTCTATTAGAGACCCGCACAAAAGCAAATAAAGGTTTTTCTAATTCTAGCTGAGGCAGCCTGTAAAAGTAGAACTCAATAATCATTACTGTATTATATTTTGAATCGATGTGTTGTGCCTTTAAATGGATTTGAAGAATTATGTATATATTTTTCTTCACCACTCTTCTGCCTATTCCCCCCTCCCCCCACTGCATGTGCCCCCCCCCAATGGCAGATGTTGTGGTCTCATTTGATTGCATAGGAAAACTGCAGTGATACAGCAAACACCCAGAGAGATATGATGACAAATGGGTCCAGATCCCGGTAAATTACTTTCTGCTCAAATCGAAATTTCATTCAGTTTGTTGCTAGCAGAGATGAAGTAATCTAAATTGTGGACTCAGGAGCAGATAGAGGGAAGTTGGAGCAAGCATTTCATTATCAAGAGAGAGAGAAGGTTAGGATGAAAGAGATGAGCAGAGGCAAATCTAAAGTGTTGACACCATGATTGAAAAGGTTAACCCATACACATTATATATCAACCTGGATAGCAGAGAGTTTCTAATGGAAACTCTGCACTGATGGAGGTTTACTGGAGTTTCAATACACTGAGCATGATGTCTTCTTAGATATACAATCAAATCCTCTTAACCCTTTTGATGACTCATATCTCAAGATATGATTAAAGTACAAAAGAGTTCTTCATATAATTTCAAGGACACAATGCATTTAAACTCCAGTCATGAATTGTATCTTTTTTTTTTTTTTTATGATGAACCCAGTAATCTGATAAAATGTGTGTAGTACAGAATTGTTTGTGTTTCTAGAGGTGTAAGTCAATATTTCTGATTAAATCCTGTGTAACCACATCCAAGGTAAGGTGAAGCTACCAGTTGTTACACAAAAATATACTTTTTCATATTATGAAACATAAGCAAGTTGGAAGATGGGGGTCAGAAGTCTAAAATAGTTGTGTAATAAAGCATGGCAGTGATGTGCAAAAATGCCTAGAGCCTTCTGTGTATTAAATTATTCACAATCATCACCTCTGTTTCAGGTTATTTGGAAATAGTGGTGCTTGCAGTGCCTGTGGACAGTCCATTCCTGCTAGTGAGCTGGTCATGAGGGCACAGGGCAATGTCTATCATCTTAAGGTGAGGGGGTTTTTTTCTGTGTATTTTCATTTTTAGCAGCTGATTAGTACTGCTATGCCTCTTTAGTGTAAAACCTGCATCTGCTTATGAATGAAGTGCAAAATAATAACTAGAAGAAGGAATATCTATTATAAAGCTTTCCTTAGTGCATGACTTTGTTCCCTCGTAATGGGTAAAACTCTGCTTGAGTTATGTACTGCATAGTCCCAACAGGTAAGACTAATGCCATATTTGGAGATACTAGAAACCAAGCAGCTCCATATCTCAGCTGCACTTGCAGTCTCTGAAGTGTAATTTTCAAACCTGCAGCATAGTTAATTTGTGCTGTAGTTTCACTTGCTGTCTCTTTCCTTTGCCAGTGTTTTACATGCTCTACCTGCCGGAATCGCCTGGTCCCCGGGGATCGGTTTCACTACATCAATGGCAGTTTATTTTGTGAACATGATAGACCTACAGCTCTCATCAATGGCCATTTGAATTCACTTCAGAGTAATCCACTACTGCCAGACCAGAAGGTGAATACTCCACAATTACTAATAAGCTTTCTTAGAGCTAAATGAAGATCAATTTCTTTTCATTCTAATAGTGGACATTCCCTGCCCCTGCAAAGAGACCTTTAAGTAGCTGAACTTGCCTTAAGTTATTTAGACACAGGGTGTGGGGAGAAAATAGTAACCTTTTAAATATGACATACAGGGTGAGTCAGTTTATTTTGGTTTGGGCACGTGCATCTGTACAGGTGTTGAGCTCCTTATGTACAAAGCAAAATGGAGAGCATACATTAATACAAACTTCTAAGAAAGAGAAGTATTTTATTTTATAATCTTGAAATTAAGGGCTACAAGAGAGCAGGTTTCTGAGGGAGGAAGATTAGATCCTTTAATATGGAAATAAATGTCTTCTGAAGAGAAGGTTCCTGGACTAAACTAATGTATTTCATTTTAATATTAAGATTTTAGTTGAGGAAGCATGCTTGGGTACTCTTTCAGAAGTATTTTCTTGCCTTTTGTGTGTCATAACTCAGATTTTAAAACCAAAATGCCATTTTCTTAACGTTCCGTAACACTAATGGCTCAACTAGAGATTGTGTGTTTCTGTGGCTGATAGTTTTGGTTTTTAGCTAAATGAGTAAATGATGACTGTACAGATCATAGAGTGAAGAAGAAAAAAAATTCTGATCAACAGTTGTCTTGTAACTCTGAAACTAGATAGTTTTAGATGTATTTTAATCTTCTTAATCAGTCCTAAAGCTATGCAAGTGAGTGCATTTTGATAACTGCTGTGCCTAATTTGTAACAATTACTGTCAACCTTGAGTTAAGAGACTGTTCATTCCACCCTGGTCCAGAAAAGAGTGGATGTATGACTCTTGCACATAATTTTATTCACATCATATTTCATACTGATTATGTATTGATGACATTGATTCATTTACTCTTTACAGCGCCACTTGCATGGATATTAAATCTTATTGACCACAGATGAATTTTAATTTCAGATTGGTGATAGATTTTTCCATCAGCTCTGATAGTATATTTGACTTTTTCATCATTAACCCAGGCAATCACACAGCACTGAGTTATTGCAATGAAACAAAAAGTGCACACTTCAGTTGGTAATTCTTTATAGATTTACAATAGGAACTTCATTAATGTCTGTAAGGATCACAAAAAATAACATTTATCTGCAAGTTAGGAATTCGGAAGATGAAAAAAAATCTAGGACAAATGCTAGGCTTATCTATTCTGTAGTGTACAGTATATTTTTTAGTGCTTTTAGTCAGTGGAGAAATACGTCCGAGAAAACAGAAACTGTTCTTTAATTTACTTTTTTTTTTTTTGGTTGTGTTGCTACATTTCAATATCTGTGTTTGGTTTTGTTTTGTTTTTTTTTTTTTTTTTGGCTGTGCCTAAATTTACTGATTAATTTAAAGTATTCTTTCAAGTCTTATACAATGAATGTAATTACATCAAAATATAAAGCATGGGCCTTTTTTATTTACTTAATTTGTCAATCGAGGTGATGAGAGAATTGAGTACAAAAATGCTACATAGTTAGGCAGAACAAAGATAATTAAGATTGGAAGAGAATGTGCAGCCTCTTCTCAAGGAAGTACAAATACAGTTAAAGATTCATAGATTTATACTGTTGTGAATTTTAATGAAACAAATCTGTAATATAGACTAGCTACCAGTGATACTGTTAAATGAATATTTATAGGTATCCCATTTCAAAATATAGGTGAAACCATTCATCTTTATACACTGCAGTAAAAGGTTTACCATTCTGAGAGTGGTTTATCCACTTGTCTTCTACGAATGTAAAGTTTAATGTAACTTCAAATAGGTGTCTAAATTGTCATTTAGTTTTATCAGTTTCTTTCTCTGCCTTAGCAAAACATAAAAATGATTTAGTTGCACTAAAAGCAGCAGACATGATGAGGAACACAGACCATGGAGAAGAGAAGGAGAAGGGGACTGGGCTTGCCGAGCTGGTGGCTGTAGGTACCTGGTGGGAGTAAATGCCAGGAGAATGGTGGGAGCAGGTTTTTGTGACTCCTGTCACTCACTGCAGGGGCATTGCTGGGCCAGAGCTGAGGCAGGTGAGCAGCTGCTGGGGACAAGGCTGAGGGGATGTGTAGTTTGAGGGTTTTTTTCTTTATAATACAGTCTCTCTAGAAACTGTTCTACCTTTTCCTACTGGTTTTTAAAGGGAATAGCAGAGCACCGAAACTCCAGATTAACAAACACAGTTAAAGAGAGAAGTTGATAATTCATGCATGTCAGGTTTCTGGAACTTTGGAAGCTACAGGGGCAGTTGCTAAGAGAGCAATGCTTTATATTTTGCTTTTTAACAGTCCAAAGATTTTAACAATGGAGATGTTTTCCAGAAAGCTGCATGTTTTAGGGCCACTGATTAAAAGTATTCTTCCACTGTAACAGAGTTGCCTGTAACAGATACTTTTTATTAAACATTACAGATCAATCATTTTCCATGTTATTCTATCACTAGAGATTACAGAGATAGCAGAATATCCCCAGGTTTGTTTGTTTTATTTAACCAAAAAGATTGAGACACTCCCAGCATTAAAACCTATTTTTGTTGTGCATATGAGGGTGACAGTTATGAACTTACTCCTGTCTCACTGCAACGTGCAGGTGAGCAGGGCAGGCAGGACGGGTGGCACAGCCTAACTTGGTTTAAAAACTTGGGTTGTTTTTTTTTTAAGGAGGCAAACACAGGGATGTTTGCCATTCCTGCCTTTTGCCTCCCTGAGGCAATTCACACATGTAAGTTATAACTTCCCATCACTTGCCCTGTAGTTTAAAAAAACCCTGTTTTCTCTAAACTCAGTATTGCTTGCCTGCAGAGTGCAAACTTAGTTTCTGATGTCCTGTGTGCCATTTCATTTGAAGGGGCTGTATAAAGAATTCTCTCTTTTTTTTTTTTTTTTTGTACTGGTAGTATTCCTGTAGTATTTCTTGTTTGCAATAATATTACCACCTACTAAAAGTGTAAATTTTCCACCAGTTGGCAATGTTTGTAACAAATGCTTGTCTTCAGCTTCTATACTTTTAAATAAAGTATGAGTTACATTACGTCTCTTAGAAAAGATCTTAAAAATCTTCTAGTTTATGTATCACTCAACAATTCCCTTGTAGTTACATAATTGGTGTTGTCTGTGTCCATAGTAGAAGATATTTGATGCTCATTTATTAAATATGCTTGCTGGCTGCTCCCTAATCTTTGTTCTGGACAGACAAATTACCTTTCTCACACTGAGCTTCGGCTCTGGGGAATTAAACCTCCAAGCCTCTACTACTTTAATTAGCTTGAAAGTGGGGGGTTGCAGTTACTAATAGACCTCAGGCTTTTAGTAACTTAGAGAAAGGGTGAAAAAAAAACTTCCTGGGAAGCACAAAATGTCATTTAAAAGCCATAAAAATCTAATACATATTATTTCATTTTGGTAATTGCAAACAGATTGTATTTGAAGACTATGGATGGTCATTCCTATTTTTTCCATGAAACTTTAGATTTTTATTGAGTTAGACACTTTTAATTATCACAATTCATTAACACCAGTATGAAAGCACATGTTTGACTTCATATATTAAACTGTTTATGTAACATTAACTAACATACCCGATGAGGAATTTAAATGGGAGGGGGGAATCCTGAAATACCTATATTTAGCTCTTGTGCAATGCAGCATATTAACCAAAGTTGCCTTGGGAGGATATTGGCTGTACTTCATATTTGCTTTACACACTATTTCTTCCAATTACAAGATCATATTACTTGCTTCTTCAAAGGCATGGCATAATGGTTCTTCCCTTTCAAACACAGCCCAGAAAAAACACCTTATTCACTCTATGATTTGTTACCAGAAAGAACACTTATTTCTTGTTGTAGTATCTTTTTTTTTTTTCATGTCTGCTTGCTTTAATAGTGGAACTGTGAAAAATGTTTGGGTTTTGCTAGTTAAAGTTGAAACGTTAGCAGTATGAATGGACAGTGTAGAAAGCCTTAATCAAGTCACAGTTGGAAAGTAGTCTAATAAAAAAGAGATTAGTGAATAGGGAAAAACAAAAGCAGTCATGTTGTAGTTTCCTATCTCAAATTTAGCTAAGATACCCATTTTTATTTCTTACAGGTCTGCTAAAAGGTCAGAGTAATGCAGAATGCGTGCCTTCATCTCAAATTTTGTTCATCACAGATGGATCCCATGTCTCCAAGTAGACAAGTCACCTTTGTAGCTAGCATCAATGCCAGCTCCATACCATTGCACCTTCTTTATTCTTGATTGCCCTTCCCACATTTATTGGTGTATTAAAATGACTGAATATGAACATTAAGGACTCCATGAACCTGGGCTAATGGGAGACTGTAGAGAAAATGAAAAAAGATCCACCGGAGGACATCTTGGGGGGGGCGGGTGGGGAAGATGACTAATGAAGCTAATTAAAAGAAGCATTGAAATCTGCTTTCTACCCTCATTAACAATTAGCAGGGCACTGGCCAGTTTGTACCCTGTTTTACCTTAACAACATTCTATTTGCTCTTTGTATATTTAAGTGTTGTAAGGAAATGTGTTTCAATCAAACTGAACATGAGATAAAGATGTGGCTTTTGTGATATTCTATCACAAACACTTTTATTGTATCTCTGTAAAATACAATGTATGTATGCATGTAAGTGTTTTTGTCCTAATGTTGCTACTTCCCATGGCAAAAGAAAAAAAAAAAAAAAAAGTCAGGCTCATAGCAGCTACTGTGTAGAAATTTTCACCTACTTCTAATTTGCTGAATGAAGAAAAATCTTTTATTTGTGATATTTTCAGAGACATTTGCTCTAGTATGGTGTATTTAAATAATAAAAAGTAAAACAAAACTGAGTATGGATTTTAGAAGCCTTGCTTTTATTTTATTTTTTTTTTAAATTACATTCAAAACATTCTGCACCTTCATCTTACATAGCCGTTACCTTAATTGTCAATTACCTTTAAAAGCAGGGGTTTGGTTTGGATTTTTTCTTTTGTCTTATGCCAGGAAAGATTCTGCTAAACTACTTGACCGTGTTACTTGTGGCAAGGATAATGAGTACTACTTCAAAATTGTTTTTTTTTTTTTGGTGGAGATTCTTAATTCTGGTTACAGCAAGTACATTATAATTCCCATTGCAGTGAATTACAGCACATACAGAGGAGCTGTGGTCTCTTTCTTTCCAGTTCCTTCTGTGTTAAGGATGTGCCTGTGTCTCTGAGCATGCAAGCATAAGAGGGTATGAATGTACCATAAGAGGTCAAAAAAACAAAAGCCAACCAAAGGTCTGTACCTCATGCAGAGCACTAGAATTGAGTATTCATGAAAAAGAATACAATAGCTATTCTGATCTGAACAACATCAAGTTGTTTGCTGGGGTGAGAGACTTTAACTTTTCAGCACTGATAATCTTAAGGAAAGAAAAACCTGTTTCCTGGGCTTTTCTGAGAACTAGCTGATCTCAAAATATGATCTGTTCTCTGAAAGCAAACAAACAAAAACCACCTCCCCACAAAGCAGCAGAGCCACTGCTAATGTTAGAAAGGGAACAACTTAATTTTGCATGCTCTTCCCATCAGCTGTCTTGTGGTAGATCTGTGCAGAATACTTTTCAGAAAAAAAGAAATCTGAGTTTTTATGTTTTTTAGCAAGAATACTAACGTGGATCTGTGGCTGTCCACTGTCTGCCTTCAGTCAGGAACCTGCGAGCAGCAACTCTGCCTTTGCTGCAATTCAAAGCAAATCAATATTAAGAAATAATCTGCTTTTATATGTTTTCTTTTTCTACTCTATTTTCTTTTATAGAAAACAAATACATTCATAACACATCATTATTTTGTTTAATTTTGTTTTTAGAAGGTGTTCACTACTCAGCTGCTTGGTTATAGAGTAAGCTTGACTTATTTTTGTTGTGATGCCAATACACAAAAAACTGATTTACAGATTTCTCTGTCTAAACAACCAACAGCAGATATTTTTGTTTCAGATTCTACTTCATGACCTCCAGTATATTGGAGGGCTGCTGAATTTCTCCTTTTAACACTTTACCAGTGCGTGAGGAAGAAACACTGTTTCAGAGAAAATGTAGCAATGTACAGTATCAGACAATAAATACAAAAGACTACTTGCATAACATATAAAGCACAACATAAATGACTGACACTATGTATGACTTTTAATTAAATGCACTTATGGATATTTTAAATAAGTTTCTAAGCTTTTTGATCTGGCATTAAAGTCTTCAGAGTCCTGCAAATTGTGCTGCTTAGTATCTTTGAAAAGACACTTGAAGTCATATGAATACAGAATTCAAGTATTAGTGAGACTGTAGACATCTTTTTATATTATTTCAGTATAAGCACTCAAGGTACAGTGTTTAAATCTAACATGTACAGATTTTTGGTTGTCCAATATAACCTAGAAGTGCTAAGAAGATAGCTAATAACTTCTAGTAAGTAATGTAGTATAGCATTTAGTGATGTAGAGGTTGAAGTTCATTAACAGCTTTAAATAAACTATTATATGACTCATTTGTAAAGCACAGCTACCTATTTAATAGCTTACTTTAAAAGCATTTCTTAAGTTGCAGACCTATAAGATTACAAATGTCACTCATGTTAGCATAATCCACATGCAAGTGATGAAGCCTTTGCTTTGATGTGCTAAATTGCAGGAGGACTAATGGAGCTATGAATATACAATAGAACATATTTAAGTAGTATTCTTGCTTTAGGTAAAACACTCTTGAAACCAGAGGCATTTCACACAATGAAACAGGCTGTAATGGGGACAGTAGGTGTGGGCAGAAGGCTACTGGAAACACTTAGATTTGTCCTTATGTGAAAAATCACTTCTTTTTAAGGAGATCTGTAAAGAAAAACACATGTATTTGCTGCACTGAGGCTGAAATACACCCTCTGCATTTACTGCTGCTGAAAAGTCAAATAATCATTCAGTAAGAGCTTCCCTTACTTTCAAAAATGAATGCTGTTAAAAAAAGAATCAAAGGAAACATTACTAATCTGAAATCATCCTCATGAACCTGGATAAAATGCTCTGTCTATACTGCATCTAAACATCTCAATCATATAAATTGTCACTCTTATTAATGAAACAATTTTGTAAAAAGATTGCCCTCTAAATGGGTTTAATGTTTTTACCTATCCAGCTGTCTAGTTATGAGATTTACGCATCCTGGCAGGCAGTGGGACATTAAGCCTTTCCAAACCAAATTCTGTTTGCAACAAGATACTGTCTTTTCAGTCCTACATGATTTATCTTTAAATATTTTAACAGGTTAGGCAGTATCTTATGAAATATAAAATGAGAATGTCTTAACAAAATGAAGCCTATGAAATTAAGTCACATCTTCAGAATATTAACCACACTGAGTTTGTCTCCCTTTTCCCCCTGTTAGTTAACACTGCAATTTGCATCACCTAACATTAGGATAAATACTAAAAAAACCCCAAAACTCACACACTGGCAGAGTATGTTGCTATCAAGGCAGTGGAGTTGCTGCTGCTGGAGGTGTTTAAGGAAGGACTGGACATGACACTGAGTGCCACAGTCTGGTTGACACAGAGGTGTTCAGTTTGACTCTATGATCTCAGAGGTCTTTTCCAACCTGACTCTGTGATTTCCAAAGATCATTTCAATTTCAATATTTTATCAAAGTATTTTGCTGGTAGTTGTATGTGAAGCGTGCAGCTTTTTGCAAGTATCTATTAAAATAAAAAAATCAAATTGAGATCAGGAAATTTATGTATATACATTTTTTTAAGTATTACATTTAATCAGTGTGAAATTGTGTTCTGGGTTTGATGAGCCTCCTGAACGTGCAGTGCCACATAACCCTTGTTGCTGCTTGTTACTGTTACTACCTGGTGTATGCCTATTGTCAGTCCAGCTAAGCCACAGACAAGCTCATTGCAATTAAATAGCAATTTGTTTCTATGAAACTGCAATTAAAGTGTTACTGCTCAGCCATTTTAGACGGGCAGTGCTGTGCCTGCATGTTGAAGAGAGGAGCTCTGGAGCCCTCCCTGCAGCTGGAGGGGCAGCGCGGCGAGGTGTGACAGGCTCACCTCTGTCCCCTGTCAGGCTGGAGGGATGAGTCCTCGCTCTGATCTCATCCCCGGCACGCTGAGAGCGGTGACAAGCCAGGGCTGATCTCTGGGAGCTGAACTTGCAGCTTCCAGGAGCCGCAGTTATTGCTGCTGCTGTTCCTGTGTAAGCAGGGATGGGAACGCTTCCTACGGGGATGTTTGCAGCTCCACATTGATTCTGTGCAGAATGGACAGCAAGTTGTGGGCCCCAAGCCAATAACGTTCTGCAGGTCCTCACTTGTTAGAGCTGTGTAAACAGGGCTACTATAGCTCCTTAATCAGAACTAATAAAAGACTAGAAGAAAGCAATCAATTACCTTATAAGTTTGGTTTGTTTTGTTTATTTTTTTTTTTTTTAATAAAAAGCATAAGTTCATCTGACACAGTGTTTATTTTCACACCCATGCAAGGGATGAGAGTTTAAAGCAATCTGATGGGCTTACCTGTGTGCACCTGGGGGTTGCTGGTAACTAAATGCTTGTGATATTCCCGGGAGGCCACAGTGCTCCTCCCTCTGGGCATTGCAGAACCAACCAGCCACTGCCTGGAGGCCCTGGCCAAGCTCTGCCACTCCTGGTTGACTTGAAATCTGAAATGTAAATTTTTGGTGCAAATTAAAAACTTGTTTATAAGAACTCAGAGAGGAATTAACTTTGTAGTGGTAATTTTGTTTTTTTTTAATTATCACCATATATTTAACAAAGTCTGAGACGTTCACTTTAGTTCCTGCATTTTTTTGTAGAGTGGAGGCTGTAGACATCCTGGTTCCTCTGCCAGAGGGGATGACATCACACCTGTGGCATGCATGAGATAAGCATTGCTTCACTCACACACAGGTTCTTGTCTCTGAAAGCTGCTCCTCGTGGGGGTGAAGGCTGGGCTCCTGCAGTGTGACCCACGGGCTGGGTGATTGCTGCTGGGGAAACTGCACAAGGTTTGCTGCTCAGGTGGCACAGGGATAACAAATGTCACCTGAGCAGCTCCTGGCAAAGGCAGGTAAAATGCCTGTGCTTAAACTAAGTGCAAATGGCCCAGCTGACAGTAATTCATTCACCCTGCTAGAGTGGTCTTATGCCTGAGCCCAAGGCCTGAAAAGAGCCCTGTTTACTGGAGACAGACACTACTGTGTTGAGGAATTTTTTTTTTTTCCTTCCTCTGTGGGTATTTTTTAATGAGTTCTGTTGTTGTGTTCCTTTTAACAGTAGTTCTAGCATTAAGCTCACAGAAATGTCTGTGGTTGCAGGAGGCTGCACAGCTCAGGGGAGGCAATAGGGTGCAAGGGGGTGCTTGGGGGTGGCTCACCAGAGGCTTTTTTTACCCCACTCACCTGGGGCTTGTCCACTGAAGGAGGAGGGCAGTATTGAGGAGGGCTCTGAGGGGCCTCAGACCTCCTGAAAAGGGCCTGGGCTTTCAAACAGCAGAGCATGCACCTTTCAGGAAGGCTGGGAATTTTAATAGGTGCTAACTTTCAGCAAATGCAAGCTGAAAGTTCTCTCATATTCATCATTATAATGGAGACCTTGTAGACCATTTTGCTGTTTTGTTCCCATGTGTAATATTGCTCTTTTGTTTTTGTGATCATTTCATCTTTTTAAATCAGTTCTCTGCTATATTATTCATCTGAGCTTACAAATGCTGAAGCTTGAAAATTGCCTTTTTTAAATTATAAAAAAATACATATATAAATATATAAGTATATTTTTAAAATATATTTTAAAAATACAATGTTTTGCTTTTTAGAATTGTTTTTATTTGCTATTATGTATTTAACCTTAAAAAAACAAAATCAAAACAAAAACCCTCAATAATTTTGTTGAAACACTCCTACAAACTGTAGCATTAAGACCAAAATTAGGCTTGAGACATGCCTGATCCAAAAGAATTTTTTTTTTTTTTTTTTTTAAGAGAGAAAGTATAGTGGAGAGAAAATGGACATTGTGAAAAATATTGTTCTTCCTGGCTGGGTGCTGGCCCCAGGGAAGCTGCCTGTGAGGAGGGTGAGATGGGCAGCATGAAAGGAGCCCTGCAGACAGAGCCTGCCCTGCCCCCTGTGCCAGCACTGCTCAGGGTCCCCTCTGGTCCCCTCCTGTCCTTTGCTCCTCTGGCTGCTGAGCAAGCCAAAGCTCTCCCAGTGCAGTCAGATTCCTCTGCAGCTAAACCAGACAATGTTTCTCTCTCACATTGTTGGAATATGCTGTTAATTACATTTTGAAATATCCATATACCTTTCCTCTTAGGGGATCTTATGAGCAAGGTTCTTGCTAACAACTTCTGTGGTTCACCATAACCTCTCAGAATAATCATTGCTTCCATTGAACCTATGCCAGTTGTTTTTTTAAACTAAGTTGAGAGTAAGGGGCCTGTATTAATTCTTGAAAGGCAGGAGATTGCCCTGTGATTTGGGGAAATCTTGATTGCTTACAATATGAATAAATGAACAAGGCAGATATTAACTTTACACCTGACTTCAATTTCTTTGAGCAGTGAAGAAATGTCCAGTAGGAGGGTAAAATTCCAGCTGAAACTCATAAGCCAGCCATTAATAAGCTAACTTTATTGTGCTGTAAAATCTTCAGCTGCTTATAGAAAACAAAGGGGTAACGAATGCAGTTTTGTCTTTTATTCTTAGAAAAAAGATCAAACAGCCCCTAAAAGACTGAGCTGATATGAATCCCATTACATATTTTTGGATATCATCTGATATGCATTCCACTGATGTATTTGATAGGTAATTATATCAGCCACAGAGATGCTGATACCAAACTGTGGAAAGCTTCAGTGTTTTGCCATAAAGCTTATACCCCTTGTTACTAAACTCTCATTGCACTTGAGATCTGCAGCAATCATTTGAAAGCTGTAGTTGGTATTTTTGTGCTTATGCCACATTTAAAAATTATTATTCTTGCTTCATCAGTTAGTCTTTTTAGCTGACTTGAAAAAAAAAGGCATATTGCAAATGAGCTACTATTCTTATTTGTTGTTTTAAGAAGGGTAAGCACTGAAGTATTCAAATGGAACAGATTATACCTTTAATTACATCCAAACAGGATGCTGAGCTGATTTTTCTATTTTCCGTTTAATTGCTATAGTTCAAAAAGATATTGCAAATTTGTAGATGAATTATTTAAGCATAGCCTTCTGGCCTCTGTGTTTATGGGAGAGACCAAACAGGGGGGAGGAAAGAAAACAGAATTTAAAGGGGAAAATTACCACTTCCTTCTTTAAGAAAAAAGCTTGAATAAAACATCTTGAGGGAAGTGTTTTACCTGGGTGGATATTTTATGCTTCATGGGAGCATCTTGGGGCTCCATGGGGATTTGTTTGTATCCCACCAACCACAGTGGGTGCCTGACTCCTGAGGGGCCCTGTCTCATGCCATGGGTACAAAAGTGCTGTTCCTTCTCCAACCTGCTCCTTGGTGACTGTGCTGCTTCACAGAGCAATCCCAACCAGCTTTTTCATGGATGTGCTTGATCTCCATTCTCCTATGTACAAAATAAGAGTAATGAAGGCAACAACAATTCATCAGTTCTTAAACTAAATATATTTCCATTTTGTTTGCATGTGTATATATTATTCACCATATATTTTGAATATGTACAACGACATTACAGCCAGTGATAAATCCTACTCACTTACTATATGTGTTATTTGCTGCAACATTAAACTCAGTAAGAATTTTATATGTAACTTGTACCAAAACTAAATATATTGTGAAATTGATGCACAGTTGTAAACAAGAACATCACTCCCTGCTTCAACACAGTTGAAGGTGGCAGCTTGTGTGGCAATTCTTTTGTAAACAACTGCAGACATTCCAAAGAATAAGCCAGTTAATTACATTTTTAATGATGTTTTTAGAAAATCGTATTCTTGGGAGGGGGGAAAAACCCCAACCTATAAACCAAGAAGAAAAGTAAACCTAAAGCTTGTACTGTATAAAGAAAAGCTGGACTCTGCTGGGTTCAGGTCTTTTGCACCCCCCATCTTATTTCTTTTTTTCTTTTGCTGAACTTGCCTGCGTAAAGTACTTTTCATAAAAAAGCTCTACTGTGAATTCAAAGAAAGATGAGAGTGGCACAATCTATTTAAGTTTTTTGGTGGATTATCTTATTTCATTATTTTCAATACTGCTAAGTGTGTGCTACCCACTCAGAGAGCTGATGTGGTGCACAGCAAAGCTCGAGATGTCCTCTTAAACACACAAAGCTTCTGCCAGGCTGTGACACAAGCAGGTTTTAAACACCAGCAGTGCTGGCAGCTTTGGAGGGCTGATATGATACAGCCTTGCCAACACATCACAGGTTACAAGGGGAGACTCAGGGAGAAACTGAACTAACCAGAGCAAGAGTAGGACACAACTTTTATTGATGAAGTTCAGGGGAAAGAGGCACCGGGGGCAGCTGTATTAATCCCATAATAACTTGAAATATAATCAGCACATTGCTGCAGGGATGGCTAGCAAGGCAGGGAGGTGGAGGTGTCAGGGTTTAAGTTCACAGGCTTTCCCAGTTCATTAAAAAGTGAATCAATCAGAAAAGCAGGCTGGCTTTTCAAAGGGCTGGCAGTTGTGCATGGGCTTCGGACGTTGGGGGGAACACAGATGGTGAGCCCAGCCTTGTGCAGGGGCTGCTGCAGCTCACCAGCCATTCATTGGAGAATAAAACTGTGTTTTACCCTGCTCAGGCCAGTAAAATGTGTTAGAATGTGCTAGGGGAGATTCTGGCTGGATTCTGAGGACTTAAAAGCTAGGCAGTGTTGGTGCTGTGGGCCATATTAAGGTGATGCTGATAGATGTTTATAAAGGGAAAAAAGTTTTGTTTTGTAATTTCTAGAGTGGTGGTTTAACCAGCAGGCAAATGGGCAGAAGGAGTCTGCCTACAGGACCCCTCTTTGTAGGCAGCTGGTATAGTAATTAGCTCATTACTATTAATTTTTGCCATCCCTGGACTGATCAATGATGTGTTTAAAAAAAAAAAAAAAAAAAAAAGTGGACTCTGTATATCTGGATCTGGCATTTCCTACATCCTTTTGATGAAGCTGGTGTATGTACACAGACCAGAGAACATCCTTGGAGAATGAGCTTACTCACACCCACAGGCACTCCAAGGTTTAGGACAGAATGCCCTATATTTAAATAGGACTCATGACTTTTTAATTACTGCACAATGCAACAGGGCTCAGTGAGAACACATGGTTGTCCAAACTGGTGTGCTGTGATTGCTCACCAGTGGTCTGTAGCTCGTCTGAGAATCAGCACCCACCACAGGCACAGGTAGGAAGACTGACAGAGAGCAGGATTTCCATAGGAACCTCAGCCCTGTGCTGGGAAGATGGTATGAAAAGATCTGTGTCCTATGCAGGCTGAAGAACATCCATGTTAGAAGGCAGCAGTGTCTTTTTTTGACATTTCCTTTTAAATAATTTTTGCTTCTAAGGTGTTTATGACAACATGAACAACTCAACAGACCTATTATTCAGCAAATATTCACAGCAAATATTTGGCAAGGTCATGTTTTAATCCCACCTGCCCAGATTCACTGTACATTACTTTGGGCTAGCAAAAGACTAGCCCAAAAAAAGAACTCCTTTGAATACAATTAGCCATAGTCTGAACCTCTCCATATCTCTACAATGTGCTTTAAAGCACAAACCAGGCTGGTTCCACACCTCTTGCATTCATAGGTCTTTCCAAGCACTATCCTGAGCCACAGCCCAAGGCCAGTGAATAGAAAACCTACCTGCTGGTTTAATTTCATTTTCTTGTTTAGTGTCAGTTTCAAGCACTTCCCAAAATGATCATTTTTCTAAATGCTTATTTCTTCTTCCATTCTCCTTCATCCCAAGGCCTGGCTCAGCCTTGCTGGTGTGTCAGTGTGCTCTGAGGACTCTGTTCCAACAGATTCCTCTGGAATGCTAGTGTGGCTGGAGCTGGCACTCACACAGGGCTTGGGGCAGCTCCTGGTGGCCTGACCTGTTTTCACTGAATCAGTTCCAGTTCAGCAGAAGTGGGTCAGGCTACCTTCAGCCATGTCCATCCAGAGCTTCACAAGAACTTGCCACTTTGGCAAAGTGGAAATTAATTCAGCTGAGGAGCAAGCTCAGAAAAGCAGAGATGCCACTGGCACCATGAACACCCCCAGCTATAAACACTGCAGATCCCCCATGCCCCCAGCAGCATTTTGTTGGTGGAGAGGGGCTGGAGGAAGGGCAGTGCAGCTCACCCACCCTCTGGGGCTCCCCAGTGTCCTGCACACCCAGCACTGGGGAGGAGGACT